>OY728140.1:4377553-5002918 GCA_963277665.1 Viscum album
CAATTATTTCACCATTATACAAGAGGTTAACCTACCCTCAACCAAGGAAAAGTACAATGTAAGGGTTATTTCACAATCTCTTCATTATCTGAGGATGTTTATACGTAATTATCTACTGGGATCTCTTTATCATCCACATCCATGTTTCTTAAAAATGAATTTCAAAACATTTTTACTATTTACTAGAATATGGGTTAAAGTCATTTATACCCTTTTTTGACTTTTTATAAGAGGTTTATAAAGGAATCTTTCCATCGTTTTCCAAAGAAGGTGCTTTTTAACCTTTTCGACAAAATTAAGGTAAGAATGTTTTTTTAACTTATACGGCAGGTGCGGTTATTTACCACCGTTATAAAATTGTCAAAGATTCCCTTACAATCTTACAAGGATATTTTCAAAGTAAATGTTTTATTTTATAATTATGTTACTTTTAAATGATTTCAAAATGAATATTTTACGAATTTTGGAAAGGTACTCTTTATCAAAATCAGAATTTTAAATGTTTTAAAGATTTATCTTTCTAAATATTTTTAATTAATGTCCATGTCTTCAAAATGGTTTTTAAGGATTTATTTATATGTACATGAATGTTTTTAAAATGTTAATTACTTTAAAAAGTTTCAAAGTGGTATGGGACACTTTGATTCAAAAATCTCTTTTTAATTACTTCCTTTATAAATGTGTGACTTTTAAATGATTTCAAAAAAAAGGAGATATTTCACTCAAATAGTTTTGATTTCATCTATGTCAACATCCTTTGATGGATTTTATGATTATATGAAGTTGATTTATTATGATACAAAACATCCATAATGTATTGAAAGTTTTGTGATATGTTTGACTGTGGATGTGTTATTTTTATACCATTCATGGTTTATGGAGAAAGTATTGACATTTCGTATGCTAGTTTTAATACGAATGTTTATGTTATGTTTAAACCTTTTCATATGGGAATGCATTGGACTTAGTAAGTGACGGGTGGAGCCCGCTATAGCTCCTCGATGCATCGGTAGGTCTCATGAGACAAACTAGTGTCTTGGCACAAGGCCTTGACAAAATATTATTTGTAGTCTTAACACGAGGCCTTGGCTATGTGGTTATGACAGTCTGACATTATGTGTTCCATCATTATTAAAGTGTTTATTGATATTGCATGTGATTATTCTATTAGTAGAATATCCATGTGAATAAGTAAATGGCATTATTTCATTTTACTCTTGCCATACTATGTTGAATTTAATGTTTAAAAGGCTTTTGTTTTAGTTATACATTGCCTTAAATGTTTATTTTTATTTATGAAAGTTTCCGCTATATTGTTATCCTTACTGGGCATTTGAGCTCACCCCTTTTCTATGTTTTATTATTCCCAGGAAGTGAAGAAGTAAATTATGAATAACCTGCAGGGATATTATGTGGGGATATGAGTGTGGAATAAAGAGACAATATGTTCTTGATGTAGTTTTTCACTTTATGATGTAATGTAAGACTTATGAATATATCTAGTATTTCCAAGGCTACTAAACCAATTGGTCTTTCGAGATTTGATCTTTCTTGTGATCATCCCAATGTATTAAAATAATGCACCGACTCTGGGTAACTGGGGTCGGGGCGTTACAGTTGGTATTAGAGGAAGTTTAGTACAAACCTTGGAAGCTAGATTTAGATAAAATTTGATTAGAGCACGTGGACCTAAGATGAACTTTGAGGATTAGTATAGAATAAATTCCTAGAATTTTGGTATTCTAGAGATTTTGTGAGTTTTCCGAGCAATAAATCCTTGTCTGGATACGAGCAGGTAGAGGCGGCTCTGGCATAGAAGTACCTAGGGGTAAAACCCAAAAACACCGCTTTGAGCTAGACTCGAACGGAAACTGGTGCACGACAATGGGCCTTACTGCACTCTTGGTTACAACACTCCCGGGGGATATGCTTAGGATAACTCTCATTTTATTTACAAATCATTATGAAGGGTTTATGAGTATATACTTCCTCAAAGAAAACCTTCTTATGATTATGTGTTATATCCATAAATAGTTCAATTTATGTCAAGTGTTTTATAAGTATGGGATTATGTATTTTGATTCATAAACTGATCTAGTTTATACCATTGTTTAGAAATTGCGCCCAGTAGAAGGAATGAGAACTCTAGCAATGCACATGATACAAAGAGAAATAAGGATCATATATTTCATGGTCTTAAGCCAGAATTTATAAGATAAATAGTCTCGCATGTATTATCATCATATGAAGAAATAATATCATGTGTTGATAAGATAAGTAAAGAGTTTACTGAGTCCTATGGCTTTGAAGGGAAACAAGAGAAGAAAGGGATGGAAGAGAGAAATATGGATAAAGGGAAGAGGAAAAAGAAGAATTTTCCCATATGTGATAACTGTGGAAAGAAACACCCTGGAACTTGCCTGAAAGGAATGGGAGTTTGTTATAAGTGTGGAGGAAAAGGGAACAAAGTACGTGACTGCAAGGGTAAGAAAATGGTTTCAAATGTACAATGCTTCATTTGCAAGGAGTTTGGACACTACGTGAACCTATGTCCCAGTCATCAGACTATGCCGCAAATGATGCTATTGTATAATAATCAAGTTATGATACTACCACAGATGAAGAGGAATAATTAGAGTTCTTATGTTGATTATGTCATTTGAGTGTTGTATCAACAATGTGCTTGTTATAATAATTATGGAGTATATAAGGATTGTACTACAGTACTATTTCATTAAGGAATTGAGATTGTGTGGAACAAAGACAAGTGACTCAATAGCAGGTTAAATTTTTGGAAAATATATGGTTGAGAGAAAGATAAACAATAATATGGTTCTGATACCGAGGTAGTGATTTTAGAATAATACATGATTGATTTGGATAAATTATATTGGATATTCTTGACTACTTTGAAACAGATTAAAGATTTGTATAATCCATAATTGTTGGAGTTTACAACATTTTTGGATGGATGAAGTATATCTAGCATTCTATATGGAATAAGGGAGCATAAATGTAATCAATAAGGATTATGGTAATTCAGGATGTTTCAGTGTTTTAAAATAATACATGATGAAGGTATTCATATGCTATTACGGGGTAAAAAGGATCTACATTATTTTTACCTTCCTTATAAATGTTGGAATGTGAGTTTGGACAGAAGTATTTTGGATAAATTCTAGATTGAGATTAATTTTGGATTGCCATAAAAGGACAACCCGGAGGTCGGGCGGCAACCCGTCACGACTAGAAAGGCCGCGAGACTTGAACCCGCAACCAAAGGGCGACAAGGGTGTATCACCTACCACTGGCCCACGAGATGTCATGGATTAAATAATGTAGTTTTTTTAAAAGATCTGGTAGATGAATTATAAATTCGTTAATTTTGGAACCCTGTACGAATAGTATAAATACAATTTTTTTTATGTTCTGTTATATGTTAGAGTGAAAGATAAGTTTTTGGTAAAATTTTATTAATGGATAAAACTCTAATTATAAAGTAAGTATATATCCTTATGATCATAGCCAATCTCATAAACAAATTCCTCAACATTAAGATAAGGAACTTAGAACAAAAATTTTGTCCTAGATGGTACCTTAAATCATCACTAATTTTTGGATTTGGGATTGTTGGCCTTTTCATAGCCATGTTCTCTACCAGTCTCCATCAGATAATTGATGGTTATATTTCTCTTCCATATCCATATTTTCCTACATGGAACCCTAGTATGTGTTATTTTCGGTAATCTTCATACTTTCCACTCTTTATTTTAAATAGAGGCCTCATTAATTCATTTTTCGATGTGGGATTTAAACTAAGATATTTTGAAATCCCAAAAATGTGTTATCCTAATACCCTATGTTTTGTTGAACCGATGGTATTTCAAATCATCATAGATTGATGAATTTAAGGACCTCAATTTTACACTTGTTTGTGATTGATGTCCTCAATCACTACCTATAAATATTTATGTTTTTCCTCCAACTATATGACTCTAATTTCCACCAATGTTCTCCTAATCGAGATCATAATTTGGAGGTGACCCCTTCATTTCTCTTTTCCTCATATTAAGACTAAATTTTAGTAACCCAATTTCTGATGTGGATTTTACCACAAATATATTTTCTATTTTCATCCTTTTATTTTCGAAGAACAATTTCAAATTGCGAGGACGCAATTTATTGAAGGAGGGGATAATGTAACACCCCAAGCTTCTACGGTACGCTTCTCTTTGAATAATGCGATAGCGTGTGTTGTACGCAACATCGAATTCTAACACATCACAACCAATCAGACTAGTCGTTATGAATAGTAATACCTACTTTTTGAAATTTTAGAAATTCTATCTCTCAAAATGCACTTAATTTTTGGATTTGGAATATCGAATTTAGCCTAGGGTGAAATTTTGGAACTTTTCGGATAACATTTATATTTTGATGAATAGTGAAAATTACTAAATTCTAATTAAAAACAAATTTTTTAATCGAAATAATTTATATTGATAAATTATTATTTTTAGTGGTTTTAAAGTATATTTTGAATATATTTTTACCATTTAATTCAATGTTTGTCATTGGACATAATTTCACAATTAAACGAGACATAAACAAGTGCCAATCTTTTGATAGTTATTATCTCCTAAAAACAGGCTTTTTGTTTTAACAACGGGAATTAATTTTAAATTAATTTCTACCAATTCTGTGTTTTTAATTTCAAAAAATGGATTCCATATTTGGAATCATGATGTTCAAATTGTGTAAATAGGTAACTTTTATTTTCAGACATTTTGAATAATTACTGCGGTAAATATTTTATTTACCATGGTTAAAGGGGAAATCCGGTAAATAAGGGTTAAAAAATAATATTATAATAATAACAATTACCCTAAAACATTTCCTAACCTTATTGGTTGATACAAGGACGACCATGGTAATATTTGGGTCAATTGTGGGACCCCATGGAGCCACTTGTAGGTGATAGGGACACTTTATTTTAATTAAGGTAAAATGAATACAAAAATGACACAAGCATATATCGTTTAGAAAAATAATTTTTACATAGGGTTATATATGTTGGATTTTCGACTATAAATATTACATAGAAGGATAAAACGATTTACTACATAATGATGTTTTATTTATAATTTTTAGACATTAGATAATTTAATTTATTTATGACACAATGATGATGCAGTAATTACTATAATAGTGAAAAATTAAAATAATTGATATTATACATACCCAAATAAATAAAATTTGAAACTTTTAATAAATTAAACTAATTTTCTAGGATAATATGATACATTAGTATTGTTTTAATTGACTTTGTTCGAAGTAATCAATCTATTATGAGTTTCACAAAAATAAACTATTGAATAGTTTCAAAATTGACATAAAAGAGTTTTAAAAACAAATATTATATTATTAATTGAAATTAAATTTTTTAAAATCCAAGGTTCAGCCAAAAGACTTATATCATAATAGTTATATCATTAATGGACCACTTGTGGGTCTCTTGGATGTATATAGTATGTTTATTAACTATATAATATAAAAATACAAAGTGACATGGTAAATGTCAAACTAATTAACTAAGAGTTAAAACTAAAAGATAAGGTTAATATAGTGACCCAGACCTGTATAAATTCTATTGGCTGAATTTGTTTCGACCTATCCCCACCTTAACCTTTTAATAATCAACTTTGGAGCCATTAGAAACCGAATATAAATTTATTATAAATTAATATTTCTAGCTTTTCCAAAGGTGCCCCTCACCCCTCTTATAAAAGGGCACTCCTCCTTCTCATTTCTTCACACCTTAAAAGCCTTTTGGTTCGGCCAAACTCTTCCCAAATACTCTCCCAACTTCCATAAATACAACCTAGAGGCCTTAGTTAGCTCATAAAACCAACCTAAGGAGCCCTTTTGATCAAATCAAAAGGAAGAACCCGAAGAAGAGGTAATGTTTTCACCACCCCTTTTCAAGTTCCTTTCTTCTTCCACTTCTTCTTTCTTTGTTATTACCATTATAAAATAATAACTCCAGTATCATATATATACTGTGATGTTATTATAAATATGGTACAACCATATTCAGTATTCTATCCATCCTTTGAATAACATGTCACCATACGTGCGTACGTACGACTTACAGTCTCCACGTCGTGGTGTAATTGTTATTCAATATATTATTATTTGGATGGGTATAATAATGATGTGTAACTCATGTAAATAATAAATATAACATGATAATGATTCTGTATATATGATATAACATCCAATTATATATTATTTTAATATCAAAATAATGATATTGTCGCTTGTGCGTACGTACGGACTACCGTCTCCACGAACGCGATGAGATTCATTCTCCATCATATCCATTCAAGTATAATTATCATTTGATGATTTAAAAATAATGTTTAAGGAATTGATATAATTCTAGATATGAATAATATACAACATATACATGACAAACATTTCTTACATAACAAAACATATAAAAGAAAACGAGTAAGTTAACACCCGAAACAATAGTAATTCTAAGATATTATTAACAAAGAAATGTTAAAAGATCATATATTATATCATATGAATGTATATGATTCTTGTATAATTTAATAAAAATTATTTCACCATTATACAGGAGGTTAACCTACCCTCATCCAAGTAAAAGTACAAGGTAAGAGTTATTTCACAATCTCTTCATTATCCAAGGTTGTTTATACGTAATTATCTACTGGGATCTCTTTATCATCCACATCCATGTTTCTTAAAAATGAATTTCAAAAAAAATTTACTATTTACTAGAATATTGGTTAAAGTCATTTATACCATTTTTTGACTTTTTATAAGAGGTTTATAAAGGAATATTTCCGTCGTTTTCCAAACAAGGTGTTTTTTAACCTTTTCGACAAAATTAAGGTAAGAATGTTTTTTTAACTTATACGGCGGGTGCGGTTATTTACCACCGTTATAAAATTGTCAATGCTTCCCTTACAATCTTACAAGGATATTTTCAAATTAAATGTTTTATTTTATAATTATGTGACTTTTAAATGATTTCAAAATGAATATCTTAAGAATTTTGGAAAGGTACTCTTTATCAAAATCAGAATTTTAAATGTTTTAAAGATTTATCTTTATAAATATTTTTAATTAATGTCCATGTCTTCAAAATGGTTTTTAAGGATTTATTAATATGTACATGAATGTTTTTAAAATGTTAATTCCTTTCAAAAGTTTCTAAGTGGTATGGGACACTTTGATTCAAAAATCTATTTTTAATTACTTCCTTTATAAATGTGTGACTTTTAAATGATTTCAAAAAAAGGAGATATTTCTATCAAATAGTTTTGATTTAATCTATGTCAACATCCTTTGATGGATGTTATGATTATATAAAGTTGATTTATTATGATATGAAACATCCATAATGTATTGAAAGTTTTGTGATTTGTTTGACTGTGGATGTGTTATTTTTATACCATTCATGGTTTATAGAGAAATTATTGACATTTCGTATGCTAGTTTTAATACGAATGTTTATGTTATGTTTAAACCTTTTCATATGGGAATTCATTGGACTTAATAAGTGATGGGTGGAGCCCGCTATAGCTCCTCGATGCATCGGTAGGTCTCATGAGACAAACTAGTGTCTTGGCACAAGGCCTTGACGAAATCTTATTTGTAGTCTTGGCACGAGGCCTTGGCTATGTGGTTATGATAGTCTGGCATTATGAATTCCATCATTATGAAAGTGGTTATTGATATTTCATGTGATTATTCGATTAGTAGAATATCCATGTGAATAAGTAAATGGCATTATTTCATTTTACTCTTGCCATACTATGTTGAAGTTAATGTTTAAAAGGATTTTGTTTTAGTTATACATTGCCTTAAATGTTTATTCTTATTTATGAAGTTTCCGCTATATTGTTATCCTTACTGGGCATTTGAGCTCACCCCTTTTCTATGTTTTATTTTTCCCAGGAAGTGAAGAAGTAAATTATGAATGACCTGCAGGGATATTATGTGGGGATATGAGTGTGGAATATAGAGACAATATGTTGTTGATGTAGTTTTTCACTTTATGAAGTAATGTAAGACTTATGAATATATCTAGTATTTCCAAGGCTACTAAACCAATCGGTCTTTCGGGATTTGATCTTTCTTGTGATCATGCCAATGTATTAAAATAATGCACCGACTCTGGGTAACTGGGGTCGAGGCATTAGAGGAATGAATAAATATGAATAACTAATTTATTAAATAAAAATAATGGTAAAAATCAATATAAATGTATTGGTTTGTGCTTATAAAAAATCATTCAACATTAGTAAAATCAATTTACTATTTAAAAAAGATGTTTTCTTCCAAAATTGGTTTATGTTCTTTTTTAAAGTGAATATTAATTTTGAGATATTCTATAACATTTTTTTGACAATATAAATTTCTTATTTGATGTCATAATATCAAAAATATCTTCAAATTAGTTTTTGAAAACATTAACTTTTATAAGGAATAGTAAAAATAATGATTTTTATTAAAAAATATAATTTCTTTTAAGGTATTTACATGAATAAATTTTGTTCAGGAAAAGTTATAAATTTTAATCTGTTAATTTTTATTTCAATTAATATAATTATGGTTTTTAAAATTACTTTATACACAAATTTAATATAAAAACATTTTATTTTTTAAAAGGTAATTTTTCCAAAAATGTATTTTCAAGGAAGTTTACTGGTTTTATTTACTAATTAAATTCTCAAAACATTTGGATTTTGAATTTTGAAAAACGTTTTCTGAATTTTTATTTATATGGTCTAAATTTAGAGCATATTTCACTATTATTTTTGAAAAATATTAATAATAACCTTGGTAAATTTTATTACCATGACAAAGGGTGAATTGCATAATTTACGTTAAGAATAAAATTATAAACACTATAAAATGACTCTAACACATTTAAAAATTTTATTGGATGACTATAATTCGACCCTTAACACCAAAAGATCAAAATTAGGGTATTTAATGAATATAGTTCTATGAAAATTAATTATATAATATTTAAATCATATAAAGTCATAAAATGTATTTTTCTTTTCCTTAAATAACCCTTATGTGTACACCTACGAAAACATGTATCGTACGAACGAATATAATTGTAAATTTTTAACTTAATTAAAATATTTTCATAATACCAAAATTTTCTACCTTTTGATCTCTTTATATGGGATTATGATATTTGTTAACTTTATTTCATTAAAAATAAAATATTTCACATTCATGTTTTAAATAATATATTATTTTTAATATAAGTTTACCCAAATGATATATTCGACTAGAAATAGTATTGTAAAATCCTGAATATTTATCATCATCATGGTATTTAATTTTGTTATTTTTTCTATAAAATATAAGTATATTAAATTATTACACACCATTGATGTAGTAATTTTTTTATTAATGGAAATATCAAATAAATGTATTTATATATATTAAAATAAATATAATTTTAGATAATTAATATGATAAATGTATTTTATAGATTTCCTTGACCCATTAAGTATATAATAAAATATTTGGTTCTATGTTATATTTTAATCTTGATATTTGTAATATTCTATGTAAGGAATAGTATTAAAATTGATAGTAACGATATTTTTCCAAAAACATATTTTATTAAATTATTTAAAAATAATAAAAAATAATTAATAATTCCAATTATTTATAATATGTTATAAAAATTTATAAAATTCTCAGTTATTTTCTATTTCAAATCAAACATGTAGAAATTTCCACCTTTTAAAATTAAAATATTTGTTACATTAGTTAAACTTAAAATAGGTTAACTAAGGGTTAATAAAAAATATAAGGTTTAAAATAATAACAAAACATGAATAAAATATATTTATTTATTATATTACAACCTTATGATATATTATATTCCAATATATGGCCCTTTGAGGTATTTTAATTGATATTGAAATTTTATACAATTATTATTTTGAGAAAATTCCCAAAGTCCCTCTCACCTCAATTATAAATGGTCTCCTCCTCCCTCAATTCTTCACATCACATTGAGCCTTAAATATAGTCAATACACTACCAATTTATCTTTTAATCCTACCCATACACATTCTAGAGGTTATTGTTTTTCTCATAGGACCAACCCTTGTGTCCCTAAGTGGAGGTATAAAGGAACTCCTGCAAGGAGAAGTTAATCATCCTTATGGACTATTTCAAAATTATTTCTTCTCCTAATTTGTATTCATGATTTTTTTCCATTATAAAGTAATATATATATTATCACCTACATTTTTATATATTATTATGATTATGAAAAAACCACATTCATCCTTTTATCCATCATATGAAAAAGAAAATCTCCTCACATGCGTATGTATGTCTTATCATCTCCATGCCGTGGTGTAATCATTTTTTCATCACCACCTCATTTGGATGGGTATAATGATATAAATAATATATATATATATATATGTTTATTATAATATGATATTGATTTTGGAATAAAATATATACCATGCAATTCCTTATACGTTTTCCCTTATAGGAAAGATATCATCTCTCATGCGTACGTATGGACTACCATCTCCATGAGGATATGTGATTAATTTTCCATATTCACCATTAAATAATTACTATATAAATGTTTATAATGAATAAAAATGATATATATTAAATTAATTCCATTTTTTCAACGATTAAATTATATTATATTCACATGGACTGTTACTTATATTATAAAACATCTATTGAAAAATGAAATAGTTAACACACAGACGAAGGGTAATAATGAAATACTATTAACAAATTGGTTATAAAATGATATCATAGGATCATATATGATATAATAAATGTGAATATTGTTTTTAAATAAATAAATTAAATTATTTAATACATTATACATGAGTTTTAGATAATTACGAATGAAATCAAACCTATGGTAAGGTTTAATTTTACAATCCCATTATTATTCGAGTGTTTTTGTACATATGTATCTTCTGAGGAATATGTATCATAAATGTACATGTATCTTAAAAACTTTTTCCAAAACAATTTTTCTATTATTCTACAATTTTTATTGTCATGTTTACCCATGTTTTAATTTTTAATAAATGGTTTAAAATGAATCTTTTTATCATTTTCCTAACGAGGTACATTTTGACATTTACGAAAAAAGTATGAGATGAATATTTTTTTAACTTATACAATATGAATGGATTTGTCCTTTATCATGAAACCATAATAATTTAATGATTATCTTACAATATTAGAATTTTATTTTATGAGAAACTTTTTTTAATATTTCATGACAATTTAATAAATGAAAAAATATTCAATATAGAAAGAATAATTTCCTGAAGAATTATTTTCAAGTGATATATGAAGATAATTTTTCATTTATGATAGCATTATTTTATATAATTGTGTTATAACAGAGATATTTTAATTTATAATATCCCTATTATAACTTTGGTTAGTTTAGTCTTATGATTGAATGATATTTAGGAACCCCATTTATTTACATGGGTTATGTCATGATTAAATGATTTTTATGAAACCCATTTCTATTCTTGGGTTCTGATATTAGGAATGATATTATTATTATAGAAACAATCTATATGGTTTTCATTATGTGATAGGTTAGACCAATATCTTCATCAAACTTTACTGGTAAACATTTATATCTCACGATATGGACAGGAGTGAACTCAATTCAGTAAGGGACTTTGTCTTCTATGATGGTCTTGGAATTAAGAAATAACTAGTATAGAAAAGGATTTTATATGATTATCTGTATTCGATAACATCATTTATTATGTGTTTATATCTGTAATATTTACTTTTATTCTTTATGAGCCTCTATGATTTATTCCAGGACATGATATGAAAATATTTGATATGCAGGACATGATTTTAAAATGTAATTTTCATATTATTATGTCCTTAGGCTTATGTTATCTCCCATAATTACCCATACATAGAATATGATTGAAACCTTTTTATATGTTTCTTTTTATCAGGATATCAATAAATAAATTATGTAAGAATTGGCTAAAATAATTATTGTCATAAATAATAAGTGGGAGACGATGCAGATGTTTTATGAATAAGTTGTTTTTATTTACTAGTTTCCAAAGACACTAAAACTATACTATTCTAGAAATATTTTATTATGTTATCTAATTAATATTATTCAATTTAGATATAATATATCTATATAAAAATTGTGGTCTATTATATGATAGGGAAACATGACATCCCATAATTAAAATTTTCATTTATTAGAATTTAGTTGTTATTATTATGCATTATATTATTCCATTATCATTTTATATGGATTCATTTTTATGTTAAGTTTATTTATTAAATGGTATGTGTGTTTAGTTATTAACACTTTAATATTGATTATCCCTTTTTCAATATCTCAAATGGAATATATGTTTAATTATTTATTTTCCATATTGATAATTCAATATTTATTCCGGAAATATTATTATATAATTAACCCTTAGCGAGAATTTGATATCACCCTTATTTTGTTAATTTTATAATATTAATAAAGAAGAATCCATTTAATATGATTTCAAGCATACTATTCATTTCATTATAATATGTATCATGTTTTAATTTTTATTTACCAATGTACTTTTTATATCCTATAAATAATTTTGTTTTCAAAAATTGCTAAAATCATTAGTCCTTTGGGATTTGATTCCTTGTAACCATGACAATGTTATAATGTAAGGAACATAATCCGATCTTTTAGGGTTAGGGTGTTACAAGATGAATATTATTTGAGTGGGTATAATGATCAATTTATTATTTAGAAAATTGAATTTTACTGATAAAAATGTGTTTTATTCTCTAGTAATCATGTTCTAAAAAATTATTTTGAATACTTATCATTTGAAATGTGTCATATATAATTGTTTCATTATTATCAATAACACCATTCAACATGTATAATTTGACTTTATGGAGTGGTGTGTGTTTCGTTGGTAAATGTTTTACTAGTATATTCATTGAATTATTCATTAAAAATGGGGGAATTGTTCCATGGTCTATAATAGAAGGATAATGAATCCATTAGACCCTACAAGAAAAATTATATTTTTACATGAAATTTAAGATTCTTGGATTTTCATCCAACCTAAGTAAATTATTTATTGAATATTAAGTGGTAAAAACCATCTCTATTAATTTAATTATTGGTATGTTGAATCAATATCTATGAAGAAATAATTAAATTTTCTTTCAAGGTAGATAAAATGATAAGATTCAACCACTAGTCTCATGGTTATCATTTTAAAAGAATGATGGAAGTCAATGAAAATTATAATAATAAAAACCTTTGGAGGGAATATGATTGTTGTTCTATTATTCAATAAATGTAGAAATAATCATTGAGTACATATACATAAGGGGACATGTTAATGATTTAGGATTAAAATGGATGCTCATTGGGAAATTGAATTCTAATTCTATAGTAAAATGTTAGATAATGATTTCAATTATGTGAAAGCACCACATTGTGAAACAACCACACATAGGTACATGAAATAAAATGAGTATCAGAAATATTGTTACTATTGATCGAATATAAAGGACAATGATGATAATTTACATTAGTAACCACATTTTCCTAACAACATTGGTAATTTTCATTTACTCTCTAATACCAGTGTGGGGTAAGATAAAAATTGATGAAATTTATACTTAACATCCTCTCTATAATATCTACTGTATTAATTTATTTTTTATATATAAACTATTTTATATCTGATGAATTAAATAATTTTATAATATTACCTTCTCAATATTTATATGTTGAATTCATTGTGAAAACATCCATTGGTACAAGGATCACATATCATGTTTTTTATTATTTTCGTTTGATGTATGTAGGAATGTTCTTCCTTTAAACATAATTATTCTGAAACTTATTTAATTTTAGGTTATTTTTTGAATGGATTACATTTGTTTATGTAAACCAAATATTAATTTTTGAGGAAGGTATTTCATATTTATCATTCAAAACCAACCTATGATCATATTTTTGTGCATGG
The DNA here is from genome assembly GCA_963277665.1 of Viscum album. Lineage (NCBI taxonomy): Eukaryota > Viridiplantae > Streptophyta > Magnoliopsida > Santalales > Viscaceae > Viscum > Viscum album. The sequence goes on from OY728140.1 coordinate 4,391,650, forward strand.
ATAAATACGGAAATCCCTATAAAATTACATCCATTCTGTGTGTTCAGATTCTTATTCAAAGGGGGTATTTATCTCATATAGATGGGAAGAAATCAACATAAATGAAGTGTCTTTTTTATGGAGTATGTTAACGTCATTCAATAAAGGTTTCATTGTATTTATACAAATCAAAAATTTAATATTTTGATTAAACTCGTAGTTGGTGAAACACATATTCCAAAGACTCTATATAAAATATCCCACATTAAGTAGTAGTAATTAAATAAGAAACACCAGGAGAATCTTAATATGGGATTCACTTATCCATGTGTGTCACAATAGGGAGCACTGATTCATTTTTCTAAGATGAAAGATAAATCAATGGGACCCATCATTTTCTATGGGGAACATAACATGACCATGATTAAGAATATTTATCATTTACCCCATATTAGTGATTTCCAAGATCAATTGTGGAGAGGTCAATGTATATAAAATATTGAAAAATATTCTATGCATTGTCAATTGATCTTCAAAAGTGAAGATATAACCAATAATTCCTTCCATATGAGTTAATGACATAATGAATTTATAGTGATTCAATTTGGTCTTATTAATTTTCCTTATATAATCATGGATTTAATCAAAAATTTCTCCAGTGATTATCTATAATAATTTGTGGTAGTATTTATAGATGATGTTCTCATATATTCTAAGATAAAGAAAGAACACGAAGATCAGTTTATGATTTTATTGAATATCTTTATGTAGGATAATATGTATAGAAAATTTACCATTTTTTAGTATTGGATATATAATAATTCCTTTTTAGATACATAAACTTATAAAATGGTACATCGGTTGATTATTCAAGGATGATTTCTTTAGAACGTTTGGCTAAAAAATAAAATTTTACTGGGATTTGAATTTTTATTAGACTGGATTGTTATTTTCAACTATTTTTTTATGAATATTATATTTTTTTAAAGGTTGGGGCCGAAGCCTCAATTTATTATTTGAAAGCAAAGACCTCTTTAGACTGGGTAGAGAGAGACCCATTACATAGCCCGAAGGCCCAAGGCCAAGTGGCCTGAATACAAGGCTTGAAAGCCCATTTTTTGGCCCAAAGGACCCCTAGGTGAACAGTACTGCTACAGTACCCGTGCTGCATAGTACCTGCTACAGTGCCACCACCTCTACAATGTCTGCTACAGTCCCTCCACCGCTATAGTGCTGCCGCTGCTACAGTACTGCTACAGTACCTAGGAAAGGGTTTCATATTCCTTTGATATTAGGAATGTGAATACATTTTCATGTAACTAAAGAAAGGGTTGTTTTTAGGACTCTTCTCACACAACCCTATATTTAATAAGGGTTTATTATTTATAGTGATGCCTCAAAATAGAGGTTGGGATGTCCTCATATGAAGAATGAAAATGTGAAAACTTATGAGTCATTATAATTGGAGTATAATTTGTTATATTACATGGTGTAAGGTTTCATATTAGATATGGTAATTTTTGAATTATAAATATTTTAAAATTGATAGTTTCAGAAAATCGATGACATATATAATAATCATAAATGTTTAAAATATATATTCAATATTAAATAGATGAATATTAAATAGAGAATATGTATTTTGTTGATTAAATATTATGACTACTCAATATATTTTCGCCTTGGGAATGCAAAGCTTGTGTTCGTTGATATGATTCAAAAAGACCATTCTATTTTATCCATTAAGTCATTAAAAAATGATCCAATATTGTTTCATTTAGAATAGTCGGACCGCAAAATATTAATGTAATTCAAGAAATTGAATGTTTCTCAAATTATTTTTCAACAATCAATTCATTTGAAAATTAAATAGAAGAAATAAGAAGATGTTCAAAATAAAAATATGGTGATTAAGGGACCTAATTTATTCTATTATTATATTGACATGATAATGCTAAAAAACAAGAATGTTTCCTTTCAATAAAATATTTTTCATAGGATCTATTCCATGATTCTCATACCTCATAATTAATTATTCACCCAGGATGTATAAGTATGAAATGATATTTAAAAGGGACTTTCTAGAGTAGAAACATAGATATAAATTTTATTAAGTGTGCAATCTGGATCTTGGTATGATATCACGTTAAGCATGACAGATTGATGTCAAAGGGGATGTTAAAATATTACCATATCTAAATTAAAATAGGATAATCTGACAATGGGTTTCATATTCTAAGACCACAAAAAAATAAAAAAAACCATAATTATATTTTGGTTGTAGGCAGCCAACATAGTATTTTTTTCAGTTTTAATTCCAATTAGATAATATATCCCACTATATTAGTTTCTCATGATATACAATAAATAAGGACCAATGCTAAATGCGACACCACATTTAATTTTATTTGATCAGGATAAAAGGTTTACCTCTATGTTCTATATCAGGTTTCATATGATCTAGATATGTATGTGTTTTTTGGTGTTTCATATAATCTTTATACATGTGGTTAGTCCAAGAGAACCATTCATACCCAAGACTATATTCTAATAACAAATTATCATGAATTCATGGGTTATTGGGATCAATACCTTTATCTTTTCAAATTCACATTTAATAAATTATTTAACTAAATCATTATGATGACTCCATACGAATCAATATGTTGAAGGAAAAATAAAACTCTAACATGAGTGAATGATATTATAGAAATAATGATATTAGAACAAATTCTTGTTGAGGAAATGTCACAAAATGTTATATCTATTTAATAACATGTCAATTAAGCCCCTAGTCTTAAGAAGAGTTATTTTGATAATCAATGATGAGATCTAGAATTCAATGCTAATTTTATGGTATTCTTATGAATATAAAAATGATTGATAGTTATGACATTAATATAGAAAGAAATTATTAGCCAAAAGGTATTTCATCCATTTTGAGATTCTTAGTCGAGTAAAGACAATATCTTATCACATGGTGATAACACTGAACACCTATATTGTCTAAATGTTATTTAATATATATCTACAAAGGAAATAAATAAATTATCATTCACATGCATATAATGTTGTGGTTTTCTCACTGGAGGATGATCTTTCATATGAACAACAACCAGCTAAAATCATTGATCATTGGGATAATGTGTTAGAAAATAATTCTACTCAAGTAATAAATGTTCTCTTAAGGAATATAAATTTTTAGGATGTTGAATGGGAACAATAAGATGTTTCAAATAACTGATATTATCATTTATTATTATCAAACATATAAAATTCTAAAGCAAAAAATTCATTATAATTAGGTATAATGAAAACACACTGATTTTATATGTATTCCATTGAAATAAATTTTATGTGTTTGATAACATTCTTCACACACATCTTTTATTTGAAATAAACACATGATATAATATATCCTTATAACATATTTATTGGATTATTAGTGATAAATATAAATAAACCAATTATTAATTTTATGTATAAATGTTATTATAAATTCAAATTTACTAATTTATCATAATTAAATATTAATTATATTTTTAATAAAATAAATTAATGTTTAAACAACCTATATTTCAATGAAATATATTTTTCTACATGTTACAGATTACTATGTAAATAAAATATACTAATTACTATAATAAAAAATATTTTAATTTAATTTTATTTAATGATTGAATAATAATCCTTTCATAAGTTTTCTAAACAATAAGAAAGAAAATAAAATAATTTATAATTAAAAATATTTAATTATCATAATTTTCTTTAATGAGAAATATTTTGTTTTTAATAAATTTTATATAAATTTATTAATATATTTTATTAAATAAATGTATAGATTATATATTCATTAAAATATTTTAAGATTCATTTGACAGTTTATAGTTGGCACAGAATGGATGTAATATCTGTTTTAAGCTTAAAATTTATATTTCTAAAAAAGTGTATCATTTACATTGAGATTGTTGGATTTAAAATTAATTTCTAACAAATATATAAATATAATTATAAAAAATTGATTCCATTTTTGGAGTAATAATTTTAAAATTTGGTAACGAGGAAGCATTCCGTTTTTCTCATTATGAAAAATAAAAACAGTAAATAAAATTATTTCGATGATTAAGGATAAAACTTGTTGAATATGGGTTTATACAATATATAATGGTAATATGTCTATATAAAAATAACAAATTATTAATTTATAGTGATATTATGACCTTATAATATATTAACATTGATCCTTTTTCTTTTTGGATCCACTTTTACACTAAAATTTAATGATTTTATTTAAATATTTATAATAATCCCAAGTGTGTAATATACAACATATATTAAAGGGAACCTCATCTACACCCTTATTCACTAATTTTGTGTCATCTATATCATCAAATAACCAATACATAACCTTCCATGTTTCCCCCCTTCATCGTAGTTCCCCAAGTCATCTTTTAAGACACACCAATCAAGGATTACATTGTAAGCAAATGGAGGCCTATCAATTATTATGAATGAATTATAATTTACATCAGTGAATATTATTTTTACTTCCATAATATATAATAATATTTTATCAATCATAAAATTATCAATCAATTATAATAAATATACTAAGATATTATTACATCCATTGTCTTTAATAAACATGAATTCATGATTTATTACAATGTAATACACATAAGAAATAAGTTGTGGTTGAACACAAAGGCATCATAACATATTGTTCTTAATATAACCTACCATGCACCATACATTTCATCGCAGTAGAATAAAATATTACCAAATTCATTAGACCATTATCTGGGTGAACCATTTATAATCATATCACTTTCCTAGATAAGTGTTCTATATAAATAATCCAACATAAGAAAAAAAATTAATCACATTTAATACCATGATTACAGATTTTATGTTATGTACATATATATCACCAGTAAATGATGCATATGTATAACAAGGTTAATACCATTGGGTAGTAATTGGTATGTTTATATACCTCAAAAATTTTCATCATGGAAAATTATAGTGACATTCTGAAAACAAAACAGCTGTACATAGAGATTCAAAAAATGGTTCAATGAGAGTTAAAGGGAGTCTCTTATCAATTTTATGTAAAAAGGATTGCATAAGAGATAATTAATAATTTATCACAACCTGAAATGTTGTGAATAAATAGACAAAATGTAGGGAGAGTTAATGAAAAAAATATGTCAAGTAAAAATCACTAGATAACCTTAGTAGTGTAACATGGGTACATATTAATTAATGGTAGGAATTAAGGAGTGTTAAAATGGATTATAATCACATTTAAATAAAAAAGGTAGTATTTGGTATTTTAATGATGATATATAATCTATAGGAATGGGATGAAAAAAATCACTATGTAAATAAGGTGAATAAAGAAAGAGGAAAAAGAGGTGATCGCTTATGAAATTTTTGAATAGTAACAGATTAGGTAAATTCTATATTGAGAGGGAGTAAATGATATATACTTTTTTTTAAGAAATTTAAAAATATATGTATATTTAAATAGTTTTGTAAACATAAAAACTGACATTCAAAAGGCTAATTACAAAGAAGGTTCTTGAATGGAAAAGAAGAGAGAGTGGCCCCTTACTAAATGTTTATATAGTAATGGCTTAGGTGAATTCTACAATGAGAGGGGATAAATGACCTATTATTATTAGGAAGTGAATTATCTATTATATATATATTTATAAATTCATGAAAACATAACCAATTGAGATTCAAACCAAAAAATGCAGAGAAGGTTCTTGAATTAAAATGAAGAGAGATGGGTCTCTTAAATTGAGAGAGTGATACGAAATGAATAGGAGGTGTTTCATGAGACAATAAGGGTACCTTTGGGGACACTATATAAATTATAGTAGAAAAAGAATGTGATATATGGTTTATAGTGAATTGGAAAGGGATATTGTTGGTTTTATATTGGAAAAGTGATGGTTGTTTTTTATTATTTCAAAAACATATGTTTTGGAAACTATATAATTATGTAATAAAAAACCATTCCATTGGTTTTCCTATATTTTCATCCAAATAGGAGAGGTTTTAATTATTTTATAATACAATGTTTTAAATTATTTTATAATCCCATGGTTTTAATTTGTGTATAATTCAATTATTTTATAATACCAAGGTTACAATTGGATTTATTAGAACCCTATGTTTAAATACAATATGATGTAATAAATCCAATATTCTTCTATATTTTCTATAAATATATTAAGGTATTTAATTCAACCACAATTGGAATATTTTTCATAAAATTTTGGTTCATTTTAATCTTCTCCACTTCTTAAATTTCACCCTACAAATATTTCATTACACACATTAAAATAGATAAAGTTAATTTTTTTTCACGTCCTTGGGTTCCCACATACCCTAATTAATCATTTGGTTTCTCCATAGAACATTGAATAGGTGAATAATATTATTTTTTAGTAAATTTTCTTTGTGATCTAAGAATTTTATATGTATTTTATTCATATAAAATATCATTCTCTAATAATACCACATCTAGATTCAACACATGTAAGGGGTATGATATAAAATTCCTCAATATTCATATATTGAAATGTAATTGAGATTGATTAGGTGGGAGTTATAGTTGATAGGATTCTACTAAAAGCTGTCATGGATATCAAAGGGATTAATGTTTCATGGAATTATGCTACCCCTTCATCCTACATATCACGAATTTCTTCTATGGATATTTTAAGAGGAATACATTATCTTCAACCCTAATATCCAGGTCTCATCAATGATTGTAATATTAGATCTTCTATCAACTCTTACCATCCTGGATGAGATACTGAATGGTATTCACCTTTATGATAATTTCCTTGACTATTTCAGGACCCAACCCTTTTTGTTCATAGACTTCATCCCAACCAATCGGTGTTCTACACCTCTTCCCATAAAGGGATTTATAGGTTTCTATTTGGATGCTTGAGTGAAAACTGTTCTTGATTGTGAACTCAACCAAATGATGATGTTGATGAAATAAAATTTACATGTTCATCAAGTGGAATGTCCTATTGAAATTAAATTAAATGAGTGACCATTGTATGATTCTCTACCACAATATATATAACATTATTTATTCTTGATGTCTTCAGAAGACAAGTGAAAATTTCCAAGTTTATGTTTTCATATTTCCATGCAGGAATGTGTAATGGTTGTATCACCCCATTTGATTTTTTTTTCATTATCCACTTACTGACATACAAGAAACATTTATGTATATTCTTAAATCACATTCTTCATATTGTACCACAAATAATGATATCGTAGATCTCAATACATCACTATGCTCACTAGATGGATGGATAAGGTTGATCTATGTGTATCATCAAATATATCATTCTTTATATCATTATTTAATTGTACACATAATTGTGATGAAAATCATACAACTCATTACTCATTAATTTGGAACTCTGTGGATTACCCTCTTCTTATAGATTCCAACATCTTTTGAACTTCCACATTGTCTCTCTGAGAATTATTTATCTTATCCAAAAGGGAAGGTTAAATAATCATTTGTAAAAGCATTTATTATGTTCCTTGCTTTATTATTCACATATCTTTCATTTCGGGTGCATAATCATCTCTGTATATGTGAATATATACATGAGCTTACTATTATCCATATATATTTCAAACATCACCCCAAAGAGAAAATGAAGTTAGATTTACAATGAAAAAAATCACCATAGCCAACTCCATATCATGTTCTTGGTGTTTATGTACATGAACATTCAATTTCATTGAGGCATAGGCTATCACATTTTAATTATTCTTTAATACATATCCTAATCCATTCTTTTAGGAATATCTATATACCATGAGTAGTTTAATAATTTATGGTATCGTAAGTATAATGTAGTGATAATACATATTTTCAACTCCTTGAATCTCTCTTCACATTTATTATTCCAAACAAACATGACTTCTTTATGAGTTAACTTGTGTAGATGCTTTGACAACTATGATAAATTTCTCACAAATCGATGAAAGTGACAATATAATATATGGAATCTATATATTTCTATCATAGTGGTTATTCTTATCTATCTTCAAAATAAATCTCTTTTTAAAGGAGCCAATGATATCTTATAATTGGTTATAACGTGACAGATGATTGTCACCTTATCCAAGTATAAGTTTGATTATGATGTCAACAATTTTTTTAGATGGGAGACAGAGAGATTTTTGGGGAAACACATCAGTTTATTCCCCCGCAATGGGAATGTATTCAAGATGATATTTTAGATAGTCTCAATCATTTATTATATAAATGATTTATTATAGGGAAATAATATATATTATTGAGATGGTGATACCCAACAAGATTATTCATATTGCTTTCAAATTTTTATAATCGAATGGTGATTCATCATAATAGGGGTGAATTCATTATCCCAAAAATTTATTTAGACTTTATAAAAGGAATATCATAATATAATTAGGATAACATCAAATTTAACTAAACGTATACTGAAAATATATTTAATAATAACATTTCTGTAATCATCAACATGTGCATTAATAATCATAGATTTTTCCCTAATGATACCAAATCAGTTGAGGTGTTATCATTATGTTCTTAAAAACCTTAAATTATATTCTAATATGGAATAAATTAAAATAAAAAAACATAAAAAATTATGAAGTAGTTTTTACTTTCTCTTCAATTATCATGATCCACCTTAATATAAGACTTTCCTTATTTCCATAGTCTTAGAGATTGTTGATGCTTATTAGGCTTGTTAGTCCTTATAAAAGTGTTTTTTATTGGATAATCCCAAACTTATCAACATTTATGACATAGAAATGTTAATGGTATCTTCAATTGAAATTTATTTCCATTGATCTGGTTATACATTTTTTCATTGAAATTATAAAATTTATTCCCTATATTTCCATAATTAAAACATCTATATGATCCGTCGTAAAATTTACCTTCATTCCACTTTTTACATTGTCTTAATAAATTTAAATTGTATCTTCATTCATTAATATCCTTTTCTAGGTTTACTTGATTGAGACACCATCCCCCTCTTCTTTGATGTGTTTGTAAATTCCATAGTGATCCAGTTGATAATAATGAAATTTTATCGATATTTTTTCATAATAATAATATGTCACACATGAGGTCCCATAATGTTTGGGATCTCATTTAGTAATCCATAAAATCTTTCCTCTCATTAGTTTTTGACTGAACTCATTTTATTTTATACCATTGGATAGAATAAAGGGAAAACTAGGGATGATTACTTGAATCCACTTAATGCATAAATGATAATCCAAAAATATTAATGCGATAATTTATAGATGAAATTTATTCATTATATTATGAATTTATAGGCTTCAATATAAGATATTCGTGATTTAATTCCTAACATACATTCTTTAGGAAAATGTTTCCCTTAGTAATGGTTTTTAATGAGCTTGGGAATTTACCAAATCATATCCCCTTAGATTTTGAAACCCAGTGTATAGCTAGGCATGTTGTTGTTCACCATGTGATGATCGATTCTATCTCAAGTCTCCCTGTTCAAGATTATTACCCATTATTACCCATGTGTCAGATCCAGATCCAATTATAGGATGTAGACAATGATGTATTATCTCAGAAACCACATATTGTATTTACAATAACAAAATGTGTGGATGTTTTCTGATATTAGGAATTATCCATAAGGATTTATCAAGATATTCCTAATCCCAATGAAAAAATAAATAAACATTCCTCTGATACCAACTATAACAACTCATGTATTTATTTCAAAAAAATTAATGATTTATTTTATTGGAATACAAATAATACAAACCTAAATATTGAAAATACTAATTTATTTTGATATTAGGTGCATTAATTAAAAAATATAAAATAGGTGGTACATCAGAATTATTGAAAACAGTCTTAAAATTACAATAATTTTCCATTGATATTAAAATATCGTGAGATAACTTGGGTATATACATAAGAAAATGATGAGCTAAAATGAACATTTAAAGAATAATAATATAATAACAAGAAAAAAAATTCATGTTAGAAAATAGGTATTTTAATTGGAAATAAAAAGAGTGAGAATCATTACCATGAACAATGAACCATGAATAAGCATGATATGATAAATTAAACATAGGAATGTGGAACAACATTAAACATGAAATCATAAGCATAGGTCAATGTTAAACACCAATACAACATTACATAATATTATTAAGATACCCTCCCATGTTCCATACTTGGAATTTCGTGATACTAAAACATTTCTCTATAACATGCCAAACCCAGATGCCTCCCAATGGTTCCCGGAGCCTGGTTTGTTAGATGGCCTCATGCACATCCCTCAAAATTCCAGAGGCTACCAACTAGAATTGAGTGCCTAGGTGAGTCTGTGGGGAGACTAAGACCTCATTACTAGAATTTCAAAGTGGAATTCAACCATAACAAAAACAATAAGTAGAATAAACAACAGTCAATTGAATTAAACTAGGAAAGAAAGACAAGAATAAATGTAACTACAAGAAATGACTCACATAGAAAATTATGCAGACGATGCATGTATCTATAAATCATCCAAAATAGTACATGAAAATAAAATACAATACAGATTCCTCCAAAAGTACAAAATACCAAAAAGGGTATCTTATTAGCATTGTAATCCTCATCTTGATCTTATTCTTCATTGCTCCAAATCCATATTCAACAACCTGTACCAAGGCGCTTTACCTTATCATCATCTACGACTATATAATCTATTTGGGCCCCGAAGGAGGTCCAAACAGGGTGTGAGATAAATATTATAGTATGTAACCACTAAAGGGCTATAATTTTCTAACAAAAATAACAAATTACTTGCAATGTTATGTAAAATAGTAAGTTAAAAGTGTATTTCCATGGAAGAAGCCTAGTACAATGTAAAATAGAACAAGACCTTAAGGATACCTGCATCAGAGTTATCTCCTAACATGGGAGCTATAAACAATGTAAACAAGCATCACAGCCGTGATATACATCCTTCCATGTTATTTAACCCACATCCATGGTGCATAATGAAGTTTATAATCCCACTACCAAACCATATTGAGAATAGTATACTATAAGGACCAGATCCATGGTGTCATGTACTGGGGAATGAATGTAATAAATCTATACCATGAAAGGAAAAATACAAGGAACTCATCCAAGGAATCCACATTGAGTCCCATGGGCTTCCATGTAGAAACTCGGTCTAGGAACTTGTTGGATTCCTAGGAACATGTGTAATGACGTTCTCCATGTGAGTCCAAGATATCATTATCCACGAGTTAGAAAGACCCAAGGAATCCCACAGAATCAAGAACTAACGGAAGGGTCAACCAAAGGCATCCACTACCGAGTTCCAGTTCTCTAGAGAGTATTACATGGAATATATCAAACCATTTATGCAAGCATTCATACTTTTTAATAAATCAAAATTTCACAAAAAATTAGTATACCCAATCATATATGTCATTACATCCCATGAGTATACCCACTCATGTAACCCACTTCCATTTAATAAATCACATGGGTATACCAACCCATTTATTCACATTTACCAATAACATTTAAAACAATTAATCATTGTATAATATGATGTCACAATGAAAGTAGGAAGCATATATCCTAGGCGAGCTTTTAAATTCCATTAATGAATTAATGACTTCCTCTAAGTAGGCCAGAAAAATTACACACCCCTTGGGTTGTTTAAATAATCTTATAGGGGTTAAATCCATAAGGTTCACCCATTAGGAGACTATAAATCAAAAAATGTATTTCAATGTACATAAACAGAACCTAAAGAATCCCCCTAGGTCCAAATAAGCCTACTATGAGTAGCTCACTCAAAAACGGTGTTGCGCTGGAAAGTCCGGCTGGTGGAATATCGACAAAATGCCCAAAAATCACCAGAAAAGCTGTAGAAAATCATCAACTGTCAAACTTGGCTTAGTAGTAGAGAGCTCATCCAATATCAAGTCTTGATTCATTCTAGTTTTAGAGAAATATTAAGAATGGATGAAGAACAAAAAAAATTGGAATATAATTCTAAAATAAAATAGTGCAACTATTGTTCTGATGAATCAAGAACATCTATAATGGAGTCTAGGACTTACTGTTGCTGATTCAATGAGACAAACCATGACCAAAATGGGGTTTAGATGGTGAAATGGTATCAAAGAATAACATAGGTTTCTAAAGGTAGAGCTTCATGATTAGGGGTTTTGTTCGTTGATGGAAAACTCAAAATGGGTTTTAAAAGAAAATTTAAACATTAATTAAAATTAAGAAAACACACATAGCTGGCTCACATGGTTTATCAACACAGTTTCCCAAACAATGTGGAAACCATGATCAACTCATTATCTCCATGGGCACATCACACGGTTACCCGGCATGATTTGACTAACTCTACAATAACCATGTGGAAAATGTCTGTCCAAAGTCTAAAACATTTCATACTTTTCTCACAGCTGTGCATCCTCTACCACATGGCTTCAAAAACTATGAGAAAGATACTACCTCCACTCACATGGTTATCTTTACCATGCGTAAGCTGTGCGCAAACTATGCACCAAGCTAGTTTCAGTTCAAAACATGGTTTTGGGATCAAAACAAGCCCTAGACACCTCCAAAAGACCCATTATCACAAGGGGTGCATATGTAAGGCCATAACAAATCATTTAAATGGAATATTAAAGGAACCATTCACCATATGAAACTAATGTTCTTATTATCTTCCCCTTTACAACAATTCATCACCAAATTTCCCTCTGAAGTGAGGTAAAGATTCGTTTGAGAAAAAATCTAGAAACTAAGCACATACGTTAACCACCCACTTCTCAGTCTTGTCCAATAAATAGTCGTGCTACCATAGCACATGTACTAGAGGAACTGACTGTCAATGGGGAATCGTTGTTCTCTTATCAATGATACTTAATAGATGCTCCTCAATGGATGTATCAACCTAAGGCTCAACCTTCATGGTATTGGAAGTGTGCTATGGTTTAGAATAATAGTGGCATGAATAAGATACATGGATGATGTCATGCATGGATCTATACCTCTGAGGTAACTGTAACTGATAGGCAACCAACCTGACTCTTTCTATAATGTCGAACAACCTACCATGATATGTTGAATGCTTACCATATCTCCTAATCATAATGTGTCCCAACTGTAGTGAAGCACGCAAGAAAACATGATCACTGTCCTTAACCTCTAGAGGCCATCTTTGGAGAATGTCATAAGATTTAGGATGAGACTATGTTGTAGCCATCCACTATGGAATCAAATGGACATGCTCAGATATATCCTATATGAGACATGGTCCCAGTAATGTTTCCTTATCTGGTTCTAACTAGGATAGTGTAGAATGACATGGACTACCGTATGAAGCCTCATAAGGTATCATATGTATCATCTCATGATAACTATTATTGTAGGAAAACTCAACCAGGGTTATGTGCCTCTCCCAAGAGCCCCCAAAATCTTGAAGTCATTCTACCAGCATTTCCTCCAACACATATAGAGTACAATATTACTGGACATCAATATGAGGGCGGTATGTTGTGCTCAAAAGCACATGTAAACCCAACACCCTCTAAAATATCTACTAAAAAATGAAATGTAAAGTGGGAATCCCTATCTAAAATGATAGTATATGGGACCTCATGATGTTTTATCACCTATCATATGTACATCCTTCCAAGATCATCAACAATGAAGGTATCTTTGATCGAAAAAAGTTGGTGACCTTCATTGTCCTATCAACAACAATACCCATGACATCGTTACCTCAAGGAGACCTCAGTAAACCAATCACAAAATTCATCGTGGAAACATCCCACTTCCACTCGAGAATAGAGAACTTATATAAAATCCTAACTATTTCATAATGTTCTACTTTCATGCATTGATAGGTGGAACACCTAATAAAAAACCAACTACTTCTCTTTTCATACCTAGCCTCCAATATTGACATCACAAGTCATGGTACATATCGGTGACTCTGGGATGCACTACCCAAGTTGAAGCATGAAATTCCTACATCATCTCCCCACATATATCCACTGGAACCCAAATAAATCAATAGATACTCAAGATCTCATATCTTCTACTATCCATCCAAGAGGAGGTCCCTCACCTAGCGCACACTCACGTATAACAAAGCCTTTATAATGAAACAATTTCCTCATCCTAACAATTTTCAACAGGGTAGAGGTCATAGCTAAGTATTATAGATTATTCAGTCATTTTCTGTTATGCACCTCCTGATGCATCTTAGAAAATAATGCCATAAGATTCCATTCACTACTGGATTGTTGCACTCCCTATATCTGAGTCCTCCTGCAAAGTGCATCGGCCACTGTATTGCCTTTTCTAGGAATGTAGGCAATCTCGAAGTCAAATGAATGTAGGTACTCTACAAACCATCAATACCTCATATTCAGATCAATCTATGTAAATAATTATTTGAGGATTTTGTGGTCTGTGTAAACTTAGAAACAATTTCCTAGTAAATAGTGTCTTCAATAGTGCAACATTTGAATAACCACTTCTAGATCAAGATCATGTTTTAGGTAATTCCTCTCGTGAGGCCTTAGCTATCAAGAATCATACCCACAACTTGATCCCCCTGCGTCAGCACTTCCCCTATACCAATACCTAATGCATCACAATATATTATGTAACTCTTTCCTTGCTATGGTAGTATAGGGATTGGTTCTGATTCCAAAATTCCTTTAACCTCCTAAAAGTCTGTCTCACAAGAATCTAACCAAATAAACTTGACAACCATTTTAGTCAAGCCTATCAATGACATTTCTAAGCATGAGATGTCTTGTATAAGACATCTATGGTAACTGGATATCCCAAGAGACTTCATATTTCAAAAAAGTTATTGAGTTAATTCTAGGAAACTACAGGTCTCACTCTCTCTTAGTCCACTAATACTTATATCTCTGAGATGATGTGTCCTAGGAAGCGAATTAGATCCATCCCAATGTTGAACTTTGTGAGCATTTCATATAACTAATTCCTTATCAATGTATTCAAAATTATTTCAAGATGGTTAGCATGATAATGTCTATTGTGACGATACACTAAAATAATAGCCACAAAAACCACAAAAAACAAGTCCATGTAATGATGGAACAACCAGTTCATCCACGACATGAAAACTGAGGGCACGTTCCGAAGACAGAATGACATAACTGGATACTCATATAGACCATACATGTTACGAAAGGATAAACGAGGTATGTCTATAAATCTAACACAAACCTAATGGTAGTCTGGCCTCAAATAGATCTTCCAGAACACTCGATCTCTTTGAATCTAGTCAAATAGGTCATTTATCTCGAGCCAGGGTTATCGGTGTTTAAAATTCAGTTGGTTCAATATTTGATAATCCACGCATAGACTAAGGTTACCATCCATCTATTTCGCAAAAAGGACCAAATAACCCCACCAAAAATTACTTTTTATGATAAACTTCATCACCTCCAAATCCTATAGCTCCCTTGCGAGCTCCTGAAACTCTGTCATAGCCATCCTGTATTGAATAATGGATACCATATCAAATCATAGCACTAGGTCGATGGAGAACTCCACCTATCTCTCTAGAAATAACTGAAAAAATTCATTGGGAAACATGTCCTTTAAGCGCTCAACCACTGGATGAAATTATGGCTGACTCACTCACATATTATTCAGTATCGAACTACTGATCTGGGTTGTCATCCTGCCAAGCCCACGATGCTCGGGACTAGCTCAACATGAATGTACATCCCATTCAACCTTGTAAGTAAACACTTCACCTTCTGGTGATGTGAATGTCACCCTCTAATGATTGTAGTCAAAGTACACTAGATAAGATACTAGCCAGTCCATCCCAATAATGACATCAGACCCTGTCATCTCAAGGACATGAAGATCCCAAACTAAGTGACACCAAACAACCTCATGGGGATACTATAAAAATTGGATCACAACATCTATCCTAACTCGCAATGGTGTGTCTATAGTAATAAAACCCAAAGAAAACAAAACAACAAGCCCAAGGATCTTCCCCACTTGTGTAGATATAGAACTATGTGATGCCCCTGTATCAAATAGAGAAAATGAAATAGTATAATCGATTATGATAGTACCTATCACCGTATATGGTTAGATATTTTTCTTCTATTATGCATATTTCACAACATAATTTTGGCTTGTACCATGGCCCTATGACACTACCTGGATACCCTGAGCTGATCCATAGTTCTACTTCTGCGAAGCAAGTGTCTAGCTACCATGGCCATGACCACCAAAATCTTGGCCTGACCGGCCCACATTGCTCTAACTCCCAGCCGGATATGGAGATTTAGAACCTACTCATGAACTGGATGACAGTGATGAACCCCTACCACTCGCAGCTAGAGGGATGGTACTGCAAAACTGCTGCATGTCCCCCATCGCACTACAATATGGAAAATCAATTGGGTCATGGTCGCACAGATTCTTTATGTGACCATTCCTACCACACTAATATAAAAACATAAAGCATCCTGCAAACACATTTTTACTTACACTCATGTAATAGAAAGTCTCAAAATAGTGCTTCTTGCCTGGAGACGTAGATCCACTAGGTCAAAAACCAAAACCCCCTTATTCTGTACCCCTAGATTCCCTCAGGTCCTTCTCTATGATAAGTAGCTAATTCACAATCCCAATGAAATAATTCAACCTAAACACATTGACAAGATATTTGATAGCATTTGTGAGACCCTCCTAGAAACTTCTTTCTCTCAATAGCTCATTAGTAAGATATATTGGCACAAAATATTGGAGCATTATAAAGCATGCTGAGAGTTCGCTGACTGTCATCATACCCTACTTCAGACAAATAAAATCACTAGACCACTCTACTCAATGAGTCATGGGGTAATATTACTCATCGAAGCCAGTTTGGAATCCATCCCAACAAATATTTTGTAGCCTGTCAGCCTGATTTAAAACATCACACTAGTTCTTTTATACTCTGCATAACATGTAAGACATTATCTTGAACCTCCACTTTAGAGGTGTCTATATATGATAATAAAATGATAATGTGGCCCCAATCCATAGCTCAGTATCATGTTGTCCTCTATCTTCCAAAAACATGGGAGGATGGTTCTACTACAACACTCGTTTCAGCTCAGCCATAGTCACAGCGAGCTGCGGTGCTCCAAGAAAAGTTTAAATATATTGAATTAATCCTTCATCGAGCTTTTCCATGGAACCTATGTCTAGAATAGCCCTTGGTACCCTAGTTGGAATTAAAATAGTATCAAACAGTATCATGTGACCCACTATCTCTAGTGTATGGTCATCACCTCCCTCGCAGAATACCATTGTATGTCGTCATGGTCAAATGTCTCTACAATTCCAGATGCATGCTTCAAAAAATAACAACATCAAAGAATATAGATTAAAAGAATTGGATTGGTGATAAACCTCTTAGAAACCAAGTCAATAACCCACAACCTGCACCTATAGCCATGAATTTATAAGGAACACCATTGATGTACTAGAAATGATGCCTCTTTCCCACTCAATATCTGAGTCCTTATCATGTGTATATCATCAGTTCCAGCATCCATTTTCATTTCACATGTTTTTATATAGGAAATTCCACCATGTTTTTAAAAATTATAAATCCATGTGGGCCCAAAACATATCATAAATCCAAAACATGGTTCCATTTCACACCATACATTTAATAAGTTAATTTAGCATTTATATTTCATTGGGGAATAATTTCCCAATTCGTAAGGGTAAATACTCGTTATGAATTTAATGATGATGTCACTCCTATATCCACTATAATAAAACTATCACAACCATAAGAAAAACTATAACAACATTTTTCAAAACAACATAAAATATGTAACGCATCCTAGATGGTATGGCATAATGCATGGAATATAATTTCTAACAAGTTCCTATATGATGCATGGAATGGAACACCCTCATATCATCATGTTGTAATGGAAATAGAACCCACAATTAGATCAATAAAAATAATATAAATCATGTGTGTCACCCAAAAGTGAAATCAAAGCAACTATAATGGTCAAAATTTAGAAGATAACAATTCTATTCGACGATATTTGGATTTTCCCCATACACATGGTTGCTACTCCTGGGAACAACTTATTACCAAACCCCATTTTATTTAAATCCCTATTTTTTTTCACCAAAAAATAATGAAAAATAGACGAAAAACCTCCTCTTATACCACTTTGTAACATACCAGACTCGGACGCCTCCAAATAGTGCCCCGATCCTGGTTGGCGACATGGCCTCAAGCGCATATCCCTAAACTACAGAGGCTACCAACTAGCAGCGAGGTACTAAGTGAGTCTATGGAGAGACTATCCCTTCATTACCAAAGTATCACAGTGGAAGTCAAAAATAACAAATAGAAGAATCAGAATAATCATTATTCAATAGAAGTAAACTGGGCAAGAAAAAACATGAATACATGTAACAATGAGAAGTGTTTGAAATACAAAATGATGCAGATGATACATGTATATATAAAGTATCAAAAATAGTACATGGAAATACAATACAATACAGATGTCCCCAAAAGTACAAAAGACCAAAAATGTATCCCAGTAGCACGCAAGCTGGAGCTTGGTCCTATGATACCCTACTCCAAATCCATAATGAAAAACATATACTAGGGAACTTTCCCATATCATCACCTACAACTATATTATCTGTTTCGGTCTATATGGAGGACCAAATAGGGTGTGAGAGAAAAATCACAGTAGGTAACCACCCTGCGTCTATACGGTTCTAATATAAATAATAATGTTCTAGAAAGTTTATGGAAAACAATAAGGTAAAAGTGTATTCCCATGGGAAAAGCCTACTGAAAAGTAAAACTGAAAATCCCCTTGAGGCAACCTAAAATAGAGCTAGCTCCAAAAAAGGAAGTTATAAACAAAGTATAAAAGTCTCAAGGCCAATCCATACATCTATCTATGTTACATAAACCACACCCATGGTCTATAAAAAAGTGTAGTATCCCACAACGACACCGTATAGTGAAAAGTATAGAAGAGGGGCTAGATCCATGGTGTAATATACTTGGGAATCCATTTAATAAATCAAAACCACAAAAAGACGGACCCAAAGAACTCATCCAAGGAATACTTATAGAGTCTCATTGGAATCCAACTGGCATTTTGGTCTAGGCACTAGTTGTATTTTTATGAATATTTATACCGACATGCCCTACGTGAGTCCAAGTAAGCAGAATCCACTGGTTAATAAGGCCAGCAGAATCCCACATAATCAATACCCAAGGAAAGAGTCAACACAAGGTATCTAAAACCGCATTCCAGATCTGTCGAGAGAAGTACATGGCATCTATAAAACAATTCATTCATGTATTCATACTATTTAACAAATAAAAATTTCAAACATATGAGTATACCAACTCATATAAGCCATTACATACCATGAGTATACCCACTAATGTAACCCACTTACATTTAATCAATCACATAGGTATACCCACACATTTTTTCACCTTTACTAATACAATTTAAACCAATTAATAATAGTATAATATGTTATCACAGTGCAAGGAGGTACTACATATCCTGGGTAAGCTATTCAATTCCATTAAAGAATTAACAACTTCATCAACCCGAGAAAGCACAAGAACACACCCATTGGGAGGATTAAACAAAAATAAAAAAGGCTAAGTCCCTAAGAAACACCCCTTGGGTGACCTTGAATCAATAAATGGGTGTCAATGCACCTAAGAAAATATAACAGGCATCTTCCCTTGGTTGTACTAAGCATACTACAAGTAGATCACTAAACAATGGGGCTGAAATGGAATGTCTGATGGGAGGCATATTAGATGAATTCTCAAAAATCACTAAAAAAGAAGAATAAAATCATAGACCACCTACCTAGGCTCTGTAGTATAGTGATTTTCCAATATCATGTCCTTAATCATTCTTGTTTAGGAAAAATATGAAGAATGGATGAATAACGAAAAATTAGGGCATATGAGCCTAAAATAAAATAGTGGAACTGTTGTTCTGAAGAATAATGAATGACTAAAAATTATTCAAGGACATACCTTTTTAGATATGAAGAGACAAACTATGATCTAAATGGATTGCATATAGTGATACGGGCTCAATGAATATCTTAGGTGCAAAAATGGAGAGCTCCACGGTGAGGGGTTCTGTTCGTTGAACGAAAACCCAAAATGGGTTTCAAAAGAAAATTTTGAGAATAATTAAAATTAAAAAACACATAGATTAGGATTTCATGGTTTTTATACATGGTTTCCAAAACTGTGTGGAAATCATGCTCATCTCACTTTCTATAAGGGCACATTGCACGGTTACCCCACATGGCTTGACTAACCTTGTGGAAAATGTATGAAAAAAGTCTAAAACTTTTCAAAATTTCCACACATCCATGTGAACTATACTACATGGTTTCAAAAACCATACATATGCTACTTCCTCCAATCGCACAGTTATCTTAACCATGCGGAAGTCGTGCGAAAACTGTGTGTGAATCCATTTTTAGCCGAAAACATGGTTTCAGACTCTAAAAAATCCTATGAAACCTCCAAAACACCTGTGATCACAGGGGGTGCATAAGTAAGGCCATAAAAAAATTTATACTAAAATAAAAATGATCCATACTTTGTACGTAAACCTGGGTTATTACAAACTCAATGCATTGGACCACTAAATGGGTACACCCATCAAAATCATATCATGTACATGGCTAAGTGTGTCATGTGGATTATATAACATAAGACAATATTTCATAACATCTAATACAATGAATATGTATTGTGGGTAAAATAATTGTAATTCCCCAATCAATTATGTGTTGGTAAATATATTTAAAAACTATTGAGTGGAAATGGGAATGAGTATAAACCTTAAAGATGTTCAGCAAATAACATTTTAGGGACATTTCTTCTGCATAACGACATTAAATAAAGATTCATAAAATGGTTCTATGATAAAAAGGGTATTTTCATCACTCTTTTTGACAATGTGATAATATGAGGGATATTTAAAACATAATACAACATTAAAATTTGGTAATTTATCATCATATGTTTGTGTGGGTTCTTGAATAAAAACTTTTCCTAGATATATAAAAGGATAATATTGGCATTATAACGGGGGTGAAAAATGAATCATATGAGAGACTAATGGGATATAAATATATCACCCATCACATGAACATAATAGTAAAAGTAATATGGATGTGTAAGAATATATCCTATCCTTAGGAGTCAGAATAAAAAGTGAATTGCATAAATAATGTTCTTGAATAAGGGGGAGAATAAGAGGAAACCATGCTAAATTTGGGCATCATAACAGATTATAAAAATTATATAATGATAGTTTATTTATAATTTTTCATAATTATAAAGTCAATTTGAAACTATATAGATATTTTTAAATCATGGAAACATGTAAAATTGATATTAAAAATGATAATTATGAAGATGGTAACTAAAAGGACAAGACGACTGAGTGATCTCCAACTAAATTTTAGCATAGTAACGACTTTGGTAAATTCTATAATTATATAACATAAATGAACTCTCATTATTGGGAAATAAATAGAAAATTTTATGTATAGCTTTAAAGTCATGAGAGCATAACCAACTTACATTCAAAAGGCTAAATACCAAGAATCTTCTTGAATAGAAAAGAAGATAGGGAATTCTCTTACCTTGAGAGGGTGATTCCAAAATATTGGTAGGATAATCATAATATTTTTGGGAACCATGGGAGGAAACTAGAGAGATTATTGAAAAATAATTATGCTATCCACGGTTTTTGAGTGAATTGTAAGGGGAAACTAGGAAGGTTTATGTTGGAAAAAATAGAGGAGTTCATTTTTATTTCCCAAACTTTTCTTTAGACCCTATATAATAAATTAATCAAACCCAAAATAATACCATGACTTTTCCCATTATTTATACCAAATAGGTGTGGTATTAATTATTCTAAAATTCGAAGGGATGAGCACAATAAAATATTACCATTGGTGTTGTGGTAGTGCTGCATGTTTAAAAATAATTCATATTTAAACCTTAAAATATAATATATGTCTTAGATTATTAATAATGGATTTATAAAATAAATAAAATATCCTAATAAGATATTATTTTAAATTAGAAACTGTCATTTGGTTGTGGGTAGCCTTAATATCGTTTATTAATTCACTTGTGGGACACTATTCTGTTATAATACAAACAGTATATTTATACCATATAAAATTTTTAAAGGAAAATTTACCTATGTCAAAACATAATACAAATTTGACTTTTAGATAATCCCAACAAGATTATTCAAAAAAAATATGTATTTTATGAATATAATTTTATAATTTTTTTAATATTTACATAAAAAATTATTATCATTTGTTGAGAAATGCAGACTTTTTAGGCAATAACAATATAAAAACCATTATGTCAATTACATTTGACTTCATAAAAAATATATTTTTATTTATATCTATTAAATATTATTTAGTTGTATAATTTTATTTATATATAATTTATTTCTAAAATCAAATAATTTATCCAAAAATAATATCTAAATTTAAATTTCATATTACACAAAAACCTTTGTATTTTATCATATCAAAATAATAATAATTTATAAATTAATAGTAATAAAAAGTAATTGTATTCATTATTATATAGAATATTAGTAATCATATTATTTGGGTCTTCATACATATCCATTTACTACTATAGAAATCATTGTGAGGGTATAGTGGGAGATGGTGACATTTTCATGGGGTTTTTCCGTGAACTTGGTTTGGGCCTTAATCTCAATGAGCTTGAACTTCTCCGTTAAAACCTTTTTGTCATCAATTATATTTTGGACAACATCATGGGATTGATAAATGGAAAATACAATTGATGTTATCACCATAACAAGTATTGATAAATGGGATTCATATGGTATGTTTCTGCTAGTTGGGGACTCGGTTTTTTTTCACTTTACGAATTGGATTTATCATAACCATATAATTATACTAATCATATGATCAATATTTAATGGATATTTTACGATGGTTTGAAATTATTAACAGTCTTTTAAATCCTATTTGACATGTAAAAACCAATGAATTCCATTCGTTTTATATGACTATTGTAACATCTAATCCCTCACCATTGGCATGGGAAGGTGTTGTGACATTACTAGTCCTTATGTGACATCCTCAAGACACCAAGGGCTGAAAATAAATTCCAAGTTCTTTTTAATAGTTGAGAGAATATTTTCCATTTGAAAATTAAAATACTAGTATAACCAAAACCATACCTAAAATTTATAATGATTGATAACTATAAAAAGAAACTCAACATATGAAAAAAATAATCCACAAAATTAATTTACAAAATAGAAACTAATGACAACAAAACTCAAACATGTGAAAGAAGATGACTAAGAAACTCCCAACCTTCTACAAGATCTAAGTCTACAATCCATGCGTATAGTAATGTAATGATTCCCTAAGGAACTAGGATACCTTGACTTTATATATTTCTCGATATACAATATCCACACACAATAATAATGTTCCTAGGCGGGGGGTGACTGTAAATTTTAGAATGATTTCATCAAATGAATTCATTACTCTCTCTGATAGGATATACTAGGATAGAACATAGTTATAAAATAGTTTAAGACAATGTAAATCAGATTACATCAATTATATACCATAGTAAAAACTATCTACTTTTCTAATTAAGTTTACAAAACAAACCAAACAAACCAATCAAACCATCTCTCAAATCAATTTGGTATAACCCATTGCATTCCAAACAACCACACATGCATACCTAAGTGCGCGGTATATAATCATAATATGTATCTCTTCTATTTACCCAGGTCATCACATGGTTAATATTTACTAATTTCCCAAGTGGAACAGGCCCCTTCCATATGTCCACATTAAAGAAAATAAATATATGACAATTGATTATAACAAATACAATACCAAATCAACTGAGTCACCATTTCAATAAAATAATCCTTCTATTTAAAAAAATCAACAAGTTTTCCTTGAATCAATGCAATTTTACGATTTTAAAATCATCATTTTAGAAGAATATAATCATTTATAATTTCTTGAAATAAAAAAAATTCTACAATTTCACAAATAACCAGTAAATTGGGTTTCCAACAACCATTGTGTATAAATAACCTATTTAAAACTGAAAATTTTAATTAATTTGAAATCAAGACATCATTCTCTAGATAAGAGAAGATAATAGGGAATCCACAAACATCTCAAACATAGGGGAAAATCATGAAAAAAAATAATTACTCAAAAAACTAGATTGAAACTCCTTAATAATACCATATATAATATTCTAGTTAAATAAAACATCAATATATCATCATGATTGGAATAAAACAACATGAATATATCCCCAATTGAGTAGATTCAAGAATCCAAGAGAGGAAAGAAGAATAAAACTAATAAAGACCCTAATGAATGTGAACTTACCATGGAATATGACCTCCAACAAACCAAATGTTTCCAAAAAATTTCTCATAGATCAAGTGGAAGGGTCTCTCTAGCCTTTGGAAGAGTGGAAGTTAATTTACGGTTTAATAAAGGTAATATTATCTATTAATTAAGTAATATGAAATAGATCCAAAAAATTTGTATCTTGCTTCTAATTTTACAATGTTTGGTGATATAGTAAGGAGAATCATACTCTAACAATGTTTTAAAAACTACCTCCAAACAACCCTCACATGATTGGATTGTAGGGTTATAAAAACCATGTTCCAACCATGCTAAACCCATATTTCCAAAATCCCATGGTTTATCCTCGATGGACACATAATTTGAACAAACTGTAAACCTAACCATGCTCCTATATAGTTCCCAATGTTGCAGTTTCATGGATTTCTCAATGGTTAAGCACAGTTTTTACTGACCGTGCTCAAAATATTTGCATCTAGAAAAAGACCCAAAAACATTTCAAAACTCCTCCAATACTTCCCAAACATAACCCCATAAAATTATGTACATAAAATACATAATTAACGTTTCAATTTTTTAAAACTAGGGTGCTATATTATCCCCAACATTATCCTTTTAATCCATGGATATTAGAAAACCACTATATTAATGATAGTATTTAGTCCATTACTCAACAATTTTCATCTCTTGATAACTTGCTTATTCTTGAATCAAAACTTATTTCAATAAAACCCCACTAAAATGTTTCTTATCTAATGAAATAAAATCTCATTTCTATCAATAATCTTCATTAGAACATAAACCATCATATAATCTATCTCTATGATAACATGAAACTGTCAAATCACATTGTTCGAATCCGGTTGATACATCATATTCTTTGAAAATAAAACACATTATTAAATTAACTAATTCATGGTGGAAAATCCACCAGAAATTATTCCTCACAAACCCATTCACGTATTAAAAGGTGAATTTTAATTAAGGAGATAACTCACCCTTCATCCCAAAACTATGATTCTGATCCCATAGATAGATTCTCAAGAACACATAAAAACTAACCTTGAACAACAACAGACATCAACGATGGTCATCATATGATTTCAGGAAAATTAGAGCCCTTTAAATTCTTTTCCTAGTCAAATGAATCTTCTCAATTATATATTGCACTTAGATTAGTCCAACTAGTGAATTCTCACCTATTTCTTGCCAACAATGTGGGGGAAAACAAGTATGCTCATTTTCAAAAGGAACCATATATATTGATAGATGATAATTATTTTATAATAGAACTCCACTAATGGTATGGGATCCTCCAAATATCCACTATAATCTATTATAGAATCCCTAAGAATTTCTTCAAACATTTGTATTTTTTTTTTTTGAAATTTACATTAGTCTGAGGATGATACATCATACTCATAGTAAAATTATTCCCATGTGCTTACTATAATTATTTCTACAAAATAACGTGTAAACCTTTCATCATGGCATGATACTAGAAAACTAGTATACTATTTTTTTATATTTTCTCAAAAATAGATTTTAGACAATTCATCCACCATATGACATTCATGAATAAGGATTAAATGGGACAACTTTGTGAGCTAATACACTATCAATAACATAGGATTAGTTTTTTGAACCATACTTGGGACACCTTTCCCAAAATCCATGTTTATCTTCACTAATTTTAAAATATAAATTGGAAAAGACTATATTAGACCCACTGGCTGTTGTTTCTCTGCCTTAACCTTTTGACAGGCGAGGCATCTCAAAATTGACTCAAATACCTTTATTTTCATGCCATACCACCAAAAGTTTTCTTTCAGTTAATTATACATTCTTCTATATTCAAGGATGAACATCCCATTTCAAATAGCTCTAATCATGAAAAATTTGTTCTGTAAAATCCATAGGTAAAACCATCTAATCTAGAAAACACAACACTGATATCACATCTAGATCCCATACCATAATCATCTCCCCATCATTCTGTATTTTCCTCATATAAACACATTCAAATTTAGATGCATGTACCTCATTAACATTCTGAACAAAATTATGAAACAAAAAAACTGGATTTAATACTGCAACACTACTTCATTATTCACAATTCATGTCCTTTTCATCTATCACTAAAATGATCTTCCACTAATATGAAGCCTTTTTTCCACTAGACTATTCATCTTCATGCTTAATACACTGACCATAAAATAACCTTTCTTTGTTGTATATGTAAATTCAAATACAAATATATGGAGACACTCCATCCCTCATTATTTTCTCATTTTCAAATCTGTTTGTGAGAAAATGTGTTTCAAACCCTTATAATTTTTAGTCATAGTAAATGTCCCAAAAAAGAGATATTGACAAAAAGTATGAAATGAATGGAATAAAACAAGTAATTTAAAATCATTTTTTATGCATTTTTACTCATGAAACCAAAACTATCGTGATCCCTAAGACACAACATGATATCCCATACATGATAATGCATCCCAACATCGATATTGAAGCATCATAATACACCACATAAACCTATCCTGATTCTTGAAATATCAATATTAGTGCTAAATTAATTTGAAAATTTAGCACATAATAATATGAAATTCTCCATTAAATTGGATGTAAACATTTTTCCTCATTAATGTTTTCGTTTGTGAAGCTATCAATGATTGGTCATAAAAAATCGTCAATAATAACAAGCCAAAACAGGGAATCTATGTATCTCAAAGACATTATTTGGTTATTTCCAAGAGATCAAGGCCTTTGTTGTTTCTTTTTCTACATAAACACCTTATTCATAGATAACATTTCCAAGGAAATATACCTCTTGTATTTGAAAATCGCACTTTGAATATGTGGAAGACATAAGATAATACATCCATATACCCAACATTGTCTCCAATTTTATCTCATTCTCATATATTGTCCTTGAATACACATATATTTAATACATAAATACCACCACAAAATAGTCTAGATACATTTTAATTGACACATTCATCAATTCCATAAATATATTTGTTGAATTAATAAATATGAAAGGAATAACTTGATACTCTTAATGGTCATATCTACTTCTGAATACAATCATCAAAATGTCCTCCTTCTGAGCCAATAATTAGTGATATCCAATGAACATTTCAATTATAGATAACCACTAGGATCCCCTAGTTGATTGAACATATCCTCATTTAATGTAAGAGGATACTGATTCATTATCATAACATTGATATGCTTATGATAATATATACACAACCTTAGCAGTCCATCCGTCATTTTCACAAAAAATAACTCGTGTTTCCCACAAAGACGTACTATGAATAATGAACATTTTTCTTTTCTAACTCTTCTAACTAGACATTAATTTCCATAAATTATTTTGGTTTCATATGAAAAATGGAAGTGATATTGGACAGGTCCCTCATTGGAGAACAATCATAAACTATACTTCTCTTGTGGGTGGAAACCCCAATAAAATATTTTAGAGATCATCCAGAAAATGTCAACAATTGATGGAAACCCTATTTTACCATTCTCATCCCCCAATTC
Source organism: Viscum album (assembly GCA_963277665.1). Taxonomy (NCBI): domain Eukaryota; kingdom Viridiplantae; phylum Streptophyta; class Magnoliopsida; order Santalales; family Viscaceae; genus Viscum; species Viscum album. The sequence continues at coordinate 4,419,794 of OY728140.1, forward strand.
CAAGTCCCAATATGTATAATAGTGTAAGGTAGTTCTTATTGATGGTTCCAACAATCCTGTTTCACCTACCTTTACATTCTGATCTCCTGTAATGTTATGATCAATGCCATCATCATTTATTAAACTAACCCTTCAGGTATAACATTTGATGTGAGATTTGAACATAGTAAAGAAATCCTAACCATGTATTATTTAATATTTATTCACCGCAAGCAGAAATATATATCAAATTAATTGACATCCAATAATAGTAATAAAAAAAATTTCACCTAAAAGTATAACATTCTCATTGATATTGAATAGTTTGAATTCACAAAACAGAAGGAATTATATCAACAGGAGAACACAAAATATCAACAACATGAGAAAAATTAATGAATGGGATGTGGGTGTATCAAATAAATATTGGATAAGGATAGAATTAAAAATAATCAAATCACTCTTTATAGATGGTCCAAATTGATCATCCACAATAACATACTCAGCGCTTTACAATTTCATACCCACTAAAATTTTCTCTTTATTACCACACTGTTATTTTCCAAGTTGAGTAGATACCAACGAGCCTGTACCCTAGTGGTGCATGCTTCTTCTTGGTATCCAAAAGACCCTGGATCAAATCTAGGCATGGGTGAATTTATGGGGGTACTGTAGCGGGGTATTGTAGCAGTACTGTAGCAGCAGCGGAACAATAGCAGCGGTGACACTGTAGTAGCGCAGGAATGTAGCAGTAGTGATACTGTTGCAGGCACTATAGTAGCGCATGTACTATAAAAGTGATGTTCATCGAGGGGTCCTTTGGGCCAAAAATGGGCTTTCAAGCCTTGTATTCAGGCCACTTGGCCTTGGGCCTTTGGGCTATGTAATGGGTCACCCTCTACCGAATCTAAAGAGGTCTTTTCTTTAAATAAAAAATTTAGGATTCACACCCAACCTTTTAAAAAAATCCTGAGTTGAGGATTCAGGGTATTTATTGAATCATCGTGGATTCCATGGTTCTACAGATGAGAATTAATCTATTTCGCTCATCTAATAAAATCATAAAAATTCTAGGAAACACGGGATGTGTCCCTAGCACCCGACCATCTATTACTATGACAATATCACTAAAGATTCACTATCTAGTTTTTATTGTGGATTGATCTAGGTGGTTTCATAAAATATCCCTTCATGTGACCAAAATAACCACATTGAAAACATCTCTTCATACTCTCAGGATTAGGAGGATGATTCATTAATCCCATTTTCAGATTCCGTGCCATTTCACTTCCTTGGAAATAAATGCCACACTTTATTTTATTCCTATCATTAGACTTCCCACTACATCTAGTATGTATCAACTGGTTTCATCCACCAATACTTAATGATATTTATACTTCTTCCACTATCTCTCTACTGGGGATCTTTGTATAATAAATTTTACAATGAATAAAATTCAATAAGGTAATATATATCCTCAATGCCAATTGAAAATCTTGTGTTATTATGGATACACTTATAGAAACATCAAGTGTAAAGTAGAAGAGATTTATAATTTTTACAACATAATCTTTCACTAAGATATTATATTTCCTCAAGCATAAAATGTACTTCATTCTAGCAATCCTGAACACTGGAGGACAAATTTTTTTAAGCAATGATTTTTTAAAATCATCCTATGAAATACCTTTGTATAATTTAATTTGAATTAATAAATAACAAAATTATAGTTCTAGAACCTATGGAATTTATGTTTCCTATTAGACACTAAACTCAATTGGTGTTCCTAGGAAATAAAATATTTGATTCATCATATTTATCCACACTTCTTCTTTTTCTAGTTCTGAATCACCCTGAATGATGGGGGGATTATGCTTCTAAAACTGAACATAATGATCCACTAACCCTAGTTCATGCCTTTACTAACCTCTATCCATAGGTATAAAATCATATATAATACACTAAATATATAGTTAGTCCACCTTTGGATCATGTTGAACGAAATTCTTAGTAGCCTCTTTCAGTTGGTTTCCTGTACACCTAACTGGTGCAATTAAATAAAATAAATCACCATTTTTCACACTCTATAGAAACTAAAGGCTTATAAATATTAAATTTACAACATCACACATATCAAAAAAAATAAATTCCAAAAATCCAAATCTTTTAAATTCAAATTATTTTTGACAAATCAACACTAGTTTTCAGAATCAGATGATTTTCAACTCTTTTCCAAAGTTAACACTTTTTCACCAGATCATTAATCATTATTAAAAACATATTCACTCCTAATATGATATGATTTCATTCAATTAATTTTATGATCCTATAATCGGTTAAATCAATGTTGGTGATGTTACAACTCCTATAAGTGTCTCAAAATACTAATTTTAGAAATGTAATTAAAACATGATGTTTAACAAAACTAGGTTAGATAATCCTATTTATTCTCTACATTCAATTTTTGAGAAATCATATATCCTTTCTACCCTTAAAAATCGAGGAATAAAACAGATTGATTTTTAACCCCAGGAATGAACAAACTGATATTATTTGGGTCATCCCTTCCCACACCATTTTCTAGGTAAGGTTGTGGGGAATTATAAAGACTTATTTAACATTTACCAGAAACCGAAATATATAAATAACTATCAAAGGATTCATAACCAGTTGGGGGATGATATTACAAATGAATATAAATCAAATAAAACCAATATAAGAATAAAAAACCCATTATATAATTATTGTGAGTAATGTAAAAGAACTTAATGTATAACCACATAGCCACAAAATCTTGGAAAAAATTAGAATCCAATACAAACAAAAATCAATGATACAGATGAAAAAAACTCATAAACACTCCATCTGCTACAATATCTAACTCCACAAGCCATTCCTAGGGTATCATAATTCATTAGTAATGAACTTGGATATTGTACCATTTCCTATGTCATGATATAAAATATCTACAAATGAACCAATGTTCCCAAGTAGTGGGTGAGTATAAAACTCTATATGATTTCTCCTAATGTCTAACCTAATCATTTCACTTGGATAAAACTTCTCATCAAATTAATTTAAACAAGTTCAAAATAATTTTAAGATTTTTATATCAATGACATATCATTCATTATAGAAACAACAATTCTAAATATAGTAAAAAATAATCCTTTAAAACAATTTATAAAATCCATTCTCCATAACTCATTATATAGAAACACGATCCATTTTCATATATTATTACATGATTTATGCATAATTATCCTTGATGTGAAGACCAAGGATCAAAAATATAGATTATTTAGATGTTTATGTATATAAAATTTTATATATGAAACTAGAATAAAACAGCTCTTTAACAAAATTTTATAATAATCTACTAACATACATTGAGATTGTACATATTCATAGGATAACATGGGGAATAAATAGAAAGATGGGATGAGCATAAAAACCTCGAAAGGTAATAAACCTGGGAATATAACATATATTATGAGTTATAATGAATAAAATGATAACATAAAAGTAATGGATCATGAATAAACATAAGGAATCATGAAAAACAGAACATTTAATTTTATTATCATGGAATCATAAGAAAGTATAAGTACCATATAACATGAGTCAATACTAAATTACAAGACTATATAATATAGTAGAAAAAGTCCCATAAAGGAATTAGTTTTACTCCCTATCCCAACATGATGTATCATGAGGCTAAACATTAACCAATGAATTGGATCACTATCAAGGAGAATCTATCATAACATGTTCCTACATATTTTTTCCATGAAAATAATTAAACATAAACCTAAGGGTTACCCATGGAATGAAATGGGTATCATAATTATGTCATAAGAAATAACCAATGGGCGTATAACAATGGTATCCATGAAATAAAGGATTTAAAAAAATTTGTACAATTATAAAACAAAAGTAATAGTAGATGATATCCAAAAATAGTGAATACAAGGAATAAATATTTTTGGAAACATTAGAAATGAGAAACTTAAGTGAGGCTTAATGGAAATGTTTAAAGAGTTTTTAAAATGGATAAAAGCATAATTGTTTTTTTAAAATCATAAATGAACTAAAATAATTTTTTTAATAAAATATAATATATTATAAAAATATTGGTTGATTAATATATTATATCGAGTTAACATTAAAATGGGTATGAAATATAGAAGTTCCCTTTAATCAGGCATTATTATTATGAAGAACTATGAAGAAAACATTATAAATCATGTAATTCCCCATTAAGGAAAGATTAATTGATAAACATTAATATGTTAGGTATATATATACATAACATGGGATAATTAAATAAGATTCATTAATGGATAAATTTTGTTAAAGAGGGATAAAAGATAACCCAAATTTATAACAGAAGTTTAGAGAGATCCCTTACCTTATATATGAAATCGTTTAACACATGACCTCAATGTTTTAAAAAATCAAATTAGTTTAATTAATTAATTAATTAATAACCACTTATAGATTTTATTTATTCACTATAATTTTTTATTCTCAATCATGACAATTTTTATGAGTAATAATGATCTATTTCGTCATTCCACGAGTGTTTATTTCATGATTTTGTTCAGTGGTCAACTTGTGTATAATTATAAAAGTTCTTGTCGAATGGGAATAAAAATACATAAGTGAAAAAATGGTATTAATTCACATACATATTTATATATTATTCCATGTATAATTCTTTATTCTAACATGATTATGATTTATTAGGTAAAATATTAACCGTAAATTTTGAGTTTATTTTAGTGTTTTTTAAATCATCATAAACTAGTTTTGTTTTGATATTTAACATTATTTCTATATAGTAGTTTCATAACACATAATAAGTTATTTGGTACATATTAAAACATTATTTAAAAGTAATTATAATTTTAGTACCATCCATATGGGCGATGATATAAAACAGAATCTCATTTTCCATAGAGACCCTTAACCGCCATATTTTGAACGATATTTTTTTGTTTCTTTAAAAAAGTGGAGATGAGAAGAAGGTGGAAAAAAGATATTCTGTTATAAATATTAAACTATACTATATAAATATACGTGAACTACTATTATTTTATGTATGAAGTATGTGTGGAGAAGTTAGAATAAGAAATAAAATTATAAGAGATGTTTTGAGAAAGGCACATCTGGAATATCAACTCCTTGAATGATCACTTGAGTAGCTTGGAATTTGACTATCTATGTGAACAAAAAAGAACATGGAGGTGGTAATGTTTGGGAAAAATTTATTTAGAGTACATTTTGGAGAGATTCATTCCTTGAAAGGTGTGAGGAGAAGGGGTTCTAAGGGGAAGTATTTATAATGGAGGAGAAGGGTGTTTTTGGAAATTTGTCAAAATAATAATTTATTATAAAATAATTTAATATCAAAATACCTTGAAATAAACATATATTAAAACGCACTGTATTATTGAGTTGTAATGTAATCAACCAAAAAAATTTAGACATGTTTGTATTTTCTCTTTTAATCCTTATCATTCTAATTATCACTTAATTGACCTATTTATAATTAAATTATAGTAACAAAGTTTTAAATTTTAAAAGATTATAATTTTTATTTATATTGTTTCAATTATCATTAAATAGTGAATTTATGACATTTTAGATATTATTATTATTATCACGTTTTATTTTTTTTTAAATAGTTTTATTATATTTAAATAGTTTAATAAATTATTATTTTAATAAAATATCATTAGTATCAATTTTGACACTATTCATTACATTGGGTTTTAATAAAATAAATAAACTAATATAACATTAAACCAAATCAATAAATACACCCCTACTATGTCATAGTTACCTTGAAAATTTGTGTATCACCTAAAGTAATACATATTATATTTCTTATAATATTTATAATATCATTTATTTGAAATTTTCATCAATAAATTAATTACTATATCATTATTTTGTCAAGATTTAAGGTTATTATATAACCGGTAAAAATTATTAATAAATTACCATGATGAATATAATTCTTATATATCTTCAAATAATATTTATGATGAAAGATATATCCTGGTTAACCTTATATTAAAAATACTATATATATGAAAAATATGAGTGTTATGTTTTGTAACATTCTATGATTTTTATAATATATATTTCATTTCAATGTAGAAGTTTCCATTAAATGATTCCATTTCTGACCGTAGGTTTTAATGGTATAATTTTAATCATCCAATAATATTTGAACAAGTTTATGGTAAATTTAGTCTTACTGGTATAATTTCAACCCTTAATCACAAAATTTAAACTTAACAAATATAACACAATTTACAAAGGTTACTATTCATATTGGAAAAAAAATGAAAGGGTGTATATTTAATAAATTTTGAAATTAGGGTTCCTAATATGGAATTAATTTTCAAAAAATCAAGAAACATAATTTTCATAATTTATATAAACCTTAAATGAAGAAACTGCAATGAAAAACATATTTTTGGAAAAAAGTCATTATAAAATATAAATCATTTTTATACTATATTCATATTTAATATATATTTCAAAAACAATAATACAATTATTTTAAATTAAATTTAACTAATTAAAGTTTAACAATAATTCAACATAATGATTTAACTTTTAGGAACATTAAAAATAAAATATGATTTTTAATAAAAATTAGTATTTTTCACAATTAAAAATGAAACTTTTCTGAACAATACTATAAATATTTCTAATAATATTTTGAAAATGATCTTTCAAAAATGTTGTTTTTTTCAAATAAAAGTTATTAATGTATCATAATTTAGTTTTAAAAAAGTAGAACATTAAAAGGTGGAAATACAAACTTTTAAGCGTAAATTTGGATTTATTAAAAAAAATTGAGAAAACACATAGGATTGTTTTGAATCATTATATTGAATATTATATATATATACAATAATAATTAAAAAGGGTGATTTTTCTATTTATGTGTATAAAACACACCTATGCACATTAAAATATTTTTTCATAAAAGAGAATTATTTTTATTTAAAATAGGTTTTTATGTTCTTTTATAATTTATAATTCGCATGTCTAAACCATATTTTTATAATTAAATTATTCATATTCATACCCTATATTACAAAAGATTGGTTATAATAGTAAAATTTAAATAATAATATTTAGTAGTTTGTTTAAGATTCGTGTTTCATGCAACACAAGCTATTGAAGAAATTATATAAAGAAACCTATTTCATAAAATATTTATGATGTTACATTATTCATCCCATATGAAATTTCATTATTAAAATTTCCTAAAAACATGTGAGGGTACTTCAATTTCATTTCTTCCTCAGGTTCCCATGTCACCACTTTCTATTTATGGTTCCACTATAGTACTTTAACTAAGTGAGTGGTCAGGTTCATTAGAACATTATCTTACTATGCACGATATTCCTTAGTTACTTGTCATAAGAGAGATCATTATATATTTTCATCACTTATGGATTCAGTACATGTGAGGTATTGATTACGTACTTCATTGGAAGTAATATGTGGAATACACCATGAACTTATTCAATACATCATGGAATTTCAAGATGGAAGGCCACTTCTCATATTCCATCACATTTAAAATATGGTCTAATGTACCTTGTGATATACTTCCCTTTCATTACAAACTGCATGAATCTCATTAAGGGTGATATTTAGAGGGTAAAAGTATCACCAATAGTGAATTCCATGTCACTTATACGGTTATTAGCATAACTATTTTTCTAACTCTGAGAATATTTGCATGATGTTTGATGACTTGATCTTTCTCTATCATCTCTTACACAATATGAAGTACAAGTTTCTTTCATTCACAAAATTTGTCAAAAAAAACAGAGTTCTACATTGCATCCCAAATAGAGGATCATATGGATCCATTTTATTACTCGAGTGGAAGATATTGTTATTTGTGTACTCAACCAAAGGGTAATTTTGATCACATAAAATTTTAAATTTCATTAAGAAGGATCTTAGAATATATTCGAGAATATTAATAGTCCATTTAGATTTGTCATTTGTTTGGGGGTGATAGGTCGTGAGGAAAATCAATTCATTAATTAATGAATTTTGAAAAATTACCTATAATTTTGAAGTAAACCATGGGTTATAATCAAAGATGATCAACAATGTTACCCCATGCATCCTCACCACTTCCTTTAGATAGGTCATGGAATGTTTTTCAAGTGAGAAATAATCCCAAATAACACTAAAGTTGGAAGTCTTGGTGAGTCGATCCACTATAATGAGTGTTTCATTATTTCTTTTGGATATCTTTGGGAGACCATTGATAAATTGCATAGTGACATTCTCCAATTTTCACACTGGTATAGAAAATGGTTGCATCATCCATTTAGACTTATTTTTCTATAATTTAATTTTCTAACATATTAAAAACCATTATATATACTCCATAATCTCCTTTTCCTTATTGATCAACAATAAATTCTATCTAATATCATGGTACATTTTGGTAGATCTAGGATGGATAGAAATAGGTGATTTTTTTCCTTATCTAATAGATCATTTTTTATCTCAGGGGATGAAGTCAAAAAATCCTTCTTCCAAATAGAATCAATCCATAATCATCGACGTGGAACTCATGTATATTTCATTCCTTTGCTACTTTTTCCTTATTTTTTACCTCTAGTTCATCTTTTTGTGTGTCTTTAATCATATCTTAGATATATGGTTGGGAAATAATTTTGGAAAGGTATGAAATATTCTTTTTCATTATGATTTCTGAATCCATCCTTTAAATATCCCTGAATATAGGGTATTTATCAATCCACATCATGGATAGAGTAGGAGATTCTTTTCGCCTATGAGAAATTTCTAGCTTATTCACCTTTAAAAAAGGTAGTGAATATTGATATTTTAGTCCTTGATTAGATCTAACCATATTATTTGAATCATGTTAAGGTCTTTCTATCTGAATATATATTTTATACTCTTGTGATTGGTATATATCTCATAGTTCTCCCTGTAGAGAAAATGACTCCATATTTCACTAAAAAGATCACAACCGCCAACTCCAGATTAAGCATGGGATACATTTTCACAAGAAATTTTAGATTCCTTGAGTCACAAGGTATCACATTATCATTATTCATAAATACACAACCTAATCCTTTATTTTAATCATTGATGGATAAAAAAATATTTCTCTACTTGTCCGTAGTGTATGTATCGATGAAATGATAAACCACATTTTTAACTTTAGAAAGCAGTCTTCACAATCACAAGTCCAGAATAACATTACTCTATTCCCATCCAACATGGTTAGTGGGTTAAAAAATCATGATATGTTCTTTAAAATTCAATTAAAATACCCATATATACCATGGAAACTGCGTATCTCCATTAAAAAATATGTTATAGGTCACTCTTCAACTGCCTTTATCATAGAAGGATCTATATATATCCCATTTTTGGTGATAACAAGTCCTTTGAATGAGATACCCTCCAACCAAAACTAATAGTTACTATATTTTTATATATATTTTACCACATTAATGTTTTTAGAACAATATTTAAATACTTCCCATAGTCCCCCTTACTTCTAGAGTATATCATATTGTCATATATAAAGACTAAAAATATTTTTTGAGTTAATCTATAAATAATCAATAAATTAATTCCATAAATATTTTTGGATCATTAGAGAGTCTGAAATGCATCACAATGAACTCATAGATTCCATAACTTGTTCAAAAGTCTATCTTGGGAATATATCCCTTTTTCACCTTTAATTTGTGAAATCCTGAGTGAAGGACCACATTAGATAAATACTTAACCCCAAGTAGTTTATTGAACAAATAATCATTCTGAGAGAGGGTATACATTTTTTATATCATTTTTAGCTAATAATTATCAATTAATAGGAAAAGTTATGCATCCTTATTCATGATGAATAGGACCAACACACCCCACGGTGAAGAACATGGATGTATATTACCATTTTCCATATTCTCTTGTTACTGCTTCTTTAGTTCATCATTCCAAATGTTCGACATTAAATAAGGTATATTTGATATTAGAAGAGATCCTGGAACAAGATCAATTTAGAACGTGACCTCTTAGTTAGGGGAAACACTACAAAATTCATCAGGGAACACATCAGTGTAGTTACTCTAAATAGGTATGTCTTCAAGTATGAACCTATCTTTTTTCTCAGTCATCTTAGCTTGATATTCTTACTCATAAGTAAATAATATTCACACATGAGTTTAAATTTCTAAAAGATATACATATTACTCCCTTAATTTGTAAAAAATTATAGGATGCCTCGGGATATGAAGATTGATCTCCCTCTCCCAATTATTGATATATTCTTTGTATAAAGATAACTAATCCATTTCCAATTTTGAATAAAACTCCACCACAAAATGAAAGATAGGATATTATGAAGATTTAGTCCTTAAAAAAATATTGGGTATGTTTTATGTAGTTCAGTTGAAATAATATATTTATTTTCTATTCTCATAGTATACTCATGTTTTATATTTTGATGCAATGTATTAATATTTTTAGGAAACATAAAAGAAATGAAATAATGAGTCGACCGAGAATAAAAAAGTACATTTCCTATTCATAAATGAGTAACCAGCATACCCATTACCACATAATTTTTTGTATCCACCTCAGTAATAGTGATGTCATATTACATTGATTTCTGAGGTGAAGGCTATTTTTTTATCGCGTCTTACAGACCTTGGCATAGGGAATTGGCTCTCTTAGTTTCCAAATTCTTTATAGCTAAATCGCTGCACAATAGGCATAGTGTTCATCAGATAATTCATTTCCACTTCCACATTATTTGGTTTATTAATTTCACTTCAGCATTTATTTTATTTGTGCCACTCTTTTCTACCCATAAATAACCCTTGGTTTCACCTTATGTAGTTTCTAGAATGCCCCTTACCTCACTTTTGATAAGCGGGATGTTGGATTATCCTTCCAATTTTATATTTTTCTATTAACTTCCAGATAATAATAATATCATTCATTTCTTGTATCTATTTAAATGAGACCACTAAGAATCACTTATATCCATATCAGCATTAAGGTGACAACAAAAAAATATCTTCATACCTATGATCTTCAATGAATTACTACAGCTTTTTGTAGAATCAGACTCAACCCACTAAAGAATTAATCCACCTTTTTTTCAACACTAATGACATATATGGGACAATACCATGCATGTATTTTGATTTTTTCCTCACTTGAACCAACAAACTAATATTCATTTTTCTTTAGAATAATGAAATCCCTCCCCATATTAAGATAGAGACTTTGGGGAAAATATTTTTTGAAATATATTTTTTGGAATGAAACCCATTCAATGGAATAAATTTTCACTTTAGTATTCATGTTATTTATTTGATTCCACCACTAATCAGCTTCTCCTTCAAAATAATAGACTACTAGCTTGGTATTCTCCTCTTATGTGCATTATAAGATAAATAATATTTCTCCAATGGAGTAAGTCCATTGTTATGCAATGAGGGGATCAGATGATCCAATAAATATAGGAGGAATATTTCTCATAAAGGATTCAACAAAAATAATATATTTCTTAAGTGAAGGATTTCATTCCAAAATATTCATGTTATTACTTATAGCTTGATCTAGTTGATCTAATACTATCATGAAGTTCTGAGATCCTATTTCCTTAGTTATAGAATACCATTAAGGAAATCATCACATTTATTATCACATTGGTTTTTCTTCTGGGTTCTACTATTTATGTACATTGACCAAAAAAGAAATAAAAATCGTGTTCATGAATACATATTTAATAATAATATAAAAAAACTATGAATAATGATGAATCAATTATAGATGAAATGTATATCCAAACATGTCATTCCCTAATATTCAATTATGATAATCTATAGTGATATAACTATCCATTGGATTATTACTAACATTTTCTAGTCCCAATCCCCCAAAATTAATAGACCATAATCTAATACCAACTATAGATATCAAAGTATTTTTCATATATTATTACATGATTTTATTCATGATTATACTTACAAAACAAATGATAGAAACTTCTATTGTATTTGGAAAATATAAATAATGAAACTTTAATAAAACAAATAATTATTAATCATCCAAAATGAGATCCAATCCTTTAGGATACTACATATTCGTTGGATAACCTAGGTAATATATTGAACAAATTGATGATCTTAAAAGCTTAGTAAGTGAATGTACATGGGAATAAAAAAAGAACATGAGTTAGAATAAATAACATGATAACATAAAAGGCAAGGATCATGAATACACCTAAAGAAGAATGAAATATAGAACATGAAATATAATGATCATGGAAACATAGGAAATTTTTGATAATATATAATGTGACATAAACATGATTCAAGGATAATTGCTAAGTATATATCACATCGTGGACAAAGTCCCATAAATTAATTTAGATTACTCTATATCCAAACATGAAATCTAATGAGACTAAATGTTACCCAATTAATTGAAGAAACCTCAAGGAAAACCCATTAAAAAAATTTCAATCATATGTGCTTAACGAAATGAATCTAACATAAAAATAAGGGTTACCCATAGAATGAAATGGGTATAGTAATCAAGTTATATGGAGTAATAAAAGGGGGTATAAAAATGGTATCCATGAACTAAGGAATTTAAATCACATTTTTTCAATCATAAAATAAAAAAACAATATATGATATCTAATGGAGGTGAATACTTGAGAAAATATAATTTTGGAATGTTAAAAAATGAGCCACATTAGTGAGGTTTAATTTAAATGTTTAAAGAGTATTTATAAAGGATAAAGGCAAAATTGTTTGTATAAAAACATAAATAAACTAAAATTGATTTTTCAAATAAATGAAGATATATTAGAAAAAAATTAGTGAATAAAAACAATTTTTTTATTTTTCATGAATATGGGTATGAAATGGAGAATTTACCTTTAATATAATTTACTTGTCGAGAATAATTGAGAAGGAAACTTTTTAAATCATGTAAATCCCCATAAATGAAATTTTATTTGAGATACATAAATATATTTTGTACATCAATACAGAATATAATAAAACTATATAAGATAAATGAAGAGGTAAATTGAGGTAAATATAGAAAAAATGTGACCCAAATGTAATATTTATGTTTGAAGAGATCTCATGCCTTAACTCTGAAAGCATTCTGCACTTGAACATACAATCTTGGTTAATCAAATAATATTATATTAATTTTTTAATTAAGAACCTATTAAAAATTAATTTGACCTATTATAATTTTATTACGTTTTAATGACCATTTTGATATGTATTAAATATTAATTTCATCATTCGAGGAGTGTTCATTTCACAGTTTTCTTGATAGGTTAAATTGTGTACAATTATGGAATTTCTTATTCAATAGGAATAAAAATATAGAATAGAAATGAAATGGTATTAATTAAAATATTTATGTTTAAATTTTTCAATGTATGATTTTTTATTTAGACATAAGGGTGATTCATTAGGTAAAACATTGATGATACATTTTTAGTTTATTTTGGAGGTTTTTCAATAATCCCATACCAGGTTTTTTATCATTTAATATAATATCTATATATTGGTTTAAAAAAATGAAAATGCTTTTAGTATACATATTAAAAAATTATTTAATAATTATTTCACATTAACCACAATCCATGTTCGTGGTAATATAAGAATAAATCTCATTATCCATTGAGATGTAAATCCTATATAATTCGGACAATGGTTTTGTTTATTTGAATAAGAGGATATGAGTAAGGAGTTTCATAGAAGATATTACATTAGAAATTAAAAATTCCAATATATAAATTATACTTTAGTTATTATTATCTTATGTATGACGTTTTTGAGGAGAATGTAGAAGATAATATGGAATAAAAAGGGATTGTTTGAGAAAGGTATATCATGAATATCTCATCCTTGAAAGATCACTTGAGGATCTTATAATTCAAATTTTGGTGAGACCAAAAGAACATGAAAGTTTGAAGAGTGGGAATTGGAGTATATTTTAGATATTTTGGAGGGGTTAAATTCTTGGAATTTGTGTGGAGAAGGGGTTGAAAGGGTTGTATTTATAAGAGATTAGAGGGGTATTTTGGAAATCTCACAAACAAATAAAATTTAATAAATTAGTTATATATAAAAATATCACCAAATGTACATGAATTCGAAGCTATGATAATATAGGGTTTTAATATAATCAAATAATAAAATGTATACATGTTTATGTTTTATTTTAAACCTTATCATATTGATTAAACATTAAGTAACCGATTTAAAATGTTATTATGGTAAAATATATTTAAATGTTAAAAGGTCATAATTTTTACTTATATCTTGTAAATTGTCAATAATTTGAACATTTAGGATATTTAAGTCCCTGTTATTATCACTTTTTATTTTTTAATGTTTTTATTATTATTTTTTAATAATTTAATATAATATTATTTTCATTAAATATCATTAGTATCAATTTTAAAACTATTCAGTACATTGAATTTTAATAAAATAACATCAATATGAAAACATTGAAACAAATAACATCATAAACCCATAATATATCATATTACCCTAGAATATATGAAGATCATCATATTTAATTCAAATTATAATTATTTTCATATTTCTAAATTCATCTAATTGATATTTCTCATTAATAAATTAATTATTTCATTAGTGTTGTGTTAGTATCTATGAAAATTATTTCATCCATAAAAATTATAAATAAAATTTCATGACATAGATAATACTTTTATATTTCCAAAGACTATTTGTGACCGATGATATCTCCTAGATAATCCTATATGAAAATTATTATAATAATACAAATAATAGTGAGATATTTTTTCACTTTCATTGATTTTAATAAAACACATGTCATTTTAATGGAAAAATCTGATAAATGATTTAATTTCAAACCTTATGTATTATAGGTGCACATTTATTCATCCTACGAGATTTGGGAGAGTTTTATAATAATTTTATTGTCATTATGTTATTATTTGTACCCAAAATTACATAATTTACCCTTAACCATGGTAACATAATTTACCAAGGTTATTATTGATGTTCAAAAAAATAAAAGGAGACTAGTTAGTAAATATTAAACTCTTGATTGATAATAAGGAATCCATTTTTCAAAATTCAAAACACATAACTTTTAGAATTTGAATAAAATTTAAATTGGAAATGTTAAATGAACAAAACATCCATAAAAATATAAAATGTATTTATACTATATTAATGTATTAAATCTATTGAAAAAATTGGATTATTATAAATACAATTGAACTAATAAAATTTTTAATCTAATTTAAAACATAATTTTACCATTTAAAATTATAAAATATTAGATACAGTTTTCATAAAATTAGAATTTTTCACTATTAAAAATGAGTCAAATCAGAAAAATTTCAAAATATTTTCCAATATAATTTTGAAATTAATCAATCTAAAATGATGTTTATTTTTTAAAATAAAATTTATAAAAGTGTCATAACAAAGATTTAAAACAATTGTTCAATCAAATGGTGGCAATACAATTTTTTAAACATAAAATTGGATTTTTTTCATATCATGTATAGAAAACGCATAATATAAATGTTATAGTTTAAATCGAATATATTATATATAGATATAATTTTATAATAAAAAAGGGTGATTTTTTTATTGGCATAATGCACACATGTGTGTATTAAAATTTTTTACTTAAAAAACCTATTTTTATATTAAAAGGGTTTTATTTTCATTTCTAATTAATTGGTCACTGGATTAAATAATATTTTCATAATTATGTTAATCATGTTCATACCATCAATTATAATGGCTAGGTTATAATGGTAACATTTAAATAATAATATTTATTTTCTTATTTAATATCGATTTTACATGGAATACAAGTAACTAATGAAATTATTTAAAGAGAAACATTTCATAAAATACTTGGTTGTTACACATTCCATTCCACCCAACCACATATTTATTCCCATGTTGTAGTTCCATACTAATGAGTGGTATCTCATTGATCGACCAAGTCATCACAAGGTACAATATACCAAGTTCCATAATGGAACACACACTTCTAACATGGAAACATGAATGAAAATAAACACACATAAAACATTTATTCTAAATCCCATTCCAAACCAATTGAAACACAATTTAAAAAAAATCCTTTCATTAATAAAATTTTAATATAAATTTTATATGAATTAAAACCAAAAATCTATTTTGAAATAATTATTTTAAAATCATGTACCCAATTTCACATTCCAAAAATAAACCTATTTCAAAAATTTCACAAACCATCATTGTAACATCCTATTATAGTTTCCAAGTACCCCTTGATCCTTATTTTCGTCACACATTTTCCCCAAACCATGATTACACATAGTGTAAATGTTCAAAAACTAGCCAATGAGGGGTTTCCCATTTGGTTCATGGTTTAAAAAACCATGCGCCCACCTCGTGGAAACTGTGAACCACATAAGAAGAGTCCATGGTTAGGGTTCATAGTTTGAAAAATCATTATTCACTACCCAAATAACTATATGAAAAATAATTTATATTTAAACAAATAAATTAAATATTGTTTAACCCCTGTATAAACACCAAATCAATCCTAACTCTAGATTAAAAGAATTATCAGGTCTTTAGAGCTTGCAAGAACCACTTTTGTATCCTAAAAATTGATCCCAAAGAAGGTAAAAGATTGGAAAACATCATTTAATTCCCCTCTGGTAAGTGATCTTCTATTGTTTCTTCTATCACACTCTCTTTATCTCTCCTCCATTAAAATTTTTAGCTTATATTGTTGTTTATGGATCTAGAATCATTGGATTCATATCTTAAATCGCTTTTTGATTCACAATCTCCATTGTAATCGTTCTTCCTTTGTAATTCCTATTGTGAGTGTTGTGTTTTCTAATTGATGTGATAATAGTAATTATTATGTTGATATTTTACATTTTATAAACCATTGATTTTCATTATTTAAATTAAATTTAGTTTAATTTAATTTTTGAAATCGTAATCTAATGAAGATTGGGATTTGAATTTATTTACCATGATTTTATGGGAAAACACCTAACTCCATTGGAAATGAAAATTGGGGTGGGATTTGAAATTATTAGAATTATGTAATTTATTTTTTAAATTTATCTATAGAAAAATTGGCTTAAATTGATTTAACTAAAACCTATGATAGGTTTAATTTTGAAAAAGGCCTGAAATGATTAAAATCCCCTATTTTGGATTTTCAATCAGAATTTTTATATTGAATTATAAAAAGCGGAAATTATAATTTAAATTGGTTTGAATTGATTTGGATATTGTTGATGTATTTATTTATCACATGGGAGCCTAGGTAGTTACATTGTTATTGAGAATAATACTCTAGTATGGTAATTCCAAAGTTAAGTATTGATGCTTTTCATCTCTAACAAAACATGGAGTGGTAGATCATATCCCTGGTGGGATATTGATTGGTCTCATTTAGCCTAATCTCAAGGGACTTGTGTGAAAATTATTATGATCAGTAATATGATGGTATGAGTAACCCATAAAAGTAAACTATTGTACCCCTTGAAGATGACCACATTTCATTTTGTGACTTATTTGTCATATATATTCCATTTTCTGCTGTACAGATTTACCCATGCATAATTTCGTATATAAAATATTTTTTAAGACATTGTTTTAAATGTTTCAAACAATTAATAAAACCATGTTTTTTTAAAATAAAATTTTACATTAATTCTTAGTTTTTTTAAAAAAAAAGAAATATTTGGTTTATTTAATATGGAATATTATTATGAAGAATTGCTGAGAACCAAGGGTACTTTTAGCTCAAAACCCACCTTTTCATTTGGGATTATATATATTTACTTCTTTCAGGTTTGAGAATGGGGAAACACCACTAAAAGGTGGATGTTTTTTTATTCCATGGTGGTGGTGTGTTTTGTATCTTTGGGACTATATTTATTTATTTATTTCTTCTTTTGTTACATCAGTGATGTTCTATTTTGGATTTTATCTACATGTTTCTCTTTTGGTATGGTCTCATTTAGGAGATTTATTGGAGAATACTTAAGTATATTTGTTTCTTATACTATTTTGTTGAAAACCCATTCCATATTTTTCTTGTATAGTTTTTAGTGCAGTCGCCGACCTTTGGGGATCGGTAACCCCCTTTGGGCCATGATAGTGTCATCTAGAGTGTCTGGGTTCCCAGATATACTGTCAGGTTCATGAAAATGTGGTATCCGAGGTGTCGTTTGTCCATCATACCTTCATGTTAGCATAATGTTGAGAAATATTTCTGGTACATAGCATGTAGTTGTGGGTGGGCCCACCGCCAGCTCCCAATATGATGATCCTGAAGTCCCTAAGGGTGGTTCAGGAAATGATTCGTGAAGATTATATTGTAACGTCCCGACCCATATGCCACTAAACCGGTGCTCTGAGCTGGTTCAACACAAGGATTCAAGAACGCCTCCCCGTACAACAAAGGTTGCTGACTAGCAGCGAGGGACTAGGGTGTGATATTGGGGAGACTATTCCCTTATACCAGAGTAAGAAAATATCAAAAATAAATAAGTATCATACATAGTGGAAAGTAAACCGAGTACAGAAGCAATGAGAAACTAAAATAGAACAAGTTGAAAGAGTAAAATGTTTTAAAATCCCAAACAACTATTCAAGACAATACAACACCAGTCACCCACCAGTCCTACCATACAAATACAAGTACAAAAGAAACTGAAAGTAAAAGTACAGGGCTCTGCTAATAACTATGAGCCATTCAATGTACCTGATCTCCAGACACTGTCAAACTACAATAGCCAGATCTGTAGAACCACTCGAGCATCTCCACTTGATCATGAAACACTAGGCCTTATCCCTATCCAGCATGCAACTCTTGCTCGACATGAATTGTGGACATAAGGTCTACAAGTACACCAAGGTGCATCTGCAGGGGTGAGAAACCACATTAAAAGTTGATCCTAGGGACCATAATCCCGGTCTTTTAGACATTTTATGTAAGGGAATTGATCTTGATGTCATGCCACTCATGCCATGTATCATTAAGTTAATATATGGGTCTTTAATCCCAAAGACATGTACCTGCTTCGGCCAACGCCAAAATTATATCTCTGAATAAACTAAACAAAAACAAGTTAGCCTCTAAGAAATACTCACAGCCTAAACCCTCTATTTGAACCAATCAAACACAAGTAACCCTCTGGGAAGTAATCACAGTCTAACCCCCCTTGATCAGATTTATCAAAGACTCTTTGAGGAAGTAATCACCGTCAATTCCCCCTATTTTCATGTATCGATAACTAAAAGGCGCTCTAGGGAAGCACTCAACATCCAATTTCCCCTGTGGCCCACATCGAGGAACAACATACAATCTGAGGGAGCACAAATTCCACCCCCCATATAGTCTCTCAATGTAAAATTAAACACACTTTCAAGAAGTCCTCAATGTCCATTTTACATATGGTATACTACACCAGGTTCCCATGGCCCTCTGTAAGTCAATCATGCATAGATATATATATAGATTCCAAAGTAAACCTCAATAACTACTTGGCTAACAGTATACATCGTATCACCACATGTCATATGAAACCACTCCATCCTAACAATACTATGCATGGAAAATGATGTAGCCTAACAGGAAAAGTTAGACCAAATGGTCAATATAATGAAACATGGGAAAACATATCCACAGTAAGTTAAAATTACCCAATTTACAGTCAAACCATGACTACTCAGGCACATAAGGCATGTTAGGAATCTCAAAAAATAAGAATATGCCTTACGTCTAGCTCAATAGCCACAAACTAGGAATCACCACTAGTAACCACTACTGCATCATCAAACCAAGTCAGATATAAACTAATAAATGAGGGTGGAATGAATGCCCAACCCATTAATACTTCCAAATCCCCAAGGTATTACCATTTTGGAATGGGTTCTAGGTGACACCCAAGCATGATCTCTACCCAAACCTGACATAACAACTTAGGGTCAGTCAAAAAATAGGCACCCACTAGGTCCCTAAAATCAAACAGTGAGGAGGAATCATACTTGATATCCTCCAGGTAAACACAAGCGAAGGAATCCTACACAATATCCTTAGAGAAGAGTATGGGACGAATCCTATAATGAGTACACAAATTAAGGACAACTTAGGAATTCCATAATAGGGGTCCTCTCAAAGTAGAAACCAGAGAGTGCTTCTATAAGGGACACCCTAGGTCAGCACACAAGTAAAGGAATCCCTCAGGGGATTCGTGGAAGTACCCAGTCTCATGGACTCATTGGACGTAATGGAACGTCTCACAAGGGAAACGTAATATAAATCATAGGACATAAGAGATAGCTCACAACTAATATCATATTAACGGTCTCAACTAATTTGGTCTGAACACCCACCTATCATCCACGCCAAGTCTCACTCTCAGGGGTCAATTGAATTCGATAATTAGAGGAAGAACCTCTAAATTTAGATAGAAACCCCCAAAACCCTATTTATATGACCTCTAAATGTCAAAATAATTCCACCAATGCGATCTACATGAAAACATGCTCATAATGGACAACTAACATGCCCAATTCTGACTTCCAGGGCATAAGTTATCCCAAAACTACTAAACCGAAGTAGTGCATGGCCATAACACATGGCCAGACCCATGGGGTCTACCTATGTAATGGTAAACGGTGTGTACTTTACTGTACATGGAATGTACTATTCAATAAAAGTCACTCTATGTGTGTTTTCACTTGAGCACATGCCCGTGTGCCACTACACAGCTTGTACTTATAGTACACGACGTGTACTCCTTAAAAACCACTATTCTGTGTCTTATTTCACATGGTCGGTCACACGGACATCCAATACACAGCGTGTAATCAAAGTACACAGCCTGTACTTTGGAAAACAATGAATTTTCCAAATGGTAAGAACACACTGCGTGTTTCCCAGGAACACATGCTGTGTATTCTGGGTTTTCTGACGGGAAATCCCTTAAAAAGCCCGAAACGTCCGTTTTCGCCCCCTAAATAATAGATCCAGCCTTAAGAGGCCACAAGAAACAAATATCAGTATTTAAAGAATTAAAACTCAATTTTTAAATAGTATATATGGCAAAAACATAAACGAACTACCATTGGGTAAAAACCACTGAATCTTCGGTTGATTTCACGGCTCATGGTGGCCACACTCCGACTCACCACGTCGAGAGCTTCGAATCAGTACCCTTCTTGCAATCAATATTTCCATTTTTATTTATCTCAAATTTCTCCCATGGTACATGTAAAAGGAAGAGCCACCCATGTCGCATGCGCAAGAATGAGGAGGAAAGAAGCGAAAAAGAAAGAAACGAAAAGAAGAAAAGAAAAGAAAGAAAAAAGGGGCTCGGGCAGGCCCCAGTGCCCAACATGAGTTTATGTATTCCCTAGGATAAACTCCCCATTCTGGACTCAATGGTGTAGATGAAATATAAATCTGTCACTCTATTTAAAAATTTTTTCCTAATGAACCTGCGAATAAATTAATATTTAACATAATAATATTAAATACTAAATATTTCGCCAAAATTTGAACAACTCAGATTTCATACAAAATCTTGTCCAAAGGTAAACTCATTATTCCGGGACCAACAAAGTTGTAAAATAAATTATCCGAGATCATCTAGTAGGGTAAAATAAACATTTTATCCCTCACAAGCATCCAACAACAAAAATCCAAATTTCTGCTTAAAACGACAGTCTGAAAAAACATGGGTTCATACAAACTACCCACCAAAATCCTTCTCGTCCCCGAGAAGCCTAGTAGAAGGACCAGTATCTATGCTCCAAACCCAATAATTCGCACACCCATTCTATTTTTATTGTACAAAGACCAGCCTTATAGAGTTAACAACCACCTTCTACATAGAAGACATTCAACTATGACCGATCTAGTACTCCCCACCATAGTAATACGCTTATCGTCATCTTAAAATCAACTCTGAGCTGAAAATCCAACTAGAAAACACCGTAGTTTAACTTATACAAGGAAAACCACCCTCAAAAGTCCAATGGTGCACTCCCCACCATATGGGTTTCCTTACACCACTCTAAGATCACAACAAAAATAGGTTACATCCCCACAAGGAAGAATATTAAGAATGAAAAAGGAGCTCTATGTTGGGTTGATGCTCTCTCATAATACTCAAGATGAATCAAGATAGTTCATGATCATATCTAATATAAGTACACTAAGATTTCTCTGAAGCTGTTCAATCTCCCTCCAAGCCATGCTATCATCATGCCAAAACTCGACTATGATTCAAGCACAGGTCAACCATTTCACGGTAACCTGACATTTCACAAAGTAACCTCTACAATATAAAGAAATTACAACACAAATTATGAGATCTCAAACCACATAAAGACTTAAAAAAATGTTCATTGGATCATTCCTATCCATTCAATGGTTTATATTCAAATGATGCCACCCATAACAGCAATATCAGAAACACCGGTTGACCAGGCTAGGCACCCGAACAGTCATGCCCGTCAAAGTTGGTCATGAAAAACAAGCACCTCTAAAAGGAATTTGAAAACATGGGCCAACCATTCTCACACAGTTTTCCCTATAAAAGAACATGCATTGGCTAATAAGGGTTTGAGTCAAAACCAAGGGTCTCTAGGTCTTCCACCTAGCCCTGTATAAAACACCTCATGACTAGGTCACAAAGCCTATCCCCCTAGCCCAAAAGATCCAAAACCTCTCAAAATATGATAAATATAACAATGATCAATGAAAGTAAAAACCAAAACACATCCTACAGGGGCCCTGATCCTCTCTATGAATCCTTAGAAGCAACTACTCCCAGGATTTCACAACCCAAAGCAGAAGAAAAACAGAACTGGCACTCATCGGGTATCCATATACAACAATACCACAAGGTGGTCTAGTTAATAAGAAAAGCCTTGGTATCTTTCGACATCATACTCAATGATTTGACTAGATAACCACAGACTTGATAACAACTCCCATTAAGGGGTTAAACAGAAAGGTATTACATGCCCTATAGACCAACTAGGGTCACTACACCACCTGTGCATGTAAACTGAGTCATCAGCCTCAACAAAAATGCCTCAACATTGATCCACATAACCTAGCATCAAAGTAATAAGTATGTTTAAGAAGAACAAAAGGTCTCGATCGTTAGTAAAATAAAACACTAGCAGGCCTATATGCTGTGAATCCCACATGCCTAGTATGATGCTTGAGACACCTCTTGCCTTTTCCATCCAAGAGTCAAAATCCGTCTTTGGCCTCTTACCAATGGCCATGATCCTGTCATCCACAGTAAATCAAAACACCACACAGCATTGCTCAAGGAAAAAATCATATACCACTATAACATCACAAAATCAGAACAACAATCCCAAACCCTGGAAACCAGGACATCTTACCAGAATAAGTGTTCTTGACCCACCAGTCCGATATCCATCACAGGTTCCGACACATTCCTAAAACTTCTGCATACCATATCCCAAATAGTAAAGACAAGGAAAAAAACTCATCTGATACCACTTTGTAACGTCCTGACCTAGAAGCCACTAAACCGGTGCTCTGATCTGGTTTTCCACAAAGTCTGAAGAACACCTCCTCGTACACCAGAGGCTGCTGACTAGTAGCAAGGGCATAGGGTGTGATAGTGGGGAGACTATTCCCTCATAACAGAGTAAGAAAACCGTAGAAATAACTATGTATAATACATACCGTAAATTAAACAGAGTACAGAAGAAATAAACAACTGAAATAGAACAAGTTGTAATAACAAAAATGATGTAAAAGCCCAACCAACTATGCAATAAAATACAACACTAGTCACCCACCGGGCAGACCATACAAATACAAATACAAAAGAAACTAAAATAAATTGTACAAGGCTCTGATACTAACTCTAAACCTATCCACATACCCGATCTCCAGATACTGTTGAACTACAGCTGCCCGATCAATAGAACCACTTGGGATTTTCTACTTGATCACGCAACACTAGGCCTTAGCTCTATCCACCATGAAACTCGTGCTCAACTAGAAAAGTAGACATAAGGTATAACACGTACACTGAGGTGCACATGTTAGGGTGAGAAATAATTTTATTAGGGAACCCCGATAAGAAACCTATAACTGTGTTGCTAAAAGTGTATGCAATAGTAATGTGCTCAGCCTGGCTGGAACACAACAAAAGGAAGTAATCTAAACGTGCAACCATAGTAGCACTCCGGATATGAAATCCCTATAAACTAGGCAAGTGACACCATGGATATCTATATCTATATACATACACATGTATAGTACCATACCAAAACACATATACATAAATTTGACTATACATGATTAAGTGAAACAAATAATGAGAAACCTCATCAGTAGTAAATCCTTGGGACCATAAAGCCCAATATTCTGGACATCATGTTCAAGGGAATTGATCTGGAAATCGTGAAACTCAAGTTATGTATCATTAAGTTGATCTATGGGTCTGTAATACCATCAACATATACCTTCTTCAGCCAACACCAAATTTATATCTATGAATAAGCTAAACAGAAACAAGTAACCCTCTAGGAAGTACTCACAGCCTAACCCTTCTAGTTCAACCAATCAAACACAAACAATTGACTGGGTAGTACTCACTATCTAAACCCTCTAGTTTAGCTTTAGAAAGGACTCTCTGAGGAAGCACTCACCATCAATTCCCCCTGTAGTATCATATCAGTAACTAAAAGCCGCTCTATAGAAGCACTCAATGTCTAATTCCCCCTGTGGCCCGCATTGAGGAACTACAAACACTCTGAGGGAGAAAAAAGTCCATCCCACCTATGGTATCGTAATGTAAAAATAAGCAAACACTTGAGAGAATCCCTCAATGTCCATTCTCCATATGGTCTACTACACCTGGTTCTCTTGGCCCTGTAAAAGTTAATTGTGAACAACGATATATATGGAAGCCAAAGTAAACCTCAAGAACTACTTGTCTAATAGTATGCATCGTATCACAACATTTCATATATAACCACTCCATCTTAACAATACTAGGAATGGAAAACAAATTAGCCTAACAGAAAAATCTGGACTAAATAGTCAATATCAAGCGACATGGGAAAATACACCCACAACAAGGTAAAATTACCCTATTTACGATCAAACCACCTCTACTTAGGAACACAAGGAATAGTAGGTATACCAAAAAACAAGAAGGCACCTTGCACCAGGCTCAACATCCACCAACCTGGATGCACCTATGGTAACCACTACTACATCAGAAAACCAAGTCAGATATAAACTAATGAGTGAGGGCGGCCCGAACACCCAACCCAATAATACATCCAAATCCCCAATGGATTACCGGTTTGGTATGGGTTCTACATGACACCCGAAAACCATCTCTACCCAAACCTGACGTAGCAACTCAGGGTCTATCAAACAATGGGCACCAACTGGGTCCCACAAGTCAAACACAGAAGAGGCATCATACTCGAGATCTTCTAGGTAAACATGAGCGAAGGCATCCTACACGGGATCCTTAGAAAAGAGTAAGGGAGGAATCTTACACGGGAACCTAAAATAAATGACAACATAGGCATTCCATAACATGGGTCCTCTTAAAGGAAAAACAAGAGAGTGGTCCTATAAGGGACTCCCTAGGTTAGCACACAAGTAATGGAATACCTCAGGGGATCCCTGGAAGTACTCGGTCTTGGGGACTCATAGGCCATAAGGGAAAGTATCATAAGGAAAATATCCTAGAAATCATAGGTTATATGATATATATCTCACAACTAATATCATATAAAAGGTCTCAAATATTTTTTTCTGAACACCCAACCCATCATGCAGGCCAAGTATCACTCTCAGGTGTCAACTGAACTCGATAATTGGAGGAAGAACATCTACATTTAGATAGAAACCCCAAAAACACATTTATATGACATCAAAATTCCAAAAGGATCAAACCATTGCGATTTAAATGAAAAAATTCTCAAAATGGACTACTCACACGCCAAATTCGGACATCCAATGCATATGTTATCCCACAACTACTAAACTGAAGTAGTATTTGGACCTAACACATGGACAGACTCATGGGGTCTGCCTGTGTAATAGTGCACAGCATGTACATTACTACCCATGATGTATACTATTCAAAAAAAATCACTTCATGTGCGGTTTCACCAGAACTCAATCCCATGTGCCACTATATTGCGTATACTTATAGTACACAACGTGTAATCTTTAAACCCCACTATTCCATGTCTTATTTCACATGGTCAATCACACAAAATTCCACTAAATGGCGTGTACTCAAAGTAAATGGCGTGTACTTTGGAAACATTCATCTTCCCCAAATGGGAAGAACACACGGTGTGTTCCCCTAGAACACATGCCGCATATTTTGGGTTTTCCGACAGGAAATCCCTCAAAACGCCCGAAATGCCCATTTTCACCACTAAAACAATAGATTTAGCCTTAAGAGGCCACAAGCAAGAAATTTCAGGCAGTTAAGATTTAAAAAAACATTTTTAAATGGGATATATGGTGAAAACATAAACTTCCCTACCTTTGGGCTGAAACCGCCGAAGCATCGGTTGATTTCATGGCTCATGGTTGCTGCATGCTGACTCAACGTGTCGAGAGATTCAAATCAGTACCATTTATGCCTTCCATCTCTCCCTTTTTCATGATCTACAATTTCTACCATGGTATATGGCCAAGGAGGATACATATATGGAGTGTTCACAAGAAGGAGTAGGAAAGAATAGAAAGGAAAGAAAAGGAAAGAATAAAAGAAAAGAAAGAAAAAAGGGGCCTAAACCGTCCCTGATGCTCGACATGAGTTTATGTCATCCCTAGGCTAATCCCCCCATTCCAAACTCAATGGATCAGCCTGAATCCCAATCAGAAACTTGGTTTAAGTGTTTTTTTCAAGCAAACCTGCAAATAAATTAATATTTAATTTAATAATATTAAATACTAAATATTCTTCCCAAATTTGAACACCTCAGATTTCCTCCAAACTCTTGTCCTAGGATAAAATCCATATTATGGGGCCAAAAATGTGGTCAGAAAAATTATCCAAGATTATCTGGTAGGGGAAAATGACCATTTTTTCCCTCACAAGCATCCAACAGAAAAAACTCAATTTTTTGCTCAAAATGACAATCCAAAAAACACGGGTTCTGACATATATCTATTCTTTTCCTTATATTTGATTTGGATATTTTATATCCAAATAGTATTATCTTATATTATAGGTTTAGTTTTCTTATTCCCCTTGTTTAAGTTTTTGATATGATTTATCTTCTGATCTCATCAATGATCTTTGTTGATGTTGTGTAGCAACGTTCCTCCAAGAAGACATTTGAATTGGATCTTGGAGTAATATATGAATGAACTACATCGACCTAATCCTATCATGGACAAAAATCCTACTAAGGTTATTGTGCTTATTGTCCATGATCTTGGATAGAAACCTACACATATTCCTATTCCGGCTCTAGTTGTAGATTCTCATGGGGATATTTTCCAAAATTGTCCTACTATGTCCCTTCTCAAGAACCCTCCATCATTCCAAGGCTCATATAATCATTAAAATTTTATGTTTTTGTTAAGGAGAATTTATATTTTGTTTGAGTTATTTTAGAAACCTGATTAAATAAATGTGAAATGTTCCAATGTTAGGATGTAAGGACCTTCTAAAAGATTGTGGGGGATGATGGTAATGGAAAATAAGAATGAGGGAATAGTGTGGAAAGAAATTAAATATCTTTTCACTGACCAGTTCTATACAAACTCTATAGCTCCTGCTAAGGCTGTAGTGTTTTTAATCCTCAAGAATTCTAATAGGACCATGAATGAGTATGACAATAGCTTCACTATTCTTATTTATATTTCATCTAAGATTGTAAAGAATGATAAGGCAAATACTTCATGATTCTATATAGTAATTAAAACTGATATTCGTTCTTAGGATTTTAAGGTGGTGATTCTTTCTTATACTGATGTGTTGGATAGATCATTGATTGTCGAACATGACCTGTATGATGTGTTTGGGTTGTCAAGAGTTCCTTTTTTTTAAAAAAATGTAGTTCTATGAGTTATATCAAAGGAAATATAAATCATTCTGATCATGATGGTGGTTTTCAATTGGATGGTTTTTATAAACCTATTGTAATGTTGAGAAAAGGATGTTTGGTTTTATACCAAGTGTGGTTGGTATGCACATTCAATATGGGATTTCACTTAGGGACTAATAATATGTGGTTCCTATGGATGTACATATCACTTATAGAAGTTATATGTCTTATATTTTTCTCCACATTGTTCCAGGGGGTTTTCATCTTCTAATAATATTATGGTGAAATCATATGCTTCAAAAGCAAAGGGGATTATGCCATATGAAATCAGAACAATGTTTCCTCACATAGTGGAAGGGCCTCTAGATGAAGAAGATATAGGCCCTGTGTCTGTCAGTGTACCATCATTATTTCTTAATATTCAGTTACTGCTTTATTTGATAATATTTTATCTCGTTTATTCATTTCAACCCATATTGGTAAGCTACTACATCTCTATACAGATCTTTTATCATATGTAATGAATATTACTTCACACCATGGATAAAAGGGAGAGATGGGACTTCATTGTACTGAATTTATCTTCCCTTTATTATAGATTTAACTTTCTTGTCATTTTTTGGTTCTCGACATAAAACCTCTTGATTTAATTTTTATGATGGATTGGATTATTTCTAATAACTCCCAAATTGATTGTTATCTTTGATGGGTCACCATTACTTCACCTGATGGGGACTGTCATGTCATTCAAGGAGAATGATACATGGGGTCAATTAGAGATGATACTTTTTATCTAGAGTTGGGTAAATTCATTTATGTGTTTTCTTTTAGTCTGTAGTGGTAATCATTGAGTGAGGATCTCCTCTAGTAATCATTTAGATTCTGGGCATGTTTCCTTCTAATTTCCCTTGATTTATACATTTACAAGAGGTAGAATTTTTAATTTTTTTCGTAATGGTACTCAACATGAATCTATAAATTCTTACTACATGAAACCAACTTAAATAAAAGGGTAGAGGGCTTTTATAGATGATATCTTAGTAAAAAACGATATACGCCTGAGTGTTTTACCTTGGGTAGCTCCTGTTCTCTTTATTAAGAATGTTGATGGATCACTCTACCTTTGTGTTGACTACCAAAAACTCAATTGAGTCACAATAAAGAAAATGCATCAATTGAAACAAATTGATGATATGATTGACCTTTTGAAAAGGGTGAAGTGGTTCCCAAATATTGATCTACGATCTAGTTATCACTAGTTGATATTAAAATAATATGATAGTTAAAAAGTAACATTCCAGTGTAGGTATGGCCATTGAGCGTAACGTTTCATTCTATTTGGTATAACAAACAATCCTGTAATTTTTATGGATCTCATAAATAGGATATTCTATGATTATCTTGATACATTTGTGTTTTTCATTGTGGAATATATATTCATTTACTCCAAGTCGATGGAGGATCATGTGCTTCATATGAGAGTGATTCATTAATTTCTGAAAAATCATTAGATTTACACCAACAAATGGAAATCTAATTTTTAGATTCAACAGGTGTAGTTTTTGAGACACATGGTGTCAAAACCTGGTATTTTAGTTAATCCTAAAATGATGAAATCTATTATGACATGGTAGAAAATGCATAATGTTTTTGAGATTCAGAGATTCTTGGGTTTGTCTGGATATTATCACCTATTTGTAAATGATTGCTCCAAATTGTAATCACTATAACTACTCTCACATAGAAGGTAGTAAATATTTCTTGGAATTAGATATACTAGAGTCCTTTTGTTGATCTAAAATTTATTTTTACAACCACACTAGAGATGACTCTACCCAAGGTTAGGAATGGTTATTTGGTCTTCTGTAATGCATCTAGCTTAGGTTTCAGTTTTGTTCTTGTGTTGTTTGATCATGTTTTTTGCTTATGGATATTTCTAGTATAGACCACACATGAAGAATTATATGACTCATGACTGTTATCTTATAGTTTTTATGCATCAGATAATATTTGGTGTCATTTCCTTTTTGAAGAATGGTTTACTATTTTTTCTCACCATAAGAGCTCGAGTTATGTCTGCTCTCCAAAATATTTGAATCTCTTATAGAGGAATTTCATGGAGTGCCTATAATAATTTGATTTCTACATCACATATATCCCATGGAAAGGTAATTTCATTGTAGAAGAATTGAGTAATAAAATTTCCTCCTAGGACGTGAAATAATCAATAGAAGACCAGAACATGAGTTCTATTATTGAAAAGATGGACATTGGATTCCAATTAATTGGAGATAATGTTATATAATCTGGTTTTCAATTGAACTCTTCTCTTCTTGAGATGATTCTTCAGTAAAATCAACTTGATGATGAGTTCCATGGAATTAGAGACTCTCATTGTTTTTTTGAGACTGTTGTTGAGTGGTCATTCCCCATGTATTATATTTAATGAATCGTTAAATGGTATGTTGTAATTTTTCCTAAAGAAAGATGTGATGGGGCATTTCTATAATACTAGGTGGCTAGTTAACCCAGGAACAACAAATATGTTCTATGACATGCAATAATGATTGAGTTGTCCAGGTAAGAGATGATGTATCACTAACATTAATTTATCATTCTATACTTTCAAACAGGTAAAAGGTCAGAAATAGTGAACTTTAGGTTTGATTCATCCACTTATTGTGAAAACATGTTAGTGGGTTGAAATTTCTATAGACTTTTTGTTTGGCATTCTATATCCCTAAAAAATTAAGAATGTGATATGGGTTACAATTCACTAGCTGCCAAATTGGATCACTTATTAACCATTCATGATATAAACAATATTGAGGAGCTAGTAGAAATCTATGAGAGATATATTGTTTGTTTTCAATTAGTTTAGTATACTATAGTCTGTAATAGAGATCCCCATTATACATATCACTTTTGGGGGGACTTTTGAGTCCCTGAGATCAAAGGTTCCTTTGATTATGACCTACCATCTGAAGATGGATTGAAATATAGATATAGCTATAATGATTCTTGCATATATGGTTTAGTCCTTCAATTTTCACTTTATAGGGTCTTGGGAGGACCATTTGGTACTCGTTTAGTTTTCATAAAGAATAATTACTATTCCATGATAAACATGGCTCCTTTTGAGGACATGTGTGGATGGCCTTGTAATTCACTGTTGTGTTAATTGGAAGCCAGTGAAAGTTCCATGATTTAACTAAGAATGGGTCAAGAGATGACATGAATGATTTAGTAATTTCATCAGATAATTTTTATATCAAAATTCTAGTATATATCTTCTATCGATAATCATTATATACTGTTGGAATTCTTGATTGGTGATTTGGTGTTCTTGAAATCTTCACCTTGTTTGAGTTATCTATGTGTGGATATGAAAGGGAATATTTCTCCTCATTTTGTGGGACCATTTAATGTTTTTGAGAAGGTGGGGAAAATGGTTTTCATTTATCACATCCTCTATAGTTAGCATCAATACATAACATGGTCAATGTATCACTGATTCCAAAGTATAATTCTGATCCATCTCATGTTCTGAGGAGGAATGATCATGATGTTGATCCTAATTTATCTATATCTGATCTTCTAGCTAGGATAGTTGATTTTGAAATGAACTTACTTCATGTGAGTATTATACATTTTGTTTGATATCTATGGCAGTATAGTTATGATACTCATGAGACTTCAAAGAGAGAGGCACTAATGAGAGGGAAGTGGCCTCATCTTTTTTACGTGGTGGCTTATTGATATGAATTATGTGGAAAAACGTCTCTATGGATGGGAGGTTGAAATATCCTATTACCTTTTTTAAGTACCCATAAACCCTCCTTTTTATCTGTTTTTATTGGGGTTCATCTTGGGTAGTTTCAGGGGGAAGTTTGAGAATTCTTGAAATTTCAGTGTTGTACAGGTTTGGTGCACCATTTTCCAGAACTATGCACCCACATAGTGTAAGCCTTGAGAAACCAAGAAGCATGGGTTTTTAAGATTGGCACATGGTTTGAAAAATCGAGTTCCCACCTAGTACAAACTATAAACCCCATTTGATAGGTGCATATTTAGGTTGCATATATTCACAAACCCTGAAACTCTAGCCAACTAATCGTAGTATTTTTTATTCTTGAAAAACATTCTCATTACCAAATCCCCATATGAAACCACACATGAATGTAACTCAAGATTCAATAAATTCTTATTTGTTTGGAGCTCTCAAGATAAAATTTTGGATGATCAAATCACCTTCTTTTGTAGATATAAAATTGGTGAACATCGTATGATTTCTATATAGTAAGGAATATTCTCATGTTCCTTCTCCCATGCTCTCTCTATCTTTCCTCCATAGGGTATTTTATGTCATGTTTTTGTTAATTGATATGTACTCCTTTGTTTTAGATCTTGAATCTATGATTTATTCCTTGATCTACATAGTCATTGTTCTTTAGTAGTAATTCCTATTACGAGTGTTGGGATATGTTGTCTCCATGATAAATATATGTGGATATACTGAGATTTTCCATGTTATATACTATTTATTTTCCTAATTTATATTGAATTTTTTTCAATTGTTATTTTTTAAAACCCAATGTAATATGTATTAGAATTCGAATTGATTTGGAATTAATTTTAAGGAAAACCACCCAATTCCAACGTAATTGGAATTTGGGGTGTGATTTTAAATTGATGGAATTGTGAAATTGATCTTGAGAAAAAAATTATTAAATTGATTTTACTAAAACTTTTATTTGTTTGATTTTTCAAAAGGAATGAAATAATTAAATACCCATAATTGTTTTTAAATTATAATTGGAATATTGTATTTTAAAATGGTGTAATTGTATTTAGAACTAATTTGAAATTATTTTCCTATTGTTACTGTATTTATTGAACACATGTGTGCATGGGTAGTTAATAATTTATTTTTATCAAATACTCTAGGATGTTATTTCCCTAGATATGGAATGACACTTTACCAATCTAACAAAAACATAGTGTGGAAGATCTTATCCTCATTGGGATGTTAATGGGTCATATTCGGCCAGAGGTCGAGGTACGTGTGTGCACATTATAGTAATCACATATATGAGTGTGTGAGGAACCCATAACTAGAAACTATCATACCCTTTTTAAGATTATGATGTCTCTTATTATGACTAATTTTCTATATATTCCATTATATATGAAACTGCATTACACATGCCTATTATTTTATATAAACTATTTATATAAAAAAATTTATTATTCCATTTTTTGAAAATTTTCCATCAATTGAAATAAAAATATTTTTTTATTAAAATATAAAATTTCACTTCCCTTAATTTTTTTCGAAAATTTAAATCGTGATTTTTTATATTTCTTGTGCATTTATTATGGAGAACATGGTCGGACACTACTAAAATTTTATCTCACTCTCTACCATTTCATTCTTCCATGTTTTGGAAAGGTAAAATAACAACATGGTGGTGGTATTTGTTGTCAATAAATCAGTCTTAATGTGTAGTGTCTTATTGGGACTTTAGTTGTTTATCTTTTCTTTCAGGTAATTTGGTTATGTAGTGTTTGGGATTCAATATAAACGTTTATATTCTAGTGTATTCTCCATTGAGAGTTTTATTTTATCATAGTAACCTATATATATTTCTTCAGAGGTTTTATGAAAAATAAATTCCATATATTATATTTTATAATGCCAGGTGCTAGTCTCCAACCTTTGTGGATTGGTAATTCCCTTCAAGCCATGTCCATTTTGTCTCTATTGTTAGGGTACAAGGGTATCTAGGCTTGTTTTTAATAATCAATAAAGAGGATTTTTCATTAAAATAACTCAAATAAAATTCAAAATTGAATCAAACCAATTCATTCTATTGGAAATATATAGTCACATTCGTGCTAATAGGATTTTAGAGTTAAGACACCTACCTCACAAACATGGGAAAAAATGAAGAAAAAAACAAATTATTCAACTACCCATAATGAAACACCTTAAAAATGATTTAGATTTTTTCCTCTAAAAAATAATATCTCATCATTATTTGATTTAATCAACATGAATCTGTCTTAAATGAATTAGATTGAAAAATTAATGAGATGGTAGAATAATAAAACTATAAAAAACCAACTTAAACAGGAACTTACCATTGAACTTGGACTCAAAATCAAAATTATTTTCCAATAGGTCACTCAAAAATCAAAATTGAGTGTGTCTCTAGCCATTTGATGGATTAGATATTGAGTAGGGTAATTTTACGGTATGAATTGTCGATTTATGGGATAATCCAAATTAGTTCCACAATTTTCGATTATTGTTTTTAATGTTTAACCGTTATGGTGTATAGTTTCGAAAACCATGCCCTAAAAATTCATTAGCCACTTCCTCCAATAACCCTTAACATTTTTGGGTCTCACAACCATAAAAAATGTTCCCCGACCATTATAAACATTTCTCTACAACATCACATGTTATCTCTGATGTGGATGTATAGTTTGGCCAAACTGTGCGCCTAACAGTGCACCATACCAGTACCCACTGTTTCAGTTTCATGGTTTACTGGGATGTGATGCATGGTTTATATGAACCATTATCAAACCATGAACCTCCATAAAATCCCCAAAATAATTTCAAAAATTATTCAAACATTCCAAAAAATTACCCAATAACATTATATAGTAATAATAAAAGAGTAAAGAGATAACTTTCTAAATTTTGGGGTGTTGAAACAATAATATGGAATTTCAATTAACCAAAAAAATAATTTTATTGATAATTTATTTTGATAAATATATTACTATTATGATAAAATATTTTTCCACCATGTTTCAATGAAATATGATATCAAAGTATCACTCATGCGTATGTGTGGTCTACCACCTCCCTACAATAATATGATTCATTTTCAATCACCACCACACATTGATAAATATAATAATTGGTATATTAAATATAAATGATATATATAATCAAAATATTATTCCAAAATGTAAAATATGATTTCTCTATTATTCATTATTTTTTAGAAAATGAAAATATTGTTAATCTGTACATATAAACTACTATCTCCATGAATAGAGTAATTCATTTTTCAATATATTTATTTTATGGATGGTTATAAATTTGATTATAAAGAATGTATATGATATTTATGTCATGAATAACATTTTTTAGATGATACATGAATGAGAAATTTATATGTATAAGAACAGTCATAAAAAACCTGTATGAAAATTGAAATAGTAATTACCCAGAAAAGATTATTTTAATAACAATATATTAATAAATATGTGTGAAAATGATAAAAATAGATCATATATGATAATATAATAATATCTATATATATTAAATATATTTTTAATAAATTAAAATTTATTATGTAGGTGATTAGAGTGCTTATAATGCATGCCATAATTGAGATAAATTTTTCCCATCTCACTTTTCTTTTCATGACACATATTACATATTCTCCACACACATTCCCATGCGGTGGATATAATAACCCATTAAAATGATATATCCTGATTATATTTATGTCCATGGTTTTTATGATTCATTTTATTTCATTTCAAACATGAGGGTTATGATTCCATAGTTACCAACTCGTTAAGGGTTTTAGGGTAGAATCTCATTTTACCCAGTATTATAATGGTTAAATTTTAGATGATGATGTTATATGATATATCTCAATAAAATATACTTTATATTTTTATATATTGGTTATTATTGGGTGTTGATATTTTTCCACTCATTTTACCCACTCTACCTACTCAAATAGACAATAGATATTTTTTGAAAAATTGTTTTTTTGTCCTACTGTATTAAAAATGTTTTCATCCAACTGATTATTTTCATTAAAATGTTTTCAAAAATGATTTTAATATTCTTCGATTATTGTTTAATTTAATTTAAAACCATGTTTTAATTTCTATTAAATGTTTTAATAGAATTATTAATATCTTATTTTTATCAAAGTACTTTATACCAATTGTTTGATCAAACCCATTATTTTAAAAAATTCTTCATGAATATGTTTTTTAATCACCAATATTTTTTCCGTGTTGAAACCTCCATTACAAGTTTCAATAGAATATTGGAATGAATATTTTTAAATATTTGAGAACATATTATACATGAAATATGTGATTTAATTTTGAAAATTGTAATTTCCTAAATATAAATTCATGTGATATTTTAAAGGTGTTTTTTATCAAAGATAAGATCCTATGATGTTATTTTTTATTTACTAAGGATATGATTCTATAGCGTCATCCATATTATTTATCTATATGGTTATTGATTTTTTATGATGAAATAAAGTGGAGGAAAAATTTATTTTCCATTGGTTTTGATATGATAAAATGATAAATGATTTAAATATCCTATGGAATAAATATATATTGATTATGTTTATGTGAAAGGTGTCTCTATTATGGACAACCAATACAGAGACCTAGGATTTCCAAACAATCATACGACATTTTTTTAGATGAATAATAATTACAATACACAAACATTCTTATGAGGATCATAATGATAGAGTTCTATTTTAATAATGGAAACATAAAAAAATTAATAGGGTTCAACATAATCACCCACTTAGTTCCCCATAAATATGAAAATTATTAAACATGTTACACATAATAAAATTCCTCATAACCTAGGGAAAGAATCATTATGAAGCATGATATCAGAATCTAAATAAAGTAAAAAAATGGAAATCTATAAACATAAGGTGAGCATAAGGGTATGATAATATGAGTATATCATATGAAAAATTATACCCATTATATCGAAGATCAAAATATCGAGTCATTGAATAATGATTGGAAATTTTTAAAACATGAATCATAAAGAAATAAAAAAACATTATCCATGATATGATAACATTGAAAAAATACATGGACTTGTAGAATACCAATATTCATAGAATAACTTATATCAAGGATACCCACCATGACATTTATTACTTGTTAAGGATGGGATAACCACCTATATACCTGCTTCTAGACTAAGATAACCCCTTACGTACCCAATTTTCAAATATAGGATAAACTATCACGTACCATCTATGATCATAGACTATTAATCAATACCAATGCATTGGAGGTATATATAGGTCCCACAAGTTACATAATACATATATTTATGTCCCATAAGATCATAAAACATTAATCATATCAAAACCCACTAAATGAAATGGGGTTAATAAGAAATTTATAATATCATAATGCACAATAAATAAATGGGTTCCATAAACATTATTTTATTATAGATTTTAAAATTATAGAGAATTATTATGACATATATCATTGAATCATTTCCCCTATAAAGCATAATTACCATAAAATGATGTCATATTAAATTAAAAGTTATTTTGAATAGAAACTATGAACATTTCTTAAATAATAAATCCTTTAAATTTTGAAAAATAGATTTTAAAATCTAAAATATTTTTCAAATCCATTTATATGAAAATAAGCTTGAAATCATATAAAGGAAATTTTAAAAATCATTTGAAACATTTTTGAAGGAAAAAACATTTTCTATATATCACCTATTAAAACTTATAAATTTATAAAATAATGGGTAAACCCATTTATTTGAAAATAAAAATGAAAAAATAATAAACAATCTTTAAAGAAAATGATGTTAATGATGGCATGAATTTCCATTCATATCGTACTAGTTAAAAGAAATATTCCTTTAAAAATTCTGGTAAAATCCAAACTAGCATTATTTAAAAAGTGACATAAATATTAAATTTTAAAAAAACTTAAAAAATTAGAAAATCTATAAAAATTTGTTTAACAAATTCAATTATTAATGTCAAAACATTTTTGAACTTTTTCTAGAAAACATTAATAAAAATGAAAATAGGTTTTTGTCAAAAGAGTAAAATATATATGATTTTTAAAAAAAATATAAACTATTTAAATATATTGATTAAATAGATAATGAATGTGAAGAAAAAACATATATTCTAATTAAATAATAATTGGAGAATAAAATTCATTATTTTTTCGAGATATGTATAATATAATTTAATCAGCATATTCGTAATTTTAAAAAATTTCAATGAATGATGAGATTAAATAATAAAATTATTACTTAATTGGTAACAATGCATTTTAAGACTCATGAAGCAATAAGTATAAATAAACATTATAAAATCATGATAATAAATAAATTCATGATATTACATGTCAAATAAGATGTATATAAAACTCGTAATATAATATAGGTGCATGACATAACGTCTATATCAAAGAAGAGAAATTGAGAAAAAATACCATATCTTTAGTCTCGACTTCATTCATGCACATTTGAACCTACTATCTTCAAAATATATGTTTACTGTAATTATAAAAAAATAATTACATATATAAATTGTTCCATATTATATTTAATAAGTCCATTTTTCTCGTTTGTTAACAATTCTTGTTCAAATCACATTTGAAGTAATAACTTTTTTTCATTATGTTTTGATTTGTTATTATTGATATTATTACATTGATAATGGATCCATAATAACAATAATATTAAATTGATATTAATATATTTTATAATCACTATATATGTGTTTATAATAGTCCATAAATGTTATAAAATGAAAATTAAATATGCCATACACAGTGACGGTAGGTCATATGTACGCAATAACACTATTTCTATTTTCTTGATGGATTAAATGAAAGAAAATTAAGTATATATTACCTTTAATGATTAATTTTTTATTTCTAATATATTAAACATATCAATTCAATTTACCATAATTATATTCCAAGTGAATCATTAGTGAAAAACAAATGATAATGCTCTGCAAGGTGGTGGTTTGCGGTGCACATAAACTACACGATCATATCCCCATCTGAATTGAAATTAAGAAGTTATATTTGATTTAATAAAAAATTATCAATAATTATGGTATAAATATAAAATTTATATATATAATTAATATATCCTTATTAATTTCCATTTAAAAAATAATTTAAAAAAACATCACATTAGTTCAAGAGGCAGTAGTCTACAGTACGCATGAGTAACATTATTATTTTTCCATTAGGATAGGAGGTAAAAAGTTAGATGTTTTATTATAATTAAATAGGTATAATAATCTTATAAATATAATTAATAAACATTAAATACATCATTATATCAATTTTTGGGATGTAATAATTGAAAACAAATAATATCAATTAGTAAGGCGGCAGTCCGTCATACACACGTTCGACGGTTTCGTTTCCCAATTAGAGGAAGATGAGATAAATATAAGTTATTAAATTAAAAAAATATTATAATATTTAGTATAATTTTTTTATTATATACAAATAATTTAATAATATTTTATGGTGTTGGAAGAATGTGATTAAATACACATGTATAATAATTTTACCTCCTCTACAGATATCCTCTTTAGGATTACACCTAAAACTTTTGTAGTGGTATTTATAAACAAAATAACTCCTATTGGATATTATTATTGAATTAGGGAAGATATTGTTGGATTTATTGGTAGAAAAATAGGTTTTTTGAGTGTAATGTAATGGTTAACTAGGCCAAATTTTATATGTTAGGAGAGGACAAACATGGAATTATTGAAATTAAAAAAGTGTACCAATGTTTTTCATATTCTAAAAAAATAAAAAGAGTGCATTAAAAACCGTATAGGTGATAAAGTATAAATATTCCTATATAATAGTTTTTAAACATGTTTCAAGGTCATGTTATCCATATCATATTATATCATCCCTAGGTAAACCTGTTTTAACATTAATCGTGGTAATCAATATTTATTATTTATAAAATTCATTTTGGTAAAAAATTAATTTTTAATTATTATATAATATAATTTTTTATTATTCCATATATTTTATCCATTTTGAAAATTATCATTCTTATAAGTGTTAAATTTTAATTTAAAGTTTATCCCACTTACCTGATAAAAAAGTGATTTTCCCAAGAGAATGTTTTCAAATGTTTAAAAGATTATTATATTAAAATTTAGTATGAAATTTATTTTAGTGACAAATATATTATTACTAATTATTTAATTTAACTAATTCTAATTTTAAAACTAATTTTAAGGAAAAAAATGTAACATTATTTGTTCAATAAATGAAAATGATATTTCACTAAAATCCATTATTTTTCATTGTTAATTAGAAAAATAATATTTTTAGACAAATTACAAAAATTTAACAAAAGAAATTTGTGTATTATTGATTTCATAAATTTATTTAATTATGTCAAATAAAATTTCAAAAATTTCTAAAAAATAATTTTTTTTATTATAATAATAAATTATTTTGATTGAGAGAATATTATTTTCAAAATATATAAATACATTACTAAAAGTTATTTAAATTTTTGTCAAAATATATTATTTCTATAAAAAATTATAATTAATGTTTAATTATTTTTTATTTCTATTCATAACACCAAGTTTAATGAATATTTCATAAAATCCATGTTAAATATTAACATTATATTACAGTTTATTATAACTTAGTGTTGTATGTTGTGAATGATTTTGAGGAAATAAAATATATTAAAAAACAATTCAATACATTATTAGGTTGTTATTTTATAACCAAAATAAAATTATTTAAAACCAAACAAATTATTAATTATAATAAATAAAAAATTGGAAACTTATGCATTATTATATCATCAAGTTCCCACGTAGCTTCCGCATGCTTGTGGTTTCGCCACAAAACATTCACCTAGTGAGTGGTCATGTTTCAAAATAATTTCTCATTATGATCCAGAATCTATGCTGAATATTCCTAATATTAATGTTCAAGCTCCTGTAGTATAACCTAAGATTTCACTACAAGTGATGGATCAATTATATTCTTCCTTTGGAGAGATACTTGGAACACATTGTGAACCTGAATGAGTTTCGGTGGAAGCACCAACTGATAATCTACAATCATGATACGATGAAGAATCTTAAATAGACCAATATATCTAAGTCTCAACATTTCTTTGTATCATATACACAATTTAATATTTTTTATTCTTTAATCCCTTTCCAAGGCATATAATACTCTAAGAAATTAATATTCCTGGTGAATGTATTTATTTCAAAAGATCTAAAATTAAATTATTAATGATTATATGATTCTTAATATAATAAAAATAAATTCTCTCATTATTTAAATATTTGAAAAAAATGTCAGAAAAAATTGTCCAATATGTATGTGACACATTAATCACTAAAAACTAAAAAACCACAGCAATAGTTTAT
Source organism: Viscum album (assembly GCA_963277665.1). NCBI lineage: Eukaryota > Viridiplantae > Streptophyta > Magnoliopsida > Santalales > Viscaceae > Viscum > Viscum album. Next base: position 4,461,234 of record OY728140.1, read on the forward strand.
ATTAATCCATTTCAGAAAAGGTTATCCATAAGCCTCTTCCAAAATATGTTTGTCTATTTGGATTGGTTTTAATAAATTTAAAAATTCATAATATCATTAATCACACATAAAACATGATGTATATCTTAATTTCACTCACTAAATTTCTGAACACATTTATATATATTATCATGAAACATTTTCATACCTAAAATTTCCATAAAACATTCATGATTTAAAAACATAATTCTCTTTTTTTACTTAAAAAACCATATACTAATGAATATATAACACAAATCCAAAACACCTATAATGACTACCAATTATAACATCAAACAATTTTCCATCCAATGAATAATAAGATTAATGGTAATCAATAAAATACAATAATAATTATCCATCTCAATCAAAAAATTCCAAACTAAAAAAACATTTCTTCAACACCAAGAACGTATTAAGGGTTATCTTACCTTAATAATGTGTTTTCTAAAATATATTACCCTGCCATTAAATATCTTATCTATTTCATTATTATAATTTAACAATGTCTTCCATGTCCATAATGCATAACTTTAGTTGAATAATACTTATATATATTTCACAATTCATATAAAATAATTCTTGAAATCCAATATATACACACTCAAATCATTAATATGATATCTAAAACCATTAAATTGTCTTAATAATTTTATTACATAAAAAATCTTCCCTTTGTTATTTCATTTTTACCCTCATTATCATAAATATAAAAAACTAAAATTTTATAACCTCGATGATCGTCTTTTTGAGCATTCCCTAATGAAATCTATTATTATAATTCCCATAATTTGATTTTAATAAATCTCGATCATTGAATAAGCCTTATAGAAAACATTATTCTCATCCAATTAATTAAAATTACTTCTTATTTTTCCTTAGAAATGACTTACACTGTTCCCTTCTTCTCCACACATAAAATATATTCTTTTTTCTTTAAGGTATTTCCTTGAGTTCTTATTCCCTCATTATTGACATATATTAAGTTGAATCTTCATTCCTCTGTGGTCTCCACCACCTAAACCTTTAATGAACTACATCCTTCTAATATTTTGTGAGTATGATTGTTGGTTATGGTTCAATTTTTTAATCCTATATCAAGATATATTATTGGGTATAAATACAATATCCTTAACTCCATTCCTCACTCCATTTGGGATTTCATCTAGAAATTGAATATCATGTTAATAGTTAACCTAGTTCCTTCTTGATACCATAATTGACTAAAACTAAAAATTATATTTTGAGTAAGAATATTTGTAGATAAAAATTATATAATCTTGAAAAATCAATGATATGATTTCCAAATCATGATACCATATTTACAATCAGCAGTACCTTCTGATTTACCTATATATTTTATGGTTATTTCCAAATCATCCATGTTGATTAATAGAGTTTTTTATATTACAAATAATATCCCTCAAGAGCTCCAAAATAGGATCATTGTAAAACCCATTATCATGTACTAGGTAACACTCGTGTCAAGCCTTATGTGAGTTTTTTAGAGTTATTATCCAAATGTACATCTGTGCTAGAACATTTTCACCCTGTAGTATCCAGAAAAGGTTATATTTTTAGGAAATAAATCACTATATCCTTAACCAATATTATATTATATTTTCTTTTATATATAATTATCCTTAAACTAATCCTTATAGATAGATCCAGGGATATTACTAATGTGTTCTTATCCAAATTTCCAAGGGTTTACTAAAACTATCATCTGATAACAACAATGTTGGACCTTGATTTTCATACATATATATTTCAACGTTTTATATGAATATTCATAAAATTTCACAAATACACTCTTGAGGATCATAAATTTATTATGCCTTTTGAAACCATGAAACATAAAAAACTACTTCATAATAGTTGTACATCATCTCACACTTATTTCATCTAAATGATAAACCTTCTTAGACATATCCTACATAAAAAATATAATCATGACATTGGGAAAATTAATATAGTAAAGGTTTATATTTGAGGCTTAGTAATGTTAAAGAGGTAAATACCTAAACATAACATCATTACAAGGGAATGATAAAATGACCATAAGATGTGAATAATATACCTTGAATATCAAAGTTAAATTTCTCAAGTGGTGAAACAATGATTGGATGTTTATAAAAAATTAATCATAAGTAAATTAAATAACTTGACCTATAATATAATAACATTTTCATGTGACATGTAATTGTTCCATGAACATAAGTATACAAAATCATATGTCAGGGCTACCCACCTAGAAATTCATAGCATGTTAGGTTGGGCTAAACACACATGTACTTGATTTTGATTTTCAATAAACTCCCTTGTACTCTCCTTTAAAGATTGAGATAACCAATCATGTGCCATTTATGATCATAGAACATTAATTATTACTCAAAACATTGAATGGAGAAATAGGTCTCACCTGTAAAGTAATCCAAAAAATTCTATTCCCTTAGAATTGAAAAAACGACATATCATAACATATGAAATGAAATGGGTTTAAAAAAACATTCATCATTTCATAACCTATTGTAAAGAAATAAGTTTCATATATATTTTTTCATTATAAAAATAAAACATCAAGCTAAAAACTAAGAATAAAATCATGGGATCATATCTCCAATAAAGTATATTTATAAAGAAAAGATATCATATTATATGTAAAATGATTATGAAAAGTCAGTAGGTATATTTATGAAAGATAATATCATTTTCAAAATGGAATAAACATTTTAAAACATATAACATTACCAAAATATTTTTACTTGAGAATAATATTGGAATCTTATAATGTATGCTTCAAATATATATTTTTTTTTGTAAAATAAAATTTCATTGAAAATTAAAACATTAAAATTATAAATTCAAAAAATTATTCAGAAATCATTTTGATTTAAAATAACCTTAAAAAACATTAAATAATTATTCAAATAAAATGATAGTCATTATTTTGGGAAAACATTTTCATGCCAAACAGTTAAAATAATGATTCCATTCACATTTTTGTTAAAATCAATTGTTTTTAAAATATATGAAGTTTCATTTTAGAGAACAGTTTAAAATTTAATAATAGTTAAAAATTACATTAAAAATTTTATTTAATAATTTTAAACATATTGGAGAATTTCTTTAGAAAACATGGTTATGGAATAAAATTTGTTATATACCGAAGATTGAAATAATGAAACTTTTTCTTCAATACATTATCTTAAAATATTCAGTACATAAAGAGAGTGAAATGAAATTTAAAAATGTATTTTCATAAAATAAATATAGAAGATGAAAATTAGTTAATTTCATGAGGGATTAATCATAACATTTCATCATCATAAGTTTAGACATTAAAAATCTTAATAAAAGATAATATTATATCATTAACTATTTTCCACTTTTGAAAAATTAAATTGTAATCCCCATGAAAGAATTAAAATAATAAAAATATAAAATTTCATTAAAATTAATAGGTCTATGATTTTACATGTCAATGTGTCTGTAAAAATACCTCAATAAATGAAATTTTCATAATCTAATGTATATTACAGAGAAGAAAAATTGAGATAAATTGCCCATACATTATGTCTAGAATTAAGTTGTACAGATTAGAAACTCCTGAATTATAAATATATATATATTATAAATCTATTAGAAAAATATAAATAAATAAATAAATATATTTATAAATATATATATCATACATCATATGATATACTTATGACATTTTATTACCCTTTTTTTAACAATTCCTTGTTAAATTCATGTTTCAGGAAATAACAGCTTTATTGTTCATGTATGTTTTTATTTTTTCTTTTTGGTTCTATTATATTTATCATGGTTACATATAATATATAATGTTAACCATAGTTTATATATCATATATATTTTATATATATTTTTTTATACAAATGTCTAAAACATATATAAATAAGATGATTTACACCGTTCATGGAGACGGTATGCTATATGTCTGAGTGAAAAATGCTTCCAATTCATTGAAGGATCGAATGAAATAAAGGTAAATATTAAATTAATTTTCCAAAATAATTTTTATTTTATTAATATTACATAAATTCAATAAATATTACCAAATTTTATTCCATTTAAACTGTTAGTCACAAATGAATCGTATCACTTCGTGAGGATCTAATCCATCATGCACACAAATGATGTTATGGTATCATCCATGAAATGGAAAGTAACAGGTTATATGTGATATCATAATCTTATAAGTATATTTATGTTAAATATATTCTATATATTTATTACTTATATCCGTATTACTGTCAAAGTAAAATAGAAACTAAAAACACTTTACATCGGTTTGCAAGGTGGTCGTCTGTCGTACACACGAGTGATATTATTATTTTCCAACAGGATGGGAGGTAATATATATATATATATATATTATATTTTAAAAATATCTATAATATTATAATTTTAATATATAAATATTAAATCCATCAATATATATATATCCATGATTGATGGTGAATGAAGATGGATAACATCAGTTTCCGAGTCGGTAATCCGCCATTCACAAAATCAAAAGTTTCATTTGACATTTTGTGGAAGTGGAGATGCATATTATTTTTTTCACTATCATAATAATAAATAATTTTATTTTAGATACATGTGTTTTTATTTAATCATAATGTAATGTTATTTTTATGGTGGTGGAGGAATAAAGAAAACAAAAACACAAGTTTATGAATTATACCTCTTATTCAGAGAGCCTCTTTAGGTTTATCAATAAATCCTTCCTATGATGGATTAATAATAAAAATAATTTATAAAGGATTTTTTGATTAATTTGGAGGAGATATTTAACAAGGTATTTTTTATATAAGAGGTTATTTAGAGTGTGAATATGTGAGGATAGGGGGTTACCTTTTATAAGGGTGGGAGAGAAGAAACATGGAATTATTTTATAAAATAAAACATACCCAGTTTTTTCACTTGAAATAAGATGAAAATGGGGTCATTAGTATACATTTCTTTCTATATGGTATATATGTCTATCCCATGGGTTTTGATAGGTTTATAGTTAAATTGACCGCTTATCGTTTTAGTTTAACCCCATAGTAACATGTTTTAACCTTAACCGTGTTACGTAATTTTATCCTTTTTTAAATTAAGTTATAGTCAAAATTTATGTTTAACTTATTATATAATATAAATTCTTACTATTCCAAATATGTAAAAAAATACAAATATTATTTCATTCAAGTGGAAACATTTAATTTAATAGTAATCTCAAAGACATAATGAAAAGGAATTTTTCCAAAGTGAAAATTTTAATATGTGTTAAAAGTTTTTGTATTAAAATTCTATATGAAATATATTAAAATGAAAATTATTTGATTAAAAATAATAAAATTAATGGAATTTTATTTTGAAACAATTCTGGAATAAAATTTAACCTTATCAGTTAGTTAAATTAAAAGGAATTGTTCAATAAAAACTATTACTTTAAACTATTAATTGAAAAATTGATCATTTCCAAAAAAATATAAAAAATTCACCATAAGGTAATTATTACATCTTGATTCCAAAAATAATCTACATATTTGAATAATAATTTTTAAAATTACAAAAAAATTATATTTTTTTTTTATAACAAAAATGAAAAAATGATTTTTTTGAGAAAATTGTATTTTGGAAACATATAATGAATTTATGAAATATTATGTACGTTTTTTAGAAAAGCGGTGACATGAACTGGTCACCCAGTTCATGCTACAAAAAAATTATTAAAACATAAATGTTACAATACAAGTGCGATGTGTAAAGAGCTTACACCAACATGTGATTAAGGGGTACTGATTTTGATTCTAAGATAATCATACCAAGATCCTATGTTACATACAAAAATACCCTACCAAAAGAGGAAAAAAATAATTGGAATGAGCAGTATTTGATAAAGGATATCCTACCTCAGAGGAAGTTGACTAGCAAAAGAAGAATTATGGAACTTGAAGACTCCGCAATGATTTTCTATGCACTGCCAGGTAGAGGCTGTGAGTCTGATAAACATAAAAACAAAAGAGTACATTCCCGTGAATTCCGCAACACGGGATATCTATATAGGATCTAGTCGACCAAGACAAGCCTTCAATTCTTCAATAATATTACATCCAAAAAGCATCCTCCTTCTTATGTGAAGAGACATATAACTCGAGTCAAAGAAGTCGATGACTTATTCTATAAAGTGTAGTGGCATGGAAGCTGAGAAGAATCCAATCATCTCGTCCCAAGTCACACTAACAACAACCTGGAAAAAGAAAAGTATAAAACAATGAGAAGAACATTCCACAATAATAGCACTGACTGTTCTAATAATCATCCAAAAAATCATATTTTCATTACATATCAATGAAAAGTATTTAAAGAATCATTCAGTCCACATATTGAGCACTCCTATACACCCCAAGCTTCACTGTATTCTCAACCTAGAAAACATCACCTGACAACTCCCATAAAAATTGTCCCTCACAATAGCCAATGAACATCCAAGACTGAAGTAGAAGTATTCAATAAAAATAAAGATTCCATATCAAATGAATAATGGCAGAAGATATAGTACAGACTAATGCTCTTAAAATACTATCCTGAAACCATCCAAGGAGGTTAAGAAATCGAAACAACCGCATGCAAAAAAGAGGAAAGAGACCCCGAAAACGTGGAAGTTCAAGCAGAAAAGGCACTACATAGTAGTCTAACAAAGCTAGAGAAGAAAATGAGAAGTATAAAGAATCACTCCTAATGTATATCTTTGAAGTCGAAATCATGATTTCTTTTATATTCATCCACCATCCTAATGAACATATGCTTTCTCATTTCAAGGTATTTATCAGCATTAATGAGATCGTCTCTATATTTTTGGAAAGTGATTTCATCTTAGTCTTATAGGTTTATAAATGTAATAAATCGTTTCTATTTTTTCATCGATCATAATGATATGTAAATAAATTTCATCTAATAATATGTAATATTTATGTATAGAATTATTATTTTACCATAGTATAGATACACAAGCCTCTTATATGGTCTATTTTTGTACTGAATCTCATGGTTTTTATTCCTCTATAAAAATAAATATATACACTATGTAATATCTATGTGTAGTTTTATTATAGATATATTTTTACTTAATTTTATAAATAAAATTCATATCTTTTCCATTATGAGAATATATTCACTCATTGTTCCTCAAATCCGTCATAGTATATAGGTTTTTCAAATTCATTTGAGGTATACACTAATAGAATTACAATTAGAAAAAAACAATTTTATCATCCATTGAACATGAGTATGATCTATATAATGAACATTTATTGAGATTAAATTTTAGAATCACTCATGTTATTATAAGACATGTAGTTATATAAATAAATTTAATCATGTGCCTGACCACAGATATTACCAATTTCAAATCTATCACCCAATGTATGGTTTACTAAATTAGATCAAGTGTTTCTATAAGATACCTTATTTTTTAAAATCATATTTATGATGAAAAAACTATAATGACAGATTCATGTTATTTCAGTATACAATATAGAATAAAAAAAATTAGTACCCAATTTAAAATAATTGTCCACTTTCCCTCATCTTTTATTTATCATGATTTTTCATTGTGGGTCAGATTTATACTAGTGTGTTCTAATATAATTTGAATTCTAAATTTCTATAAATCACATGTATGATTATATATTTTTGAATAACGAGAAACATTTCATGTATATTTTTAATTAGTGACCAATTCTAAAAGGACAAGTGTGTATAGTAACAATATTTGGGCATTCATATCATTTTTTGAAATAGTGTAATGTATTTATGATGTGGAGGTGAGACCTGAACCAAAATTCTAAAAACAATACTATAATAGAACCTGATATTATAATTTTTTATATATTCTTCCACAAAATACTTGGTATATTTCACAAAAACCCTAATAAAATACATCATTTTATGATATATGTCCTTGTCATTCCACATTCAAAATTGGTTGATCACTATACGATCTTAGGTTATATTTAGGATTTCGTGTTATTCCATTCACAATTGATATAAACATGATGAAACAAAATTTGAAACTCCCCTATATGTGATGGAGTATATTTTTAATGGTTATTCATTTTTCTTGGGTTTTTATATTTACATATCTAGAAAGACTATCTCATATTTTGGTCAATTAATTGTGATGATAAAACCACCAAAATTATTACTCACAAAACTATGACCTTAATATAAGTGCATCATTTTACATGAAATATGTACTGATAAAGTCCATAAATCAATCACATCAGGTAAATGTTTCCTATTTAATAAACACACAATTCACCCATCTCACAACTAACATATCACATTTGGCCAAATATTTCTAATCATAATCATCATCCCATATTGGTCTGATTCACATAACCATAAATTACAAAAATTAAGTTATGTGGTACTTTTTAGGTTGAAAATATATAATGGAAATCTTGGGTAAAATTCTTGTAATCACTAGTTTTATCTAATTATCACATAACCATGAAAACATTTTGAGCATTTGAAAAATAAAACGGCATAATACATTTAAGGCTAAAAATTTAGAAAGTGTAGAATTCTAAGAGTGATTTTTCCCATAATGTATCTTTGTATCAAAATAATAACTAAATGTTTTGGATAAAATAAAAAATATATTCATCAATCCAATTGAGCCCTTGAATCATTACTTTAAAAAGTTACTGTATAATCTACTGGTCCCTCATTCATGTAGAAATTTAGATTTCCATAACCCCTCCCCCAAAGATACCCCTTCTAGGATGGCAATGAAGAAATGGAGATAATGATCCCCTGAGTCTTGCCTCCAGTAGGCCACAAGTTGGAAAATAGCACCATGGTTGTACAAATCTCATAAATATGGGAGGAGTTACCCTTTTTATGAAAAATGATCAAGAGGTATGATGGATATCCACAAATAAACTCCCTAACATATATATAAAGAAACCAAAACCATCCCACATGCTTGTTTAAAATAGAAATAACATAATACCAACTCTCCATAGTAAAATAACCAAAGTAATTCTATGTATTGACATAATAATTTCCAAATTTAGAGCTAGTAGTGTCTATCATGGTTCAAAAAATCCTCCTAGAAACCTGAATATAGTTTATATATGTTGGTTGAGAATAAAATTATACGTAGTAGGACAACCAATGTCCCTCATCCACAATTGAAATAGGAATGCTAATGTACCCATGAGAAAACCATAGAACCAAACAACACCTAAGAAGGTATACTAAAAATACCAAACTCAACAAGGCACACTCACCAAATAATGAATGTCCACCCAAAAAACAAACATCCTACAGCTCCCACATCTTATGAACTTACCACATCACAACCCGCCTGCAGACACATGGGTGAAAAACCACATCACATCCCACCCACAGACTTCTGGGCTGAAAACCTCATCACATCCCACCCGCAGATACCTCATCCACAAACCACATCAGAATCTTCCCACAGACACCTGGACCACAAACCACATCACATCCCACCTGCAGACACATGGTCCATAGACATCATCTCATCCCAAAGACACCTATGTAAGAAAAATATATTTCACCCTGATGCAAACTAGAAAATCGCAACTTTCTTGCACACACCAAGGCCTCACAAACCACAACCTTTCCAATTAATCTTTGGATATCACTACCTAGAAGAAGGAGAAAGGATGTGCAGGTGGCCAACCATCCATCCTCCCACAAGGATGTTTGGGAAAGACACCCTCCCCCATGATGTTGAGGGTGTTCAGAACATAGTTCTCATCGTGGGTGGGGTGTTTATATAAATAAAAAGTAAATAAAAGTATATATATATATAAGATACCAAACACTCAACCCAAAATAGGTTTTGTTAAACAACAACCAACTCAAAACGATACCACATTTGTTACTACCTATATATACGCAACACCATGTAAGAAGAAAAAACTCAATTAATGTTCCTATAAAATTTCATTAACTATTTATATACCATTATTACATCCAACCCAAGATAGTCCATGCTTTATAAAACAATTATTTATTTGCTCATTCATTTATTTCATCACTATCTGGGAAAAAACCAAACATTGAACACAAAAATAAACACAGAAGAATTCATACACAGAGAAACTCCATCATAATTTACCACAAAAACCACCACCATACTTATTCAAAGTCATCCCTTCTACTCCATCCACATAAAACAAAATCCGAAAACATATCCACCCATAATCCGAATCACCGCCCTACTGCCCAAAATTTCTCATCCACCCCATAATCAATCAATCTCTCAACCGAAGATTCTATTACACCACCCACACCATTCTGTAGCACACAACTATTCCCACAACTGCACCAAATCACATACCAGAACAACCCCACACACACATAATATCACTACACATAACAAGGGAAAGAAAAAAATCATATTTAATATGGATTCCCTTATTTATTTTTACATTTCAACATATAGGTTATCAATTAAATATTAGGATTTGGGGGAATCCATTCATTATCCCAATATATGTGATTAATGAATTCTCATTTATAAGTTCCCAACCAATAACGAACAAAAAAAATTACATAATTATCTAGTGTTTAACCAAATCCACCAAAAAACACTATTTTCAGTGGGCCATCAAGCCCCAACAATAACAAGATCACTACTACATCAAGGCTAAAAATTCAAGAGAACAAACCCCTTTTACCCCTTGATTTCAATTAATCAGTTGTTTATATTTGAATAACGATTGTAAAAATATGATCCCCAGATAAACCAACCCAAAACCCCTCTTAAATGATGCATAATAAATAGAAATGAAGTAAATCCTACCTCAAAGGGGTTCCAATGTTATTCACATGATATTGGATCATGTAACGGTCCTCCAAACACCTATCCGGGGAGGTCTACATCCATCCAAGGATGTCACGACACCACCACCTCAACAACAACAAAGAGGAAACCCATTAGAAACATGGGTAAGAAAACTCCATAGCATGAAAAAATGATATTGAAGATAATAATATCATTTTTGGAGAAACAGCTAGAAAACAAATGGAGAATGAACCTTGTATTGCAATAAATTGCCCATAAACAATCACCAAGATCAACAGATCGAAGAGAGGGTAAGTGGTATCATAGAAGTCCCCAGGGTGCCTAGGGTTTCTCTGAAATCAGAGGGGGGATAGATCATAGCTGAATGAATTAATGTTTAGAACATTATTTATAGAAAACTGCATTGGGGTATTACATGACGTGTAATACCTTTTCTTGTGGTGTAGTACTCGGGTTTAAGTTTCAGAAAAAAAATGTGTCACCCCTCAATTTATTTTATTTTTAAACCCAAAACATATTAAAAAAATTGAATCCTCCAATAAAATCTAGGAAACAATGATTAAAATTGTGTATTACAGTAACACGATGCGAAATCCCACTTTTACTGCCTTTAACAACCTTTCTCTTCTAAAATCCCTCCATACCTCCTTTAAAAATATCCAACAACCAAACACCAAAAAAGTAATAGACTGGGAGGACATATACTATTACATAAGATATATCTCAAATGATTCTTGTCCCTGAGAATCCAAAAACAATTGTGAAGTAAATGTGAGGAAGGGTCTAAAAAATCACACCTCAAGATACCTCTCAAGGATCTCACTACACATGAATCACCTTTAACAACCAAACACACAAACATTCAATGATAAACCACTCTATGTTGTTTGAAATATAGAGTGGGAACCTCCACATAAAAGAATACATATTCCGACATCTGCAAACTTGGCCTCACTATGTCTACCAAAATGACCATGAAGTACACCACATGAGAAAGACAACCACGCCATCTGAAACACACAAATTAGGGAATTTCGTCCTCTATATCAAGATACTATTTGATCTGGGCATCACTGACATTCCTACACGGGTTTAAGCACATAAAAGATAATGAGTCTTGATTAGGAATTAAGTCATCTCCTCTTCAAATGTCAATACATTGCCATAAAGTACACCACACACAAGGCAATAAAATAACCTCATCTCATAAAATAGGGTTCAATTATCAAATTAGAAGGAAAATAAAAGTTATGTGAAACCTGAAACACCTATGGGTACTGGTAAGGCATCTATGCCTCTCACTCCCAAATAATATCTTCATGGCCACCATGCTTCCACATAACATGATCCAAAGGAATGATCCATACACACAACATCGTCTCATGAACCCTAACAAACATCACACAATCCTTGATATAAAACTCTCCACATTCAATGACATGGGAGTAATCACAGTGATACTAACAAAACTAAGATATGTGAATGAAATTTTGGATTTTATCCAACCATGGAAGAGATTCCAATAGGTATTCCTACATTCCAACTCACCCTAATACCTCAAAGGGTCCATCAAAACTAGGAGAAAGATTACTCCCCCTACCAAACCTTCATTACCCAGGTCAAGGAAAGGCCTTCAAGAACACATGGTTCCCAACCTTGAAATTATCGGGCCTCCTTATATGATAGTAATATCACTTTTTCCAATGCTTTGCAACTTTCATTGTCTCAGGACCAAGATGATCCTTTTTGGTTGTGTATTACACCACATCCAGACCAAGAATAGCTAACTTCCCAAGCTATTTCAAAGACAACATAGAATGACATGACCTCTAATTCAAATCCTCAAATAGAGTTATGCCAATGGAAGACTGATAACTATTTTTATATGAAAATTATACCAATAGATGGTGTCATAACCAATATCCACCAAAGTCCACGATTAATGCCGGAAACATATCATCGAGTGTCTGAATAGTCCTCTATCTCCCCACATTTTTCTAATAGTGGAAAGTAGTGATGAGACATAACTAGGTTCCAAAGGCATGTTGTAATACCATATAGACTCATGATAAAAATATTATGTCCTGATCTGAGACAATGGTCCTCATAACTCCCTAAAACCACACCAATTCATCCATATATCTTCTTATTAGGGAATCCACTATGCCTAACTCTTTAATTTCTAATAAGTTATCTGATTTCATCTACTGATCCACTATCACCCATATATCATTGTAACCTCCTTGAGATTTGGGTAACTCTATGATGATATCCACTGAGATGTCATCACACTTCCACATGGGGACATACAAGGGTTCCAGAAAACCACCAGGAACACAATTCTCTAACTTCACCTACTGGAAAACCAAGATCTTCACCACAAACTACACAACCGTATATTTCATTCCTGGCCACCAAAACATTATTTTAATCCACTTTAGAGCATTGAAACACCAAGATTCACTAAGAAGGGTGATCTTTAAAATTCACAATGGACTCCACTTCTTAGTGATACCATAACAAAAAAAATCCCATGAAACAACATCTGATCCTTAACATCCTCTGAATATCCATCTAGAGCATCACCATGTCCAACATGATCACTCATCACCTCTTCCTCTGAGTATATCCATTGATAATATCACACCTATTTATTAGAGAAGATGATATTGTCATCTGAAATAAGAAACATATACCACTATCTACCCTCACATCTAAGTGCAAGGCTGCCAACTACTTTATAGCTCTCTATGTATCTATAGAATCTCAAATTACCTCCTTCTACGACTTACTAATTAAAACATTAGCCACGAAATTCCACTTTCTTGAGGTGTAGGAGATCTCAAAATCATATTTTTGATGAAACTCTATCTTCTTATACCATTGTTTCTTAAGATCACAATGGGAGATGATATACCTTCAGCTCTTGGGATTTGTGAAGACTACTAAATGATCCCTAATGAGGTAATTCCACCACTACTTCATCATGAAAACAACTTCTAACTCCAGATCATGGGTGGAATAGTTACCTTCATGGGGACATATCTTCTTTAAACACCTAAGAGATCATTTCTCGATGCTGCATTAGCACACACCAAATAACTAGACAATAATCCTCAAAAACACCTCAAACAATACCCCTTCCTTTGGAAACTAAATCACTGGAGCACAAACCATCTTCCCCTTTGAGAAAATAAATTATTCTTTCCACTACTCGATCCATAAAAAATCGTGGTCCTTTCTAGTCAAAGTTATCAACAGATCTGCAACATGAGAGAAATTCGGTACACAACTATTACAATATCCTCTAAGATAAAGTAATATACAAAATTATGCAACTTTCTTGGGTGCTTCCCAAGAAAAAACTACTTAAACCATTAATGGGTCTATTTTAAAACCCTTTAAAGGAATAATATACTCAATGAAATGCTTCCCTTGTGTCAAGAACATGAAATTGGATGACATTCCATAGAGTTAGTGGTGTCGAAGAACTAGTATGACAATTCTAAGATCCTCAGTGTGCTCATCCTCAAATTTCAAGTAGACAATGATATCATTGATGAATACGATGATGAACTGGTCCAAGAACTCAAAAAATATGGAGTTAAAAATCCCCATGAACACAATTGCTGCATTCATAACATATAATGACATGAATACAAACTCAATGTTCCATAACTAGACCTAAAATCATTCTTACGGATATATCTCTCCCTCACCCTCAACTGGTGATATCCATACCATAAACTAATCTTAGAAAAGCATCTCAACCCTCTTAGCTGGTAGAAAATACTATCTATTCTCAAAATATTGTAACGATTCCTGATTGTCACCTCGTTTAACCTCAGGTAGTTTTTTCACAACCTCAGACCACCATCCTCCTTCTTTGTAAATAACACTAGAGCACTCCACAGTGACACAGTTGGACAAATAAATACCTTCTTCATCAGTCAATATATTTGAATCCTCATCTCCTACAACTCAAAAGGTGCTATCTGATTAGGATCCATCAAAACTGGAGAAGCACCAATATTTAAGTATATCTTAAACTCAATATCTTGTTGAGGGGTAGAGTAAAAAATTACTCATGGAAAACAACTAAGAACTCCCCAACGGCCCTAAGAACCTCCACTATATCAACATACATTGATTCTGCTTACAACTCAGTCAACAAGGAAATAATGGGCTTCACATGAAAACTACCCACATGGCAACCCCACTCACCATATAAAGCCACGCATCATCTATCCACATCTTGAGAAATGACTCTTCTCTAGTGGAATTTGATAAAAGAATGAAAAAAATAAAACCAGCTGATGCCAAGGAAAAATATCATATGGCTGCATCTATAACAAGAATAGATCCCCATAGGAATGATACAGTCCCATCATTAGTCTACACCCTCATCACACATCAAATAAGTGGGTATATCCTGTGACTGGTGTACTCATCACTAGGGGAATGTGATGACTATATATGTCAAGTCCCAGAGAATGGGATAGAAAGGGTGCAACAAAGGAGTTTAAAGCTCTGGAATCTTATAATGCACAAGCAAGTCTACTAAACAGGATGATCATACCTATGACCATCTCTAGCCCTACTGGAACCGTTGCCTCTACTACGTGTAACTGACCACACCTGGCTCTTATAACTCTCTAATGATGAACACTTCCACAATCATTCATGGGTATTGGTCCCTCAACATGACTAGCATCCCGAGGTTAACCTCTACCTACACTATCTCCCCTTTGTGGAGAAAAATCCTATAGTCCCTGCTACTAGAAATATCTCACTGGGAATGACTATTGAATCATATGATGATCATACCCACCTCCGTTAAACTGAGATCAAGAAGTAACTAAGAACTGCTTCTGAAGATGTCATTTAACTCCACAGAAGAAACAAATAATCCCAAATCCCATGGAAAAAGAATGGAGGCAGCTAGAACCAAAAGGACAGTAAGGGAGAAGATGAGGTTGTTTCCCCATCGATTGAAACCTTGAAGGTCTTAGAGTTTGAGATCTACTACTAACAAATCATTCCCTTGAAGAACTATATAGGTTCCCCTCTCGCGTTAGACCTCCTAATGAGTGAATATGCTCTATCACCTCCTCATTCTTATAAACCTCAAAATATATTGGCAACGTGAAAGGAGTGACAACATACTGGAAGGAAGGGTAGAGCATCACGTCATGAGGTCTCGCACGAGACTCATCATCTAGAAAAATGTTAGGTGAAAACAAAGAACATATTTAAACCCGATCCCAAGATCTTTTACAGACATCCCTGACAAAGGGAGAGTAGGTCTAACCTCTTCTCATCCTTCAGAGTTAATGAAAGGAACTCTACTCAGAACTCCCTCAGGAAGTCAACACACAAAACATTTTCCTCCTCCCACTCCCCAAGATATAGTGTCCACCACTGATGCGTATCACCCCACATATGTATAACTTCCAAAGGAACCCTCTACTCTATCAGGGCCCAGATCAGACCAAAATAAATCTTCAGCTCCTCTGGTCATCCATATACCTCTATATAGAAAACACTACCCTTGTACTTTCCCAAAGACTAATGTTGGAAGGGGCAAAATGCTCACTACCACTAATCATATTACTCATCCAGAGAAAACCTACAAAGATAAACCAGATAATCCAGATGACTTCCCACTACCTGACCCACAAACGAACAACATCCAAGACCCATAAATGAAAGGAATACAATGATTTTCTAAGACAGAGTAGTATAGAATCTGATAAATTTTTTAATATGTTATAATAATTTTATCCATTTTATCCTCCGCCAAAAAATACAATTCAAACAAGAACACAAGTAATAATGATGCATTCACCTTCCCTAGGTATCTACCCTACAAGCAGGTCCATCACACTTGCTCATTCAATAGGATTAGAGCTCGTGCACTAGATCTAGGGGGCCTAAAATCCCATTTCCTAGCCACTCTCCCTAGCCTATGTCACTCACAATGGTAAACTAGAACTGTTTTCATTCCGTCCCTTGAAATCCTCACTATGCCTAATTCCAAAAATCAATTCTATCTCTCAACCATCAGATCTAATACCACTAGGTCATGACCGCCTCCTCTAAAGATACCCCTCTTGGGATAGAAATGAAGAAATAGAGATAATTCCCCCCAAGTCCTGCCTCCAGTAGGCCCCAAGATAGAGACTAACACCATTGTAGTACAAAACTCACAAATATGGGAGGTAATACCCTTTTTAAGAAAACAAGATTGAGAGATAAGATGGATCATCCAAAAAGAAACTCCAATAAGAATATAAAAGAAATCCAAAACAATCTCACATTCATGATTATAATACAACTGACATAATACAAAAGCCTCTAAAGTAAAATAACGAAAGAAAGACTAAACATCAACATGGAAGCTTTTAATGTTAGAGATATTAGGGTCTTTAACGGTCCATGAAATCCTCCTGGAATCCTAAGAATATTTTATTTACATAGTGTGATCATACAAGTATACTCGTTAGGAAAGCGAAATCCCTCATGCCCAAGTGAAACAGTCATACTAATGCACCCATGAGAAAACAGAATAAACAAACAATACCTAAGTAGAGATACTAACCATCCCAACCACACTAAGGTACTCTCAGAAAATAACATAAGTGAAATAATACAATATAAATAACATCGATGATAGGGTACCCAAACCACTTTCTCACTGATTTTCCTCTCTCACACCCTAATAAAAAACTTCTTGGCACTCCCACCTCTTCAAAACATACTATGTCACAACCGACCCATAGAAAATTGGGCCACAAACCACATGGAAGCTTGATTGTAAACACCTATGCCACAAACCACATAAAATCTCTCCCACAGACACCTAGGCCAAAATCCACATCTCATCCAAAAGTCACACGGGAAATCCCAACACATCTCATCCTGATGACACCTGGGAAAGGACAACTTTCCCTCACACAATTGGGCCTTAGAAACAAAAAACCGCCCAAATAATTCTTGGCTATCACTGCCAGGATGAATGAGCAGGGAAGAGTGGGTTGCCAGCCAGCCATCATTCTTCTGGGATTTCTGGTAAACAAACCCTCCCCCATGATGATGGAGGTTCTCTGTACATAGTTCTCAACTAGGGTGGCATGTGTTTAGAAATCACAAGGAAAATACAAGTATATAAATTTATGAAACGAAACACTCGACCCAACCTATGAATTTTCAAAAAACATAAAACTGACAAAGTTATTACCTTTTCCGCTACCTATATATGAAAAACACCACATAAAAATCCAAAAAACCAATTCATATTCCTAACCAATTTAATTATCCATTTTTATCTCGTTAATCAAACCAATCCACACTATTCCAAGCTTCAATAAATAATTTTTTATTAATTAATTCATTTATTACATCACTATCCAGAAAACTAACAAACACAACACACAACAAGAAACAAAAAAAATATCATTTACATAGAAATTCCAGGTGAATTTCCCATACCAACCATCACCATCATTTTTAAAAATCCATCCCTTATAATCTATCCACACACAAAAAACCCACAACATATCAACACACAACTAACATCACAACCCTACCTCACAATACATCTCATCCACCATGTAATCAATTAATCTCTCAACTTGAGATTCCATTACACTATCCAATCCATTCTGCAACACACAACTATGCCAACAACTATAACAAAGAAAAAACCATAACAACACCACACACAGATCACAACACCATACATACTAAGGAAAACCAAAAATTCATATTTAATAAGGAATCCCTCATTTACTTTCACTTTTAAATTTAAGGGTTTTCACTAAAATAGTAGGATCTTGGGGAATCCATTCATTAGACGAATATACATGTTTAACCAATTATCATTTAAAAATGTCCAACCAAGAACTAACGAAATCATTTAATAATTTATCTAGTTCATAAGTAAATCCACCAATGACCACCACTTTCAATCAGGAATCAATCCTGGACAATAACAATATCACAACAATATAAAGCTATAAATAAATGTGATAAAACTCCATTTACCCATTGATTTAAATTAACCGCTTGTTTATCTTTTATTTTGGACAAAACAACTGTGATAATTAGATAAAGAGAAGAAAAACCCCTCCCTCATGATACACAATTAAAGATAAAGGAAGGAAATCATAACTTGAAGGGGTGTCAACATTCCTTTCATGATAATAGATCACATAACTATCCTTCAATAAAATTTCCCACATGATCTACATCCATCTAAGGATGCTGCAATGCCACCAGACCAAAAAAAACCGAGAGTAACCCCATTAGGAACATGGGTAAGAAAACAACATAGAAAAATGGTAAGACACGGAAGATAACAAAATCATTTTGATATAAACTGCTAGAAAATGTCGGGAAAATGCACCTTGGATCAGCACAGGTCACTAAAAAATAATCATTGAGATCAAAGGATCAATTATTGTAACACCCTGAGATTTTATAATATATATTCCTTTTAATTTCTTTCATATCTTATATTGTAAGCTACACCAATATTATCTTGTGCAATACGCAACACCGTATTAGCTTGCAGTATACACAACACTAATCTTGGATCGTGTTACAGACAATTTCAAGTTCATTTAATAGATGTTATTTTACGCAGCATTGAGTGTATATATATATTCAATGTATAAATAAAATATGGTTGGATTCTATTATATGCAATGATAAATGAATCTTGCACTACACATGACCCAGACTTGGCTTTCATTACACGTAATCATGACCTTCCTCGATAGCATGTGTTGTACGTAATATCGGGTTTCACTAAACAATGATATGTTATATAAACTGGCCATTATAAATAGTAATGCACACATTTTGAAATTTTATAAATTTTATCATTCAAAATGGACATAATTTTTGGATTCGGAATATCAAAATTATTCTAGGGTGAATTTTTGGTATTTTTATGAAAACTTTCAATTTTTTATGAATAGTGAAAACACTAGGTCACTATTTAAAAACCGGCTTTTTATTTAAATAATTATTTATATTATTTAAATTTGTTTCAGGTAAAAATTGATACATAATACCGATAAAAGTTCAATAAACTTTTTATATATCTAAAATTATTCTAGGGTAAAAATTATATTATTATTAACCTAACACATGTCCTAATTCTATTGGATAAGTTTAATTTGACCAAAAACAACCTTAGGAATAAAAGATTTCCCTTTAGGTCCACTTGGATTAGATTAGGACATTTATTATTATTTTATTTAAAGAAGAGTTAAAATAGCTAAAATCAATGTTTAATAACTAAAACATTTTAATATAGGGTTATAAATAAGATAAATTTGACTATAAATATTCATTAGAAAATTTAAAATTATTTTCTACCTAATTGTATTTTATTTATAATTTTTAGACATTAAATAATTTATGTTATTTATGACACAATGGTGATGCAGTAATTACCTAAATAATGAAATATAAAAATAATTGATATTATAAACACCCAAATAAATGTAATTTGATCCTTTTTATAAATTACACTAATTTTCTAGGTTAATATAACATGTTAGTATTTATTTAATTTTCTTTTTTTGAACTAATCATTCTGGTATGATTTTCAAAAAATTCAATTACCAAATAGTGTCAAAATTGACATAAAATAGTTATTAAAACAAATATTATATTATTAATTGTTATTATATTACTAAAAATATAAGGTTTAGGAAAATGACATATATAAAATTATATATATTAATAATGAACCACTTGGTTTTAGTTTGGCTGGTTATAGTATGTTTATTAACCATATATTATAAGAAAACAAGAAGACACAGAAAAAGTTAAATTATTTAACTTAGAGTAAAATCTAAAATATATGGTTAAAATAGTAACTTGAACTTGTTTGAAACCTATTGGTTGATATTATTTCGACCCCTCCCCACCTTAGCTTCTAAATAAATCAATTTGGAGCTACTAATAACCGAATATGACTTTATTATAAAATAATATTTTAAGTTTTCCTAAGGTTCCCCTCTCCTCCATTACAATAAGGGAACCCCTTCCCTCTTCTCTTCACACCCTTTTGAGCCTTGAAGCTCGACCAACCCCTTCCAATTCCTCTTCTAAACATCTCTAGTTATATAATATAGGTTCTAGTCTTCTCAAAATTCCAACGCTAGTGCCCTAAGAATAAGATTAAAGGAGGTGCGTCAAGGAAGAGGTAATCTCTTCTAGCGATTCTTTCATGTTTCCTTTCTTCTTCAACATCTTCTTATTTAGTTGTTTCATTATAAAGTAATAACATAAGTATCAATAATATACTGATATGTTATTATAAATATGAAACAAACCCATTTCACCTTCTATCCGTCCTATGGAAAATGAAATCACCACACGTGCGTACGTACGGAATACCGTCTCCACGCCGTGGTGTAATCAGTTTTTCCACCACCACCTTACTAGGATGGGTATAATGGTGTAAAGAAAAACAATATATTGTTATTATAACATCATAATGATTCGGAGGTATTATATCATCCACCCCAATTCCAGTCAATAATTATGGGAACGATATCATCGCTCGTGCGTACGTACGGATTACCGTCTCCACAACGTGATGAGATTCATTCTCCATGTTAATCATTCAAGAATGATTATAAAGTATATATAATGAATAATAAAAAATATATGACATAATTAAGCTATTTAATTTATTTATATATATATATATTTATATATATGTCATCTACTTACTTCCATTCAAGTCAATAAGGAAAGGAAAACATCATTCATGCGTACGTACGGTCTACCGTCTCCATGAACGGTGTATTTCATTTCTTTCATCTATCTATTATATATATAAACTGAATATATATGATATATAAATCATGATTTAAATTCTTTAAGTATTTAAATCATGATATCAGTAATAATAATATCAATAACAACAAGTCCAAACAAGTACGATAAATAAAACGATTTTACCAAAAACGCTGCTTTAACATGGAATTTACAAAAGAACGGGTAATATAAAGTCATAAGTGAACCATATATGATATAATGACAACGATTATGATTCTGTAATAAGTACATGATATTATTTAAATCATTATACCAGAGGATCAGATACGTACAAAGCATATCGGACCAAAGGTATGAGATAATTTAACAATCTCATTTTTATCCGAGATTGCTTATTCGTAAGTATTTATTAGGGTTATATTTTTCATCCATGTCCATAAAAATGTTTTTCATAAAGTGTTTAATATTCTTAAATGTATGTTTAGATTCATTTTTACTCCTCTTTGACTTTTACTTTGTGTTATGGAAGGAATATTTCTTTTTTTACCATACGTGGTACTTTTTTACTTTTCCTACAAAAGTACGAGGAGAATGTTTTTTTTAACTTATACGGCATGAACAAATTTTTACAGTTTCATAACACATAATTTTCATAAAGCTTCTTCTAAAAGTTTTCATGATTATTTTCAAAAAAATCCTTTAATTTTAAAATTTCATTTCATTTTGAGAAAAAAAATGATTTTGAAGAAGAAAGGATATTTTCCTCAAGAATTCATTTCAAGTGTTTTATCAAAACTATTTTCCATCTAAGATGACATTATTAATTATGTTTATATTTCAAGTATAATGTATATATTATTTACATGTTTTGATTCATATTATGATAAAATGATTTCCATTTCTTTTATATGGATTATGTTATGATGGGATAATGTTTATGAAACCCATTTTATTCATTGGGTTATTATGAATGATATATGTTTATTTTGTGGCACACGAAAGAATGATTTCATTATGAGATGGGTGGGACCGATATCTCCCTCCAATGCATTGGCTAAAGATTAATATGTCATGAGATAGACATGGCTGGAATAGAAAGTTAATCTGGTTCAGTGATACAGGACTGGAACGAGGAGTGAACTCGATTCAGAAAGGGACTTTGCCCACTAAGATGGTCTTGGCAGCAATTCCTTGGCTACTATGGAAATCATAACATGTGATTAATGGTTTCCACAATTACATGTTTTATTCCCATGTTATTTTATCATGATTAAGGTTTCTTTATGATCTATTCCTTACGTAATTCCATGTTTTATGTCATTGCTCAAGATTTTGATGTTTAAACATTATGTTCTTGTTTTTATGTTCAAATGTATATGGCTTGTTTTATTTTCTCCATGCTTACCCCTACTGAGTATTTGAGCTCACCATTTATATGTTTTCTTTTCCCCATGATATAAATAAATCTTTTAGGTAAGAAAACAAAAGGAGAAGATCTTTATGCGAGATGTTGAATATCTTTCACCACGATTAGAAGATTATGTTCTAAGTTTCCAAAGACACTAAACTATTATGGTCCTTTGGTGTTTGTTTTTGTTATGTATTAAGTATTCCTAAAAAGTAATGTAATTTCAATGTACGTCAATCTTTGGGACTCTACAATTGGTATCATAGGGAAGGTTTAGTTATCCTTTAGAAACTAGGATGTCAAAACATTAGTGAAATCCCTGGAGATATTTCTAGGGTATGTCTAGGGAAGTCTCTAAGGTTAAGTACACATATAGGTTATAGTCCTAGAATTACGGTAACGATCTTAGGATTAATCCTAAGATGTAAGATATTGAAGGTACTCACCCTTTATTGTGTTGTTTTCCCTAGCATGATTTTTGCCTCTTACAATATTCTTTTTGGGTTTTAGAAAATGGATGGAAATAGGAAGATTCACAATAATGGAGGATATGATGGACAATGGAATGATATTCTTCATGAGAAACCAAATGAAACGGGATTTGGAAGTCTAAACATCATTATTATGCATAATCTGAAATCTCATAATATGATCAATAATCTAAACTTTGGTAAGTTTCCCGACTTAGCTAATAAGAGAAAGATAGATTTTCATGATGATCATAGAGGAAATAAAGTTCAATTTATCTCATTTAAATCATGTGGGAAGAGGCATCAAGGAGAATGTTTCAAAGGAACTGGAAGATGCTTTGGGTGCAGAAAAGAAGGACACAAATCCAGTAAGTGCAAAGGAAAAGGTTCAGTCAACACCATGGAGAAGGATAATGGTATTTCTATGACATCAACAATGATTAGATGTTTTAAATGTGGAATGTATGGGAATTATGCAAACCAATTCCATAAGGAAAAATATCATGAAGAGAATCATCATGGTCATATGGGTAGTATTTATGTGCATGATGATGAGGAGACTACAAATGATATATGAGATGAAAGAAGTGTTGAATCTTGTTAAATGGTTTAAGAAGGTATTGGAATGATTGTATGTTTATTAAGAGTTATGTTGTATAGGTAATTTAATGGTACTATAGAATAAAGAAACATCTAAGGATTTTTACACTATTTTTTTTCCTAAAGTATTTGAAAGTATAAGTTGAATGGTACTGGTAACCATGATAGGATATTCAGATATTTTTGGAAAGAAGATGATATGCATATAATGAAGGTATAAAGAGAAAGTAAAATTATGACAGTATTCATGAGCTCATGATTGATATAAGGACAAAGTGATATCATGGTTTTAGTATATAGAAATTTTGGGATATTGGTATGCGGAATGTGTTAACTTTTGACAGCATTCATGTTTTCGCTAAGGATCTATGGTAATTCATGTTTCAAAAGAATACATGATAAAGGTATTCACATGTTTGGAATGTGACCAAAAAGATATATCTTATGATATTTGGGGGACAAATGAAGGAATTCACATGCTCGGTAGATGAAATTTCTAGTAATTGGATAGAATTATTTTCGATAAGCCTAAAGGTTGGAATGGACATCATATAGTATTGGTTAAGGATATAACTTTTTATTTCTGAAATGTTATTGTAACAACCCGATATTTTATGATAAGTATTCTTTTTAATTTATTTGATTTCATGTGTTTTATGCTACAACAAGATTATCTTGTGCTATACGCCACACTGTATTAGCTTGAAGAATACACAACACTATTCTTAGATTGTGTTACACACAATTTCAAGTTCGTTTTATAACAGTCATTCTACGCAACATTGAGTGTATATATATATATATATTCAATGTATAAATGAAATATGGTTGGATTCTATTATACGAAATAATATAGGATTCTTTCACAACACTCAACCCTGACTTGGCTTCCATTACACACAATTGCGACCTTCCTTGATAGCATGTGTTGTACACAATACTGGGTTTTACTAAACAACGATATATTATTATAATATTATTATGAACTAACCGTTATGAATAGTATTAACTAAATTTTGAATTTTATGACATTATTATTCATCTTAGACATTTTCTAGAACATGGTATAAGAACAGAATAAATTTTTCGGGTAAAATAAGCATTTAAAAAAATGCAGTTTTCACGCCTTTTGATGGCGCACTGACTTTAAATCTAGATTTTGACATGTTTATAAGTTCAATTTTACAAAATAAAATTATTATTTGGAATCAGGATATAAGATTTTACCTTGGATAAATTTTTCATATTATTCTGATAACCTTCATATTTTAATGAATATTACAAACACGATATATTTAAATTAAAAACAACTTTTTTCATCGTAATAAATTTTGTTGTTAAATTATAATATTTAATGGTTTTAAAGTATAAATAGAATATATTTTTACCATTTAATATAATTTATTTCATTATCCTTGATTTTAAATTCAATCCGTAGGTTAAATAAATTCAATCTTTTGCAATGTTTTAAACAAAAACCCGTTTTCTTTTGACAACAGGATTAATTTTAATTTAATTTATGCAACTTCTGTGTATTGAATTTGGAAAAATGGATTCCATATTTGGAATAAGTGGGTCCAAATTAAATTAATAGACTACTTTTTATTATTGGGCTTTATGAATAGTAACAACGGTAAATTTTATTTACCATAGTAAAAGGTAAATTGGGTAATTAAGGGTAAATATAATATTATATAATTATCCTAATACTTTTCTTAATACAATTGGATGATTATAATTTGTCCTAAGTAATATTTGGGTCAAAATGGAATCCATTAGAACCCACTTGGAGGTGATTAAGACCTTTAGTTTATTTTATTTAAAGGAAAGTGAAATATGTCTCACTCAACTTTAATAATTAAAGTATTTTTAATATCAGTTTATACAGAATATAAATTCGGTTATAAATACTCATTTTAAAGAAAAAATATTTTTCTTTGTCATGGTAATTTATTTGTAATTTTTAAGAGTTATTTAATTACCTTATTATCTTATACATTAATGATGCAGAAATTATTTATTTAGTGAAAAATAAATAATATAGTTTTTATTGAAATATTAATACATATAAAAAGGCCCAAAAATCTGCACAAAACTTATTATTAGTGTATATATAAACCCTAATCATCCACTGGCCGAATTTTTGACCATTTGGATCCTTGTTAAGGCAATTATGACACTTATATTATTTTATTTTAAATGATGCCAAAGTTGTTTCCTTCATAATTTAATAATTATAACAATCTAAATATTGTTATTTTAAGATTAAGAATTCTAGTAAAAGTATTATTGTGAAAGGTAATAGATTTATCTTCATCATAGGATTTTATTTTTAATTTTTATGCAACAAATAAGTATATTAAATAATTATACAAAAATGTTGTAGTAATTATTTTATTAAGAGATAAACCAAATAAATGGTTTTAAAAAAAATAAAATAAATATTATATGAACTATTTAATGTGCTCCACTAATTTTATAGATACATATGACCTTTTATTAATCTATTAAAGCTTTTAGTTCAAACATATATTCTGTATATATTTTATTTAAATGAATAGTGACAAAATTGACACTATTGTTATTTTATAAAAATAACATATTATAAAATTGTATAAAAATCACAAAATTATTTTAAAATTATAAATTTAAATTTATATGGTCTAAAATGTTATAAAGTATCCAATTATGGACAATTCACGACAAATAAGTAATTATTTTTTATAATTTAAAATTTAAAATGTTATTACCACAAATAAAATTAAATTGATTAAATAAGGATTAATCAAGTTGATAATGTTTAAAATAAATTTCTAACATGTCTAAATTTTATTGGTTGATGATATTAAAACCTTATCTCATCTAATCTTTGGATATTAGCCATGTTGGAAGTTTTTATGTGGGGTTGGGATTTAATATTAACTAATATTTCTTATATTTCCAAAGGTGCCCCTCTCCTCCCTTATAAAAGGGCACCTCCTCCCTCTCTTACTCACACCATTTTGAGCCTTCAAGCTCGGCCAACCCCTGCCAAATTATCTTCTCCACTTCCCTAGAATAATCTTAGAGGTCCTGGTCTTCTTCAAAGACCATGTTTAGTTCCCTAAGAGGAGGTCTCAAAGAGGCGCTTCAAAGAAGAGGAGGTTCGGATACGTACGATGCATATCAGACCTAAGGTAAGGGATAATTTTTCCAATCTCGTTTTTATCCAAGTTTGTTTATACGTAATTATTTACTAGGGTTATTGTTATCATCCATGTACATGTTTTCTAACAGTGTGTTTATGTATGTTTAATGTCCTTTTTACCCATTTTGACTTTTACTACATGGTATGTAATGAATATTTCTTTTGTGTACGTTACGAGGTACTTTTTGACTTTTCTAAAAAAAGTATGAGGAGAATGTTTTTTTAACTTATATGGAATGAAAGGATTTTTAGGGTTTTATAAGGCATTATTTTCATGAATCTTCCTCCAAAAGATTTTCACGACTATTTTAAACAAAATCCTATTCTTTTAAAATTGCATGGAATTTTGTGAAAAGAAAATTATTTTGAAGAAGAAAGAATATTTTCCTCAAGAATTCATTTCAAGTGTTTTATTAAAACCATTTTTCATCTAAGATAACATTATTTCATATGTGTATGTTTCAAGTGTAATGTCTCTATGATTTACATGGTTTCACTTTTCTTATTATGAAATGATACCCATTTCTTTTATATGGATTATGTGATGATGAGATGATGTTTATGAAACCCATTTTATTTATTGGGTTTTTATGAATGATGTATGTTTATTTTGTAGAATAGGTAAGAATGATTTCATTATGAGATGGGTGGGACCGATATCTCCCTCCAATGCATTGGGTAAAGATTTATATCTCATGAGATAGACATGGTTGGAACGGTAAGTTAATCTGGTTCATTATTACAGGACTGGAACGAGGAGTGAACTCGATTCAGAAAGGGACTTTGTCCACTAAGATGGTCTTGTCAGAAATTCCTTGGCTACTATAGAAATCATTACATGTGCTTAATGGATTTCGCAATTACATTATTTATTCCAATGCTATTTTATCATGATTTATGTTCCATTATGATCCATGCCTTATGTACTTCCATGTTTTATGTCGTTGCTCAAGATTTTGATGTTTAAACATGATGTTCATGTTTTTAAGTTCAAATGTATATGGTATGTTTTATTTTAACCATGATTACCCTTACTGAGAATTTGAGCTCACCCTTTTCATGTTTTATTTTCCCCCAGGATTAAAAGAAAGGTTTTATGCAAGGAAACAAAAAGTGGAAGATCTTTATGGGAGATGTTGAAGATCTTTCACCACGATTAGAAGATTACGTTCCAAGTTTCCAAAGACACTAAAATATTACGGTCCTTGTGTGTCTGATTTTGTTATGTATTAAGTATTTTCGCAAAAGTAATGTAATATCTATGTACATCAAGATTCGGGTCTCTACGATTGGTATCAGAGGAAAGGTTTAGTCAACCTTTGGAAACTAGGATGCGAGAACTTTACTGAGATCCCTAGAGATATTTCTAAGGTATGTCTAGGGATGTCCCTAAGGTTAAGTTTAAGTATAGGTTATAGTCCAAGAATTATGGTAACGATATTATATTAAACCTAAGATGTTAGATATTGAAGTTACTCCCCCTTTATTATGAATTTTGCCTCTCAAACTATTCTTTTTGGGTTTTAGAAAATGGCTGGAAACAAGATGATTCACAATAATGGAGGATATGATGGACAATGGAATGATATTATTCATGCGAAACAAAATGAAATGGGATTTGGAAATTCAAACATCATTATTATGCCGAATCATAAATCTCATAATATGATCAATAAACTCAAATTTGATAAGTTTCCTGATTCGGCTAATAAGAGAAAGATGGAGTTTCATGATGATCATATAGGAAAGAATGTTCAATTTCCCCTATGTAAATCATTTGGGAAGAGGCATCAAGGAAAATGTTTCAAAGGAAATTGAAGATGTTTTGGGTGTGGAAAAGAAGGACATAAAGCTAGTAAGTTCAAAGTAAAAGGTTCAGTCAACACCATGGATGAGGATAATGGTATTGCTATGGCATCAACAATGGTTAAATGTTTTAAATGTGGAATCTACGGGCATTATGCAAACCAATACCCTAAGGGAAAGTCTCATGAAGAGAATCAGTATGGTCGTATGGGTATTATTTATGTTGATGATGATGAAGAGACTACAAATGATATGTGAGATCAAATAATTATTGAAGCTCGATCAATGGTTTAATAAGGTAGTTGAATGATTACATGTTTATCAGGTGTAATGTTGTATATGTAATCTCATGGTACTTTGGAATAAAGAGACATCTAAGGATTGTTACACTGTTGTCTTTCCTTATGTTTTTTAAGTGTATGATGAATTGTACTGGTAACCATGAAAGGTTATTCAGATATTTTTGGAAAGTAGATGATATGTGCATAATGAAGGGATAAGAAGATAATGATATGTTTGATTGTATTCATGAGCTCATTACTGATATAAGGACTAAGTGATATTATGGTTTGAGTATATAGAATTTTTGGGATTTTGGTATGTGGAAAGTGTTAAAATTTAACAACATTCATGTTTTCACTAAGGTTCAATGGGTATTCATTCTTCAAGAGAATACATGATTAATGTATTCACATGTTTGTAATTTGACCAACAAGATATATCTTATGATATATTGGGGATAAATGATGGCATTCACGTGATTGTTATGTGATATTTCAAGTAATAATTTTCTTTATACTATGATCTTGGACCGAATTATTTTAGATAATCCTAATGATTGGAATGGATTAGGTTGGACATATGTTAGTATTAAGGATAGAACTTATTTTGATATTATTGATGAGATGTTATAGTAATGTAGTTTTAGAAAAAGGACAACCTGCAGGACGAGCGACAGCCCATCACGTTGGACAAGGCTGTGGGAATCAAACCCACAACTGAAGTGCGACTGGCCTTTATCGCATACCACTGGCCTACAGGAAGTCCCTGGTTAGTAGAAACTAGTTTTATTTTAATAAGCGGTATGATATATAAAGTATAAGCTCATTTTTGGAATCGTATATGATTAACCTCACCATAGATGGAATTATGTATATTTGATAACTTTTACTAACCTTTTATTTGAAATAGTTGGAATGACCCATCATTCTATCACATGACCTATTAACACTTCACTAATAACAAATTCAACTTCATTTCATTAAGAGATGAAGTGGAAAATTTTCAAAGCACGAACAGTGAGATTGTACCAAAATCAAGAAAGTATTTCTTCTAATTCAAAATTTTCAACTTTAGATAAATGATATTGAAAACCAAAAATGTTGTCCTAGTGCTCTTATATCCGATGAATCATATGGTACCTTAGATTATCACAAATTTATGGCTTTGCGATTGATGGATTTTTCATTTCCATGTTCTCTACCACTCACCATCATAACTTGATGGTAAGATTTTTCTTCCATATCCATATTTTCAGCTATGTTCTCCTATATGGAAACCCAGTGATAAGTTAATTTGGGTAACAGTTACGTTTCATACTTTAGTTTTCAAAGCCAAGTTTTGGTATACCTTTTTACGATGTGGGTTTCTATTAAAGAATCTTTCATGTAGTAAACCATTTATAACCCCGACGAATTTCGAGGGCGAAATTCACTTTAAGTGGGGTAGAATGCAACAACCCGATATTTTATGATAAGTATTATTTTTAATTTATTTTATGTCATGTGTTTTATGATCCTACAATATTATCTTGTGTTATACGCAACACTGTAGTAACTTGAAGTATATGCAACACTATTCTTAGATTGTGTTACACACAATTTCAAGTTCGTTTTATAACAGTCGTTCTACGCAACATTGAGTGTGTATATATATATATATATTCAATGTATAAATGAAATATGGTTGGATTATATTATATAAAATAATATAGGATTCTTTCACAACACGCAACCCTGACTTGGCTTCCATTACACGCAATCGCGACCTTCCTCGATAGTGTGTGTTGTACGCAATACCGGGTTTTACTAAACAATGATATATTATTATAATATTATTATGAACTAGACGTTATGAATAGTATTAACTAAAATTTTGAATTTTATGACATTATTATTAATCTTACACATTTTCTAGAACATG
Organism: Viscum album; assembly: GCA_963277665.1. Lineage (NCBI taxonomy): Eukaryota > Viridiplantae > Streptophyta > Magnoliopsida > Santalales > Viscaceae > Viscum > Viscum album. The sequence continues at coordinate 4,492,598 of OY728140.1, forward strand.
GTATAAGAACAAAATAAATATTTCGGGTAAAATAAGCATTTCTTAAAAAATGCAGTTTTCAGGCCTTTTAATGGTGCACCCACTTTAAATCTAGTTTTTGACATGTTTATAAGTTCAATTTTACAAAATAAAATTATTATTTGGAATCAGGACATAATATTTTACCATGGATAAATTTTTCATATTATTCTGATAACTTTCATATTTTAACGAATAGTAAAAACACGCTATATTTTAATTTAAAACAACTTTTTTCATCATAATAACTTTTGTGGTTAAATTATAATATTAAATGGTCTTAAAGTATAAATAGAATATATTCTTACCATTCAATATAATGTATGTCATTATCCGTGATTTTACATTGAATTCGTAGGTTAAATAAATTCAATCTTTTGCAATGTTTTAAACAAAAACCCGTTTTCTTTCGACAACGGGATTAATTTTAATTTAATTTATGCAACTTCTGTGTATTGAATTTGGAAAAATGGATTTCATATTTGGAATCAGTGGGTCCAAATTATATTAATATACTACTTTTTTATTTTTGGGCTTTATGAATTGTAACAACGGTAAATTTTATTTACCATAGTAAAAGGTAAATTGGGTAATTAAGGGTAAATATAATGTTATAAAATTCTCCTAATACTTGTCTTAATACAATTGGATGATTATAATTTTTCATAAGTCATATTTGGGTCGATATGGAATCCATTAGAACCCACTTGGAGGTGATTAAGACCTTTAGTTTATTTTATTTAAAGGAAAGTGAAATATGTCTCACTCAACTTTAATAATTAATGTATTTTTAATATAAGTTTATACAGAATATAAATTCGGTTATAAATACTAATTTGAAATAAAAAATGTTTTTCTTTGTCATGGTAATTTATTTTTAATTTTTAAGAGTTATTTAATTACCTTATTATCTTATACATTAATGATGCAGAAATTATTTATTTAGTGAAAAATCTAAAATATAGTTTTTATTGAAATATTAATACATATAAAAGGCCCAAAAATATGCACAAAACTTATTATTAGTGTATATATAAACCCTAATCATCCATTGTCCGAATTTTTGACCATTTGGATCCTTGTTAAGACAATTATGACACTTATATTATTTTATTTTAAATGATGCCAAAGTTGTCGCCTTCATAATTTAATAAATATAACAATTTAAATATTATTATTTTAAAATTAAAAATTCGAGTAAAAGTATTATTGTGAAAGTTAATAGATTTATATTCATCATATGATTTTATTTTTAATTTTTATGCAACAAATATGTATATTAAATAATTATACACAAATGTTGTAGTAATTATTTTATTAAGAGATAAACCAAATAAATGGTTTTAAAAATAATAAAATAAATATTATATGAACTATTTAATGTTCTCCACTAATTTAATAGATACATATGACCTTTTATGAATCTATTAAGGCTTTTAGTTAGAACATATCTTCTGTATATATTTTATTTAAATGAATAGTGTCAAAATTGACACTATTGTTATTTTATAAAAATAACATATTATAAAATTGTATAAAAATCACAAAAATATTTTAAAATTATTAATTTAAATTTTTATGGTCTAAATTTTTTTAAAGTATCCAATTATGGAAAATTCACAACAAATAATTAATTATTTGTTATAATTTAAAATTTAGAATGTTATTACCACAAATAAAATTAAATTGATTAAATAAGGATAAATCAAGTTGATAATGTTTAAAATAAATTCCTAACATGTCTAAATTTTATTAGTTGATGAGATTACAACCCTATCACAACTAATCTTCGGATATGAGCCATCTTGGAAGTTTTTATGTGGGGTTGGGATTTAATATAAACTAATATTTCTTATATTTCCAAAGGCGCCCCTCTCCTCCCTTATAAAAGGGCACCTCCTCCCTCTCTTCCTCACACCATTTTGAGCCTTCATGCTCGGCCAAAACCTGCCAAATTCTCTTCTCCACTTCCCTAGAAACATCCTAGAGGTCCTGGTCTTCTTCAAAGACCAATTTTAGTTCCCTAAGAGGAGGTCTCAAAAAGGTGCTTCAAAGAAGAGGAGGTTCGGATACGTACGATGCATATCGGACCTAAGGTAAGGGATAACTTTTCCAATCTCATTTTTATCCGAGATTATTTATACGTAAGTATTTACTGGGGTTATTGTTATCATCTATGTACATGTTTTCTAACAGTGTGTTTATGTATGTTTAATGTCCTTTTTACCCATTTTGACTTTTACTACATGGTATGTAATGAATATTTCTTTTGTTTACATTACGAGGTACTTTTTGACTTTTCCGACAAAAGTATGAGGAGAATGTTTTTTTAACTTATATGGAATTAAAGGATTTTTACGGTTTTATAAAGACTTATTTTCATGAATCTTCCTCCAAAATATTTTCACGACTATTTTAAACAAAACCCCATTCTTTTAAAATTTCATGGCATTTTGTGAAAATAAAATGATTTTGTAGAAGAAAGGATATTTTCCTCAAGAATTCATTTCAAGTGTTTTATTAAAACCATTTTTAATCTAAGATAACATTATTTCATATGTGTATGTTTCAAGTGTAATGTCTCTATGATTTACATGGTTTCACTTTTCTTATTATGAAATGATACCCATTTCTTTTATATGGATTATGTGATTATGGGATGATGTTTATGAAACCCATTTTATTTATTGGGTCTTTATGAATGATGTATGTTTATTTTGTGGCACAAGTAAGAATGATTTCCTTATGAGATGGGTGGGACCTATATCTCCCTCCAATTCATTGGGTAGAGATTTATATCTCATGAGATAGACATGGCTGGAACAGTAAGTTAATCTGGTTCAGTATTACAGGACTGGAACGAAGAGTGAACTCGATTCAGAAAGGGACTTTGTCCACTAAGATGGTATTGGCAGCAATGCCTTGGCTACTATGGAAATCATTACATGTGCTTAATTGATGCCACAATTACATGTTTTATTCCCATGCTATTTTATCAGGATTTATGTTCCATTATGATCCATGCCTTATGTACCTCCATGTTTTATGTTGTTGCTCAAGATTTTGATGTTTAAACATGATGTTCATGTTTTTAAGTTCAAATTTATATGGTATGTTTTATTTTATTCATGCTTACCCTTACTGAGCATTCGAGCTCACCCTTTTTATGTTTTATTTTACCCCAGGATTAAAATAAAGGTTTTAGGTAAGGAAACATAAAGTGGAAGATCTTTATGGGAGATGTTGAAGATCTTTCACCACGATTAGAAGATTACGTTCCAAGTTTCCAAATACACTAAACTATTACGGTCCTTGTGTGTCTGATTTTGTTATATATTAAGTATTTCCGCAAAAGTAGTGTAATATCTATGTACTTCAAGCTTCAGGTCTCCACAATTGGTATCCGAGGAATGGTTTAGTCAACCTTTGGGAACTAGGATGCGAGAACTTTAGTGAGATCCCTAGAGATATTTCTAAGGTATGTCTAGGGGTGTCCCTAAGGTTAAGTTTAAGTATAGGTTATAGCCCTAGAATTATGGTAACGATATTATATTAAACCTAAGATGTTAGATATTGAAGTTACTCCCCCTTTATTATGAATTTTTCCTCTCACACTATTCATTTTGGGTTTTAGAAAATGGCTGGAAACAAGATAATTCACGATAATGGAGGATATGATGGACAATGGAATGATATTCTTCATGAGAAACCAAATGAAATGGGATTTGGAAATCCAAACATCATTATTATGCTGAATCAGAAATCTCATAATATGATCAATAAACTCAAATTTGGTAAGTTTCCTGAATCATCTAATAAGAGAAAGATGGATTTTCATGATGATCATAGAGGAAAGAAAGTTCAATTTCCCCTATGTAAATCATGTGGTAAGATGCATCAAGGAAAATGTTTCAATGGAACTGGAAGATGCTTTGGGTGTGGAAAAGAAGGACATAAAGCCAGTAAGTGTAATGGAAAAGGTTCAGTCAACACCATGGATGAGGATAATGGTATTGCTACGACATCAACAATGGTTAAATGTTTTAAATGTGGAATCTACGGGCATTATGCAAACCAATTCCCTAAGGGAAAGTCTCATGAAGAGAATCAGTATGGTCATATGGGTAGTATTTATATTGATGATGATGAAGAGACTACAAATGATATGTGAGATGAAATAATTATTGAAGCTCGGTCAATGGTTTAAGAAGGTAGTGGAATGATTACATGTTTATCAGGTGTAATGTTGTATAAGTAATCTCATGGTACTTTGGAATAAAGAGACATCTAAGTATTGTTACACTGTTGTCTTTCCTTATGTTTTGAAAGTGTATGATGAATGGTACCGATAACCATGAAACGTTATTCAGATATTTTTGGAAAGTAGATGATATGCGCATAATGAAGGGATAAGAAGATAATGGAATGTTTGATTGTTTTCATGAGCTCATGACTGATATAAGGACTAAGTGATATTATGGTTTGAGTATATAGAATTTTTGGAATTTTGGTATGTGGAAAGTGTTAAAATTTAACAACATTCATGTTTTCACTAAGGTTCAATGGGTATTCATATTTCAAGAGAATACATGATTAAGGTATTCACATGTATTTAATTTGACCAACAAGATATATCTTATGATATATTGCGGATAAATGATGGCATTCGCGTGATTGTTATGTGACATTTCAATTAATCATTTTCTTTATACTATGATCTTGGACTGAAGTATTTTAGATAAGCCTAAAGATTGGAATTGATTATGTTGGACATAAGTTAGTATTAAGGATATAAATTTTTCTGATATTATTGATGAGATGTTATAGTAATGTAGTTTTAGAAAAAGGACAACCTGCAGGACGGGCGACAGCCCATCGCGTTGGACAAGGCTATCGGAATCAAACCCCCAACTGAAGTGCGACTGGCCTTTATCGCATACCACTTATAACGACCCATACTTTACATACATTGTTATTACTTCAAAATTGAAGCATACTTATTACAACAAATAACAAAACCATGAAAGGACCATATAGGTATAGTGTCTTTAGAAACTGGTAAACATAAACAACTGGTTCATAAAGCGTCTACACTGTCTCCCATTTATTTCATTATATCTATAGTCCCTTTTGGCATATCTTACTTAATAACCTTCTTCCTGACCTGGGGAAATAAAACATACAAAAGGATGAGCTGAAATGCTCAGTAAGGGTAAACAAATAAAATATCAATCACATCATATACATAAGAACATAACTCTTGAAATCTTAACCTGCAAAAGAGAGCATAATTTCATAACATGGGATAAATCATAGTAGTGAAATGAAATCCCAATAATCATAACATAAAATATAAAACTTTGTGTCATACACACATAATCATAGAGAATCATTTCATATTAGTCAAGACTCATTTCCAAGACTATCTTAGTAGACAAAGTCCATTTCTGAACTGAGTTCACTCCTCGTTTCAGTCCTGCCTCACCGGAACCGGTTTAACCTACCGTTCCAGCCATGTCTATCTCATGAGATATAAAATATTTACCCAATACATTGGAGGGAGATATAGGTCCCACCCATCTCATAATGATACCATTCTTATGTGTGCCACAAAGTTTCATATTTTAAGTTATGATTATTGGTATTTCATTTCACTACTATGATTTATCCCATGTTATGAAATTATGCTCCTTTTTTCAGGTTAAGATTTCAAAATTTATGTTCTTATGTATATGATGTGATTGATATTTCTTTTGTTTACCCTTACTGAGTATTTGAGCTCACCCTTTTGTAGGTTTTATTTCCCCAGGTCAGGAAGAAGGATATTAAGTAATATATGCCAAAAGGGACTATAGATATGATGAAATAAATGGGAGACAGTGTAGACGCTTTATGAACCAGTTGTTTATGTTTCCCAGTTTCTAAGGACACTATACCTATATGGTACTTTCATGGTTTTTTTATATGTTGTAATAAGTACGCTTCAATTTTGAAGTAATAACAATGTATGTAAAGTATGGGTTGTTATAGTTCGTATCAGAGGAAATCTATAGTCAACCTTTGGAAACTAGGATGTTAAAGCCTTAGTAAGAACCCTAAGGATAATTCTAAGCATAGAACACAAGCTTAGTGTTTTAGAAATGTCCATGAATAACATTGGATAAGACCTTAAGTGTTAAATTTTATTCTTGATTATGTGGTTTTCCTATTATAATTTGTTTTGCTCACACTATTCTTCTTGGTTTTAGTCAATGGCTGGAACCCGAAGGAACCGTGTTAATGCGGAATGTGACGGGCAATGCAATGATTGTCCCCTTGAGCAACCAAACGTTATGGGAGCTAAAATGAAAAATCTTGTAGCCATGCTCACACAAATTTCTGAAGCTATGAATCATGCAGGACTTCCAAACGAGCAAAGGAAGGAGAAACATTCTGTTGAATCCTTCATGAGGCAGCGTCCACCTTCTTTCAGCGGGTCTACTGATCCATTAGTTGCTGAACAATGGATTAGTACCACTGATAAGATATTTTCAGTTCTTCAATGTTTTGAACATGATAAAGTCATCCTGGCAGGTTATCGTTTGGAAGGAGATGTTGATCAATGGTGGAATATTATTAAGAATAGGAGGCAAGAGATGAAATTGAGTCCATGGAATGGGATGAGTTCAAGAACTTATTTTTCAATAAGTACTTCCCTCATATTCTCCGAACAAAGATGGAGAAAGAGTTTCTTGAACTGAAGCAAAAGGATGATGAATCTGTTGGAACCTATAAAGCAAATTTTACAAGAATTCAAAGGTACGCTTCTGGTATTATTATCCAACCTGAGAGTAAGATCGATCGATTCTTTAGTAGCTTAAAACCAAGTCTTAGAAGGGACTTAGCCATGAGTTACTTCAATAGCTATGAGGAAATCATTCGATGTGCTCTCAAAGTTGAGATGAAGATTGGAGTAACCCATCAGTCATTTGGGTTTGATAAGAAGAGGAAAATAGAATTCAGAGGAAAATCTAAAGAGGACACTGAAAAGAAGATGATCTTTCCCTTATTCTCAAAGTGTGGAAAGAAAAATGAAGGGAGTTGTCTTAAAGGGACAAGTAAATGTTTCAAATGTGGAAAGGAAGGTCATCGGGCATTTTAATGCCGCAATAATGGGAAGAAGATGTCTAATGATGCAAACAAAGGAAGGGACACACGGAATGAACCTACTACACTTCAATGTTTCAAGTACAAGGAGATGGGGCATTATGCCAATAAATGCCCTAATCCAAGGGTTGTTGATGATGATCGACATCAACAAAATCTTAAGGATAAATACAAAGGACAGTCACATGAAATTTCTATCAGCGATGTGGAGTACGATAACGATGTGGTGGAAGGTACACCTACCATTCACTCTAAAGTAGAAAATGTTTTATTTGATTTTGGATCCACCCAATCTTTTATTTTTGATGATTTTTCTAAGGTATCACCATATTACCTCAACAATTAGATTTTGAGTTAGCTGTGACAACCCCTAATGGCATAACGGTCGCATCAAAAGTTTATCATTCTTCCCCGATTGAAGTTTGTGGGAAACTGCTTCCTGCAAATCTTGTGATCCTTCCTATAGTGGAATTTGATGTGATTCTTGGCATGGATTGGATTTCTTTATATGGAGCTCATATCAATTTCCAAATAAGGGAATTCACATTTCATATTCAAGATCAATCTATGATCGTCTATCGATGCAAGGATGAACATAACCTTCAAGTGGAAATTTCTTCCATCTTATGGGTCTTGATCCCACTAAATGAGGGTTATTTATCTAAAATGGTTGGTGAGAAACTCACAATTAAGAATATGGCTGTTGTACGGGATTTTGATGATGTCTTTCTGGAGGAATTTTCGTGTCTTCCACCAAATCGTGAAGTTTAGTTTTCAATAGAACTCGTACAGGGTGATTTGACTATTTTAAAGACACCTTATAGAATGGCCCCAATTGAGTTGTAGTAATTGAAGAAGCAACTCCAAGAGAATCTTGATAAGGGATTCATATGCCCTAGTGCGTCACCTTGGGGAGCACCAGTTCTATTTGTTAAGAAGAAAGATGGATCAATGAGACTCTGCATTGATTATCTAGAACTTAACAAGATCACTATCAAGAACAAATATCCTCTCCCACGCATTGATGACCTATTTGACCAACTATGTGGAGCTCAATACTTTTCCAAGATTGATCTTCATTCAGGGTATCATCAATTAAGGGTCAAAATAGAGGATATACCAAAGATGGCTTTCCGTACACGGTATGGACACTATGAATTTATAGTGATTCCATTTGGTCTTACTAATGCCCCTGCAATCTTCATGGATCTGATGAATAGAGTCTTTAGAGACTACCTTGATCAATTTGTGGTAGTCTTTATAGACGATATTCTTGTATATTCAAAGAGCAAGGAAGAACATGAAGATCGCTTGAGAATTATATTAAAGACCCTGAGAAAGGAGAAGCATTATGCCAAATTTACCAAGTGTGAGTTTTGGCTTCAAAAAGTTGCATTTTTGGGTCACATAATCTCAAAAGAGGGGATATCTGTGGACCCAGCAAAAACAGTGGTTATCAAAAGATGGTCGAGACCAACAACAGTAACTGAGATCCGAATTTTTATTGGTTTGGCTGGATATTATCGACGTTTCGTGAAATATTTTTCACGATTATCTAATCCACTCACCAGGTTGACTCGAAAAGGAGTTAAGTTCGTGTGTACGGACGAATGTGAAGAGAATTTCAAGGAGTTGAAAAGAAGGTTATCCAGTGCACCTGTACTCACACTTCCTTGTAGTGGAGAAAGGTTTGTGATCTACAGTGATGCATCCAAGAAGGGACTGGGATGTGTTCTCATGCAAAATGATATGGTGATAGCTTATGCCTCACGACAGTTGAAAATCCATGAGCAAAATTACCCACCTCATTATTTGGAGTTAGTTGCGGTAATCTTTGCATTAATGATTTTGAGGCATTACCTTTATGGTGAATGGAGTGATATTTATACTGATCATAAAAGTTTAAAGTATATTTTCACACAAAAGGAGATGAATATGTGTCAAAGAAGATGGTTGGAGCTGAGTAAGGATTACGACTGCTCAATTCATTACCATCCTAGGAAAGCAAACAAGGTGCCAGATGCATTAAGTCGACAAGACCATGCTATCATATCCATGATGAGGATCACAAAAGATCCAATATTTATGGATTTACAAAGTATGGATTTTGGAATTATAATGGAAGGGGGAAAATTGTATCTTTCTCAAATGAATGTTCAACCATCTATACATGTGATGATTAAAGAGGCACAGAAAGAAGATGTAGAGTTACAAAAGAAGGTGAGAAATGTTCATGAATTCAACCTTGATTGTGATGGGATGATAAAGTTCAGGAATCAGGTTTGTGTTACTCCCATCCCCGAATTAAAGAAGGAGCTGCTGGATGAGGCTCATAGTTCTTCATTCTCTATTCATCCTGGAAGCACGAAGATGTATAGGGACCTAAAAGAGTACTTATGGTGGGATGGCATGACAAGAGATGTTGCTGAATATGTCTCTCAATGCTTGGTTTGTCAACATGTTAAAGCTGGGAGACATAAGTCTAAGGGGATGTTACAAACATTACCCATACCCGAATGGAAATGGGAAAATATCACTATGGACTTTGTCATAGGACTTCCTAAAACATCCAAAGGCAATAATGCTATCTGGGTCATAGTTGATCGTCTTACAAAGTCTGCACACTTCATTGCTATTAGAGACGATTTCTCTCTGGATCATCTTGCCAGGATATATGTAAAGGAAGTGGTAAGATTGCATGGAGTACCAATTTCTATTATATCTTATCGGGATCCGAGATTTACTTCAAAGTTCTCGCGAAGTCTTCAGCATACTCTGGATACAGAGTTGAGTTTCAGCACTGCTTATCATCCTCAGACAGATGGTCAGTCTGAGAGAACAATTCAAACTCTAGAAGATATGATGAGAGCTTTCTCTATGGATTTCAAAGGTGGTTGGGATCAACACCTACCTTTGGTGGAATTTTCTTATAATAATAGCTTTCACTCCAGTATTAAGATGGCTTCTTATGAAGCTCTCTATGGAAAGAAATGCAGGACTCCAACTTGCTGGGATGAAGTTGGGGAAAGAAAGATATTAGGACCTGATCTCATTGATGAAATGGCAGAAAAGGTCAGATCTATTCAACAACACATAAGAGTAGCTCAGAGTCGACAAAAAAGTTATGCCGACAATCGAAGAAAAGACCTAGAGTTTGAAGTGGGTGATAAAGTGTTCTTACGAATATCTCCCTGGAAGAGGGTCATGAGATTTTGAAAGAATGGGAAGTTGAGCCCTAGATATATCGGTCCATTCGAAATACTGGATCATGTTGGGAAGGTAGCTTACCGATTGGCGCTTCCACTGAATCTCTCTCAAGTACACGATGTGTTCCATGTATCTCTCCTAAGAAAGTACATACCTGACCCTTCACATGTACTCAGCTCAGAAGTTGTACCACTGGAGCAAGATCTTTCTTACGAAGAACAGCCGATAGAGATTCTGGATTGTAGTGAAAAATTCCTACGAAACAAGACCACTCTCTTGGTGATAGTTTTATGGAGGAACCACCAATTAGAAGAAGCTACATGGGAGCTTGAGGATATGATGAGGGAGAGGTATCCTCATCTGTTTGTTACAAAGTGACGAATTTCGAGGGCGAAATTCATTTTAAGGGGGGTGGAATGTAACATCTGAGACTTTTATGAGAAATATTTTTTTTAATGTTATATAAATCATCAAAGGAATCTTTCACTACACACAACACTAGCTTGGCTTACTTTACACGCAACTGCGGCCTTCCTCGATAGCTTGCGTCATACGCAATACCGAGTTTCACTAAACAATGATATGCTATTAAAATATTATTAGAACTAGCCATTATGAATAGTACTAACTGAATTTTGAATTTTATAACATTTTAATTCAACTTATAGATTTTCTAGAATGAGATATAAAAGCAAAATCAGTTTTTTTGGATAAAAGAAATATTTTTTTAAAAAATACAGTTTTGCCGCCTTTTGATGGCACACCCAAATTAAATCTAGTTTTTGACATGTTTATAAGTTAAATTTGACAAAATAAAATTATTCTTTTGAATCAGGGTATAAAAATTTACTTTGGATAAATTTTTGATATTTTTCTGATAACTTTTATATTTTGATGAATGGTAAAAATACGCTAATTTTTAATTAAAAACAACTTTTTTCATTGAGATAATTTATATGGATAAATTATAATATTTAATGGTTTTAAAGTATAAATAGAATATATTTTTACCATTTAATATAATTTATTTCATTAGCATTAATTTCACATTGAATTCATGGGTAAAAACATTTCAATCTTTGGCAATGTTTTAACTTCTAAAACCCATTTTCTTAACAATGGGATTTATTTTAAATTAATTACTACAACTTATATGTTTTGAATTTTGAAAAATGGATTCCATATTCAGAATCAGAGGGTCCAAATTATGTTAATAGACTACTTTTTATTTTTGGGCATTATGAATAGTAACTACGGTAAATTTTATTTACCATAGTTAAAGGTAAATCTGGTAATTAAGGGTAAATATAAGATTATAAAATTACCCTAACACCTGCCAAAGTCCTATTGGATGACTAAAAGTAGAACCATATCACCTAAGGGTCGGATTAGATTCATTTAATGGATATTTTCCATGAAAATAATTTAATTATTATTAAAACCAAAGAATGTGACAACATGTCACTTTCTTAAATCTTATAAGTATAATAATTTTAATTTGGTGGTAAACTTAATGAAAATTCGAACATGAATAGTCTACAGAAAGCTAATACAATTATATACAACATAGGAATTTATTTAGAATTTTTAGGGATTAAATAATTATCATTAATCATGACACAATAGTGATGTTGAAATTATTTTATTAATTAAAATATCAAATATATTGTTTTAAAAATATTAAAATAAATATTATATGAACTATTTAATGTTCTAAACTAATTTTATAGATACATATGACATTTTAAAAATCTATTAAAGCTTTTATTTTGAACATATATTTTGTATATATTTTATTTAAATTCAAATAAATAAATAGTGTTAAAATTGACACTATTGTTATTTTATAAAAATAACATATTATAAAATTGTTTAAAAATCAAAAAAAATTATAAATTATAAATTAAAATTTATATGGTCGACAATGACATAAAGGTTCAAATTATGGAAAATTTACAACACATATGTAATTATTTAAAATAATTTAAAATTTAGAATATTATTACCACAAATAAAATTAAATTGATAAATAAGGATAAATAAAGTTGATAATGTTTAAAATAAATTCCTAACATGTCTAAATTCTATTGGTTGATGATATTACAACCCTATCTCATATAATCTTTGTATATGAGTCATTTTGGAAGTTTTTATGTGGGGTTTGGATTTAATATAAATTAATATTTCTTATATTTCCAAAGGTGCCCCTCTCCTCCCTTATAAAAGGGCACCTCCTCCCTCTCCTCCTCACACCAATTTGAGCCTTCAAGCTCGGCCAACCCCTGACACTTTCTCCTCTGCACTTCCCTAGAGACATACTAGAGGTCCTGGTTTTCTTCGAAGACCAATTTTAGTGCCCTAAAAGGAGGTCTCAAAGATGCGCCTCAAAGAAGAGGTAATGCCCATTACCGATTCATTCTTCATTATTTATTCTTCCAATTCTTCTTCTTTAGTTGTTTCATTATGAGGTAATAACATCAGTATCACTCATATACTGATATGTTATTATAAATATGAAACAACACTATTTCCCCTCTTATCCATCCTACAGAAAACGAAATCACCGCGCGTGCGTACGTACGGAATACCGTCTCCACGTCGTGGTGTAATCTATTTTCCACCACCACCTTACTTGGATGGGTATAAGGGTGAAAGTTATGAATATATATGATTATTGTAAAGTGGTATTGATTCTGAAATATTATACATACACTCCAATACAATTCCACGATCATGGGAATGATATCATCGCTCGTGCGTACGTACGGAATACTGTCTCCACAATGTGATGTGATTCGTTCTACATGATCTTCATTGCGTAATGATTATATAAATGAATTTAATTAATTAATATGATATATATTACTCTAATACCATTCTGTAAATGAGGTATCTATAACCTAAAGAGAAGAATAAGAATTTATTTGACAAACACGCATAAGAACAAAAAGTAATAAACACCCGAATAACAAGTAGTAATGAAATATTACTAATAAAAAGCTAAGAATATGACCATATATGATATCATAACAATACATATGATTTCTTAATAATCCAATTACATTATTTAAATCATTATACAGGAGGTTCGGACACTTACGAAGCAGATTAGACCTAAGGTAAGGGAAAATATCACAATCTCATTTTTATCCGAGATTGTTTATACTTTGGTATTTACTGGGGTGTATTTTATCATCCACATCCATGTTTCCTCAATATGTAATAATATTTCTATCCACCTACAATTTTTTAAATCCATTTTTACCCTTTGGTGAATTTTTATTAAATGATATGAAATAAATCTTTTGTCGTTTTCCGTACGAAGTACTTTTTGACTTTTCCGACAAAAGTATGAGAAGAATGTTTTTTTAACTTATACTGCATGAATGGATTTTTAAAAAATTATTTACAAGAAGATTCCTTTATAAGTTTTCAAGTTTATTTGTAATCAACTTCTTTTAGTTTAAAATTGTATGACATGTTAATAAAGGAAAAATGTTTTTTTGAAGTAGAAAGGATATTTTCCTAAAGAATGGAGTTCAAGACTTTTATCAAAATTATTTTCCATCTAAGATAATATAGGGTTATATTTCTATCCCTATTATTACATGGATTTGATTATGTTGTGATGGAAATATTTTTATGAATTCTTTTATCTTATATGAATTGTTTTATGATGTCACGATGTTTAAGATTCCCATTTTTATTACATGGGTTATGCTATGATGTATGGTTTATGATTTTGTGGCACACATAAGAATGGTATAATTATGATATGGGGGGGACATATATCTCCCTCCAATGCATTGGGTAAAGATTTTATATCTCATGAGATAGACATGGCTGGAACGGCAGGTTAAACTGATTCAGTGAAATAGGACTGAAACAAGGAGTGAACTCGGTTCAGAAATAGACATTGTCCACTAAGATAGTCTTGGTAATGAGTCTTGACTAATAATAAATGATTCTCTATGATTATGTGTGTACGCCACAAAGTTTCATATTTTAAGTTATGATTATTGGGATTTGATTTCACTACTATGATTTATCCCATGTTATGAAATTATTCTCTCTTTTGCAGGTTAAGATTTCAAAAGTTATGTTCTTATGTATATGATGTGATTGATATTTCTTTTGTTTACCCTTACTGAGAATTTGAGCTCACCCTTTTGTATATTTTATATCCCCAAGTCAGGAAGAAGGTTATTAAGTAAGATATGCAAAAAGGGACTATAGATATGATAAATAAATGGGAGACAGTGTAGACGCTTTATGAACCAGTTGTTTATGTTTCCCAGTTTCTAAAGACACTATACCAATACAGTCCTTTCATGGTTTTATTATATGTTTTAATAAGTACGCTTCAATTTTGAAGTAATAACAATGTATGTAAAGTATGGGCCATTATACAAATGGCCTACAGGAAGTCCCTGGTTAGCAGAAACTAGTTTTATTTTATTAAGCGGTATGATATATGAAGTATAAGCTCATTTTTGGAATCGTATATGATTAACCTCACCATAGATGGAATTATGTATATTTGATAACTTTTTCTAACTTTTGTTTGAAACAGATGGAATGACCCATCATTCTATCACATGACCTGTTAACACTTCATGAATAACAAATTCAACTTCATTTCTTTAATAGATGAAGTGGAAAATGTTCAAAGCATGATCAACAGTGAGATTGTACCAAAATCAAGCAATTATTTCTTCTAATTCAAAATTTTCAACTTTAAAGAAATGATATTGAAAACCAAAAATGTTGTCCTGGTGCTCTTATATCCGATGAATTAGATGGTACCTTAGATTATCACAAATTTATGGCTTTGTGATTGATGGCTTTTTCATTGCCATGTTCTCTACCACTCTCCATCATAACTTGATGGTTAGATATTTCTTCCACGTCCATATTTTCACCTATGTTCTCCTACATGGAAACCCAGTGATGAGTTAATTTGGGTAACCGTTACATTTCATACTTTATTTTTTAAAGCCAAGTTTTGGTATTCCTTTTTACGATGTGGGTTTCTATTAAAGAAACTTTCATGTAGTAAACCATTTATAACCCCGATGAATTTCGAGGGAGAAATTCACTTTAAGGGGGGTAGAATGTAACAACCCGATTTTTTATGATAAGTATTATTTTTAATTTATTTGATGTCATGTGTTTTATGATACAACAAGATTATCTTGTTTTATACGCCACACGGTAGTATCTTGAAGTATACGCAACACTATTCTTAGATTGTGTTACACACAATTTCAAGTTCGTTTTATAACAGTCATTCTATGCAACATTGAGTGTGTGTATATATATATATATATATTCAATGTATAAATGAAATATGGTTGGATTATATTATAATAAATAATATAATATTCTTTCACAACACGCAACCCGGACATGGCATCCATTACACGCAATCGCGACCTTCCTCAATAGCGTGTGTTGTATGCAATACCGGGTTTTACTAAACAACGATATATTATTATAATATTATTATGAACTAGCCGTTATGAATAGTATTAACTAAATTTTGAATTTTATGACATTATTATTCATCTTACACATTTTCTAGAACATGTTATAAGAACAAAATAATTTTTTTGGGTAAAATAAGCATTTTTCAAAAAATGCAGTTTTCACGCCTTTTGATGGCGCACCCACTTTAAATCTAGTTTTGACAAGTTTATAAGTTCAATTTTACAAAATAAAATTATTATTTGGAATCAGGATAAAATATTTTACCTTGGATAAAATTTTCATATTATTCTGATAACTTTCATATTTTAATGAATAGTAAAAACATGCTATATTTTAATTAAAAACAACTTTTTTCATCATAATAAATTTTGTGGTTAAATTATAATATTTAATGGTTTTAAAGTATAAATAGAATATATTTTTACCATTTAATATAATTTATGTCATTAGCCTTGATTTTACATTGAATTCGTAGGTTAAATAAATTCAATCTTTTGGAATGTTTTAAACAAAAACCCTTTTTCTTTCGACAACGGGATTAATTTTAATTTAATTTCTGAAACTTCTGTGTATTGAATTTGGAAAAATGGATTCCATATTTGGAATCAGTGGTGCCAAATTATATTAATAGACTACTTTTTATTTTTGGGCTTTATGAATAGTAACAACGGTAAATTTTATTTACCTTAGTAAAAGGTAAATTGGGTAATTAAGGGTAAATATAATATTATAAAATTATCCTAATACTTGTCTTAAAACAATTTTATGTTTATAATTTGTCCTAAGTCATATTTGGGTCGACATGGAATCCATTAGAACCCACATGGAGGTGATTAAGACCTTTAGTTTATTTTATTTAAAGGAAAGTGAAATATGTCTCACTAAACATTAATAATTAAAGTATTTTTAATATAAGTTTATAAAGAATATAAATTCGGTTATAAATACTAATTTGAAAGAAAAAATGTTTTTATTTGTCATGGTAATTTATTTGTAATTTTTATGAGTTATTTAATTACATTATTATCTTATACATTAATGATGCAGAAATTATTTATTTAGTGAAAAATCAATAATATAGTTTTTATTGAATTATTAATACATATAAAAAGTCCAAAAAATCTGCACAAAACTTATTTTTAGTGTATATATAAACCCTAATCATCCACTGGCTGAATTGTTGACCATTTGGATCCTTGTTAAGGCGATTATGACACTTCTATTATTTCATTTTAAATGATACCAAAGTTGTCACCTTCATAATTTAATAAATATAACAATTTAAATATTTTTATTTTAATATTAAAATTTCGAGTAAAAGTATTATTGTGAAAGGTAATAGATTTATCTTCATCATAGGATCTTATTTTTAATTTTTATGCAACAAATAAGTATATTAAATAATTATACAAAAATGTTGTAGTAATTATTTTATTAAGAGATAAACCAAATAAATGGTTTTAAAAATAATAAAATAAATATTATATGAACTATTTAATGTTCTCCACTAATTTTATAGATACATATGACCTTTTATGAATCTATTAAATCTTTTATTTAGAACATATCTTCTTTATATATTTTATTTAAATGAATAGTGTCAAAATTGACACTATTGTTATTTTATAAAAATAACATATTATAAAATTGTATAAAAATCACAAAAATATTTTAAAATTAAAAATTTAAATTTATATGGTCTAAAATGTTATAAAGTATCCAATTATGGACAATTAACAACAAATAAGTAATTATTTGTTATAATTTAAAATTTAGAATGTTATTACCACAAATAAAATTAAATTGATTAAATAAGGATAAATCAAGGTGATAATGTTTAAAATAAATTCCTAACATGTCTAAATTTTATTTTTTGATGATATTACAACCTTATCTCATCTAATATTCTAATATGAGTCATGTTGGAAGTTTTTAAGAGGGGTTGGGATTTAATATAAACTAATATTTCTTATATTTCCAAAGGCGCCCCTCTCCTCCCTTATAAAAGGGCACCTCCTCTCTCTCTTCCTCGCACCATTTTGAGCCTTGAAGCTCGGCCAAACCCTACCAAATTCTATTCTCCACTTCCCTAGAGACATCCTAGAGGTCCTGATCTTCTTTAAAGACCACGTTTAGTGCCCTAAGAGGAGGTCTCAAAGAGGCGCTTCAAAGAAGAGGAGGTTCGGATACGTACGAAGCATATCAGACCTATGGTAAGGGATAACTTTTCCAATCTAATTTTTATCCGAGATTGTTTATACATAAGTATTTACTGGGGTTATTGTTATCATCCATGTACATGTTTTCTAAAAGAGTTTTTATGTATGTTTAATGTCCTTTTTACCCATTTTGACTTTTACTACATGGTATGTAATGAATATTTCTTTTGTTTATGTTACGAGGTACTTTTTGACTTTTTTGACAAAAGTACGAGGAGAAGTTTTTTTTTAACTTATACGGAATTAAAGGATTTTTACGATTTTATAAAGCCTTATTTTCATGAATCTTCCTCCAAAATATTTTCACGACTATTTTAAACAAAATCCTATTCTTTTAAAATTGCATGGCATTTTGTGAAAAGAAAATGATTTTGAAGAAGAAAGGATATTTTCCTCAAGAATTCATTTCATGTGTTTTATTAAAACCATTTTTCATCGAAGATAACATTATTTCATATTTGTATGTTTCAAATGTAATGTCTCTATGATTTACATGGTTTCACTTTTATTATTATGAAATGTTACCCATTTCTTTTATATGGATTTAGTGATGATGGGATGATGTTTATGAAACCCATTTTATTTATTGGGATTTTATGAATGATGTATGTTTATTTTGTGGCACAAGTAAGAATGATTTCATTATGAGATGTGTGGGACATATATCTCCCTCCAATGCATTGGTTAAAGATTTATATCTCATGAGATAGACATGGTTGGAACGGTAAGTTAATCTGGTTCAGTATTACAGGACTGGAGCGAGGAGTGAACTCGATTCAGAAAGGGACTTTGTCCACGAAGATGGTCTTGGCAGAAATTCCTTGGCTACTATGGAAATCATTACATGTGCTTAATGGATTTTGCAATTACATGATTTATTCCCATGCTATTTTATCATGATTTATGTTCCATTATGATCCATGCCTTATGTACTTCCATGTTTTATGTCGTTGCTCAAGATTTTGATGTTTAAACATGATGTTCATGTTTTTAAGTTCAAATGTATATGGAATGTTTTATTTTAACCATGATTACCCTTACTGAGCATTTGAGCTCACCCTTTTCATGTTTTATTTTCCCCCAGGATTAAAAGAAAGGTTTTAGGCAAGGAAACAAAAAGTGGAAGATCTTTATGGGAGATGTTGAAGATCTTTCACCACGATTAGAAGATTACATTCCAAGTTTCCAAAGACACTAAACTATTACGGTCCTTGTGTGTCTGATTTTGTTATGTATTAGGTATTTCCGCAAAAGTAATGTAATATCTATGTACATCAAGCTTCGGGTCTCTACAGTTATGATGGTATAGTTTTAGAAAAAGGATAACATGCAGAATGGGCGACAACCCGTCGCGTCAGACAAGGTTGCGGGAATCGAACCCACAACCAAAGTGTGACAGGCCTTTATCACCTACCTTTGGCCTACAGGAAGTCCCTGGTTAGTATAAACTAGTTTTATATTATTAAGCGGTATGATAGATGAAGTATAAGTCCATTTTGGGAACCATATACAATTAATCTCACCATAGATGGACTTATATATCTAACTTTTGCTAACCTTTTGTTTGAGAAAGATGGAATGACCTATCATTCTATCGCATGATCTGTTAACACTTCACGAAAGACAAATTCAACTTCATTTCTTTAAGAGATGAAGTGGAAATTGTTTAAGGCACAAACAACTGTGAGATTGTACCTAAATCAAGTAAGTATTTCTTTTGATTCAAAAAATATTAAACATTAGGGAAATGATCTTGAAAACCAAAAATGTTGTCCTAGTGACCTCATATCTGATGAATCATATGGTACCTTAGATCATCACAAATTTATGGCTTTGTGACTGTTGGCTTTATCATAGCCATGTCCTCTACCACTCTCCATAAGTACTTGATGGTTAGATTTCTCTTCCATATCTATATTTTCACCTATGTTATCCTATGTGGAAACCCAGTGATTAGTTAATTTGGTGAACTGTTACGTTTCATACTTTATTTTTTGAAGATAAGTTTAGGTATTCCTTTTTACGATGTGAGTTTCTATGAAAGAAACTCTCATGTAATAAACCATTTATATCCCTGATGAATTTCGGGGGCAAACTTTATTTTAAGGGGGGTAGAATGTAACACCCTGAGATTTTATAAGATATATTACTTTTAATTTATTTCATATATTCTGTTTTATGCTACACCAAGACGATCTTGTGAAATACGCAACATCGTATTAGCTTACAATATACACAACACTAATCTTGGATCGTGTTACACACAATATCAAGTTCAATTGACAGAAGTTATTTTACGCAGAATTGAGTGTATATATATATATTCAATGTATAAATTAAATATGGTTGGATTCTATTATACGCAACAACAAATGAATCTTACACTACACACGACCCTGACTTGACTTTCATTACACACAATCATGACCTTCCTCGATAGCGTGTATTGTACGTAATATCGGGTTTCACTAACCAACGATATGTTATATAAACTAGCCATTATGAATAGTAATGCACACGTTTTGAAATATTATAAATTTTATTATTCAAAATGGACATCATTTTTGGATTCAGAATATCAAAATTAGCCTAGGGTGAAGTTTTGGTATTTTTCTGAAAACTTTGAATTTTTGATGAATAGTGAAAATACTGAGTCACTATATAAAAACTGACTTTTTATTTAAATAATTATTTATTTTATTTAAATTTATTTTAGGTAAAAATTGATACATAATACCTATATAAGTTCAATGTAATTCATTGGAGTCATTTTATAATAATTTTAGATATATAAAAAATTAATGAACTTTTTACCGTCTTTTACCTACCTCCTAGGAGCTTTTTGCAAACATACATAAAACATAATTTTACCGCTTATGTGAGTGGAATTTAGAAACTATGAGAGAAACAGTTAATATCAAGGAGTAAAATATGCTTCAATAAGATAAAAAAAATTTTTGTTGATTGGTAACTTTTTACTTTTATTTACCACGGTTAAAAGTAAATAGGGTAATTTAGGGTAAAAATGATATTATTATTACCCTAACACATGTCCTAATTCAATTGGATAAGTTTTATTCGACCAAAAACAACCTTAGGAAAAAAATATTTCCATTTAGGTTCACTTGGATTAGATTAGGATTTTTATTATTATTTTATTTAAAGAAGAGTTAAAATAGTGAAAATCAATGTTTAATAACTAAAACATTTTAATATAGGGTTATACATAAGATAAATTCAACTATAAATATTAAATAGAAATATAAAAAGATTTCCTACTTAATGGTATTTTATTTATAATTTTTAGATATATAATAATTTATGTTATTTATGACACAATAGTGATGTAGTAATTACCTAAATAATGAAATATTAAAATAATTGATATTATAAATACCCAAATAAATGTAATTTGAGACTTTTTTTGAATTACACTAATTTTCTAGGTTAATATGACATGTTAGTATTAATTTAATTTACGTTTTTTGAACTAATCATACTGTTATTATTTTCAAACAAATCAATTACCAAATAGTGTCACAATTGACATAAAATAGTTTTTAAAACAAATATTATATTATTAATTGCTATTATAGTCTTAAAAATCTAAGGTTCGGCCAAATGAATTAGATAAGATTATATATATTAATAATGAACCACTTGGGGTTCGTTTTTTTGGTTATAGTATGTTTATTAACAATATAGTGTAAGAAAAAAAGAAGACATGGTAAAAGTTAAATTATTTAACTTAGAGTTAAATCGAAAAGATAAGGTTAGAATAGTAACCTAAACTTGTCTAAAACCTATTGGTTGAGAGTAGTTTTACCCATACCCCCCATATCTTTGAAATAAATTAATTATTAGCTATTAAAAACCGAATATGACTTTATTATAAAATAATATTTTAAGTTTTCCTATGGTGCCCCTCTCCTCCCTTATAAAAAGGGCACCCCTTCCCTCTTCTCTTCACACCCTTTTGAGCATTGAAGCTCGTACAAACCCTGAATATTACTCTTATAAACCTCTATAGTTATATGATAGAGGTTCTGGTCTTCTCTAACGACCAACTCTAGTGCCCTAAGAAGAAGTTTAAAGAAGGTGTGTCGAGGAAGAGTTAATCTCTTCAACCGATTCTTTCAAGTTTTATTTCTTCTTCAACTTCTCATTCTTTAATTGTTTCATTATAAAGTAATAACATCAGTATCAATAATGTACTGATTTGTTATTATAAATATTAAACAACCCCATTTCACCTTCTATCCATCCTACGGAAAACGAAATCACCGCGCGTGCGTACATATGGAATACCGTCTCCACGCCGTGGTGTAATCAGTTTTTCCACCACCACCTTTCTTGGATGGGTATAATGGTGTAAAGAAAAACTATATATGGTTATTATAACATCATACTGATTCTGAAGTATTATATCATCCACCCCAATTCCATTCTACAATAATGGGAACGATATCATTGCTCGTGCGTACGTACGGATTACCGTCTCCACGACGCGATGAGATTCATTCTCCATGTTTACCATTCAAGAATTATTATAAAGTATATATAATGAATAATAATGAAATATATGACATAATTAAGCTACTGAATTGATATATATATATATATATATATATATCATTTACTTACTTCCATTCAAGTCAATAAGGAAAGGAAAACAGCGTTCATGTGTACGTACGGCCTATCGTCTCCATGAACAGTGTATTTCATTTCATTCATCTATCTATTATATATATATACTGAATATATATGATATATAAATCATTATTTACATTTTTTAAGTAAGTAAATCATGATATAAGTAATAATAATATCAAGAACAACATGTCCAAACAAGTATGATAAATAAAGCGATTTTACCCAAAACACTGCTTTAACATGGAATTTACAAAAGAACGGGTAATATAAAGTCATAAGTGAACCATATATGATATAATAATAATGAATATGATTTTGTAATAAGTAAATGACATTAATTAAATCAATATACAACAGGATTTGATATATATGAAGCATATCGGAACTAAGATAAGGGATAATTTAACAATCTGATTTTTATTAGAGATTGCTTATTCATAAGTATTTACTGGGGTTATATTTTTCATCCATGTCCATAAAAATGTTTTTCATAAAGTGTTTAATATTCTTCCTTGTATTTTTAAATTCATTTTTACACCTATTTGACTTTTACTTTGTTTTATGGAAGAAATCTTTCTTTTGTTTACCATACGTGGTACTTTTTGACTTTTCCGACAAAAGTATGAGGAGAATGTTTTTTTAACTTATACGGCATGAATGGATTTTTAATGTTTCATAATGCCTAATTTTTATAAAGATTATTCTACAATTTTTCATGATTATTTTCAAAAAAATCCTTTTCTTTTACAATTTCATGTCATTTTGATAAATGAAAATGATTTTGAAGAAGAAAGGATATTTTCCTCAAGAATTCATATCAAGTGTTTTATCAAAAATATTTTCCATATAAGATGACATTATTAATTATGTTTACGTTTCAAGTATAATGTATCTATTATTTACATGGTTTTATTCTTATTATGATGAAATTATTTCCATTTCTTTTATATGGATTATGTTATGATGGGATGATGTTTATGAAACCCATTTTATTCGTTGGGTTATTATGAATGATGTATGTTTATTTTGTGGCACACGAAAGAATGATTTCATTATGAGATTGGTGGGACCAATATCTTCCTCCAATGCATTGGGTAAATATTTATATCTCATGAGATAGACATGGATGGAACGACATGTTAATCTGGTTCAGTGATATAGGACTGGAACGAGAAGTGAACTCGATTCAAAAAGGGACTTTGTCCACTAAGATGGTCTTTGAAGCAATTCCTTGGCTACTATGGAAATCATAACATGTGATTAATGGTTTACAGAATTACATGTTTTATTCCCATGTTATTTTATAATGATTAATGTTTCTTTATGATCTATTCCTTACGTTATGTCATGTTTTATGTCATTGCTCAAGATTTCGAGGTTTAAACATTATTTTCATGTTTTTATATTCAAATGTATATTGTTTATTTTATTTTCTCCATGCTTACCCCTACTGAGAATTTTTTCTCACACTTTATATGTTTTCTTTTCCCCAGGATATAAAGAAAGGTTTTAGGTAATAAAAAAGGGGATGATCTTTATGGGAGATGTTGAAGATATTTCCCCATGATTAGAAGATTATGTTCCGAGTTTCCAAAGACACTAAACTATTACGGTCCTTCGGTGTTTGTTTTTATTATGTATTAAGTATTCCTCAAAAGTAATGTAATGTCCATGTACGTCAAGCTTTGGGTCTCTACAATTATGGAGGATGAGGGATCATATAAACCATTAGGGAACCTAGGGTTTTTTCTAGAATAAGAGTTCACAGATAGAATGATTGAATGAATGAAGGTTTGGCTGAAAAGAATTTTAAAACAAAACTGGATCGAGTTATTACATGAAGTGCTATACCCTTTCACATCCTGTAGTAACTAGGGTTTGGTTTCCACCATAAAACACGTCGGCCCTCGATTTATTTTATTTTTCAAACCCAAATTTGATACACACTATGAAACTCCCAATAAAAGTCATGAAATAGATATTTACATCGTGTATTATAGTTACACGATGTGAAATCCTCCCTTTTCAATCCATTAACTACAAAACTCCTCCAAAATCCCACTGAGTCTCCTTAAAAAATCTCCAGCAACAAAAAACCAATATTATTAATTGACCAGGAGGACACTGACCATTACATTAGATAACACATATTCTTCACATGTGTTCATTTAGATACTTTTTCAATTATTCACAATAACATCATTTAATATTACTTGTGAACTATTTAGCCTTGAAATACTAGTTTAAATTACCCCATCATGATTTTCATTATTATAGTTCATTTAACACTCTTATATATAATTTTTTATACTTTAATTATGTGTATTATTTACATGCATATATAATAATCTCCCAATATCTATCTAGGATTAAAATATCCCTAGGAAACATAATATTATGATCCCTTATCACATGGTATTTCTCTAGATAACAGTAATGGAATATATCTCGACATATCCACTAAACCTATATTCATAACATTGTACTTGTTAAAAATATATTATTTCAATTCCATAAATACAATATATCACAATTGTTTTCTAGAGTTATGATTTACATAACAGATTCTCATATAATGATAGACAATGTTTAGTAATCTTAGTATAATACTTTACAAGATTCACATATTAACACCGAATGATAATCAAGGACATAAAAAACATAAGAAATTTGTTAAAAGTATTGAATTTATATTTATATTTATAAAATTAATACAAAGATATATCTGTATTTTAGAGAATCAATTTAGTTTCAAAAATGTGTTAGAAAAAGTCAAGTATAACTGATAAATGGGAAAGATGGAAAATGGACAGGAGCACCCCTATTTGTTCTATGCCGACTATGGTTTCCAACTTAATCTTTGTAACGATGTAAAGCGATATCTTAACTCAAGGGCATTTTGATTCGTACAAACATGTGGCATCTGGATTGAAGGATCTAGTTCATGTAAAGGGAGGTTTATATGATGAGAAACTAAATGAGGTCAGTCCGCAAAACCATCCCTTAGTTTATTTCAAGGGTTCAAATGTAGGCATTCGTCGAAAGGGTTCTGTAGCGCATGTTAAAGCTGATCCACTTGCGGTCTCGGAACGACTGCGAATTGGGGCACACTCAATCATCACTCGACTCATACATACCAGAGGTTCGGTTCCATGGAATATTGATCATCTTACTCAAGGATTGTTAGAGGTATGGGGATTTGTATCCTGGAAATATGTCTCCTTAGGGAAGGGTTTCTACCGCTTTCGCTTCCCCTCTGATGAACTCAATCTGAGGGCATGGGCGTATAGCCCCATCTCTTTCAAACCTGATGCACTACATATACTGGAATGGGACCGTAGGTTCAATCCACAGTAAATAGGTAACACATCAATCTAAACCTTGGTCAAAGTTTACGGATTAAACTAGATTTTGTGGCATCCTGGTATTTTGTATGACATTGCCTTATCATTAGGAATCCAGATTAAACTGTATGCAGAAACCAAATTTTCTAGATATGGCCACTACTCTAGATTCCTGGTTGAAGTAGATTTATCTTCCACTTTTATTGAAAAGGGTTTTCTATCAACTGAAGAGAAGGAATTGGAAATGAGGATTGAAATTGAGAACCTACCCCGGTTCTACTCAGAATGTATAGCAATTGGGTATAATGCCTCTAACTGTAAATGTTCCATAATCTGTGAGTTTTTCTCTTTTCGTGTCCATGAAAATAGTTCATGTTCTAAAAAACCTAAATCCATGAAACCTGGTCCCTCAGAAAGTAATAAGAAATCTGCTATGCCTGGACAGAAGGTTGGAACTCTGAACTCTATTTCCATTGGATGTTCACCTCTAACTCAGAACACCAAGAAATCATGGGTTGGAATTGTGGAGAGGGGTCTGGCTGATATTTCCCCACCGACTCGTTCACTAAACCCCTCAATGTCAAGTGACATTGAGGGTACTTCTACAAAGGATATAGAAGCCTCATCTCTTGCGATTATGGATCCCTAAAAAGATGCGGACAGTGCATCTGTTGAAGCTCATGTGGCTTCAAAATTCTGTTTGATCTTTATTACATCCCATGACAGTAATATACATTTGGAGACTACCTTCTGTCATGTAGGGAATACTACTGTTGACCCCACACTGGGGGTGGATGATGAAGTAAATGGCCACACACCTACTTTACAAGCTATTAAGGAACAAATTAATCTTGTGACTCATCCACAAGAGAAAATGGCTATTGAATACACATCTAAGTTGCATACTGTTATGAAATAGGGATAATACTCCACAATCCAGCACCCTACTGAGTCGTAGTAAAAATATTTCATTCCTCTGGTCAAACCTCAACACATTGTTACTGATAATGATGATTTGGATAACACTTGGCAACAAAATAGTGGTGGGAAGCACGAGCGACCTGCTAGAAATCGTGGAAGGGGAAATGGAAGGGCTGAAAGAGAAGAAAGGAATGGAACCTACACAGATGTCTCAGACTCATACACGAACATTGAAACTCTTCTATAGTAAGTGCGAGATTTAGAGGCTCTCCACTACAGAGGTCGGGGACGTAGTCGTGGTCGTGGAATGGATTTGGGGGGTTTGTAGGACAAAAAAAAGGATCACTAAAAAGATCAAAAAAAAGATTGGGACCTCATGAAAAAGGTATTGATCTATTGTTTGAACTGCCATTTCTATTTTATTTGTTGTTCCCTGCACTTTTTTATGATTCAATTAAAATAGGCCTTCCCCAAAAAATTTTGAAAAAAAATTGATAGAAAAATAAAGAATGGTTTCTTTGATTACATGACACAATGTATCATATATAATCAATTTATTTTTTGGATTCATTGATGTAATGTTGATGTTTATAGATCTCCATGAAATCAATTTCATTTATTTAATAAGATATCATTCGAAAGTTTTCCCAATTATTGAAAAAAATTATAACAACACATCAACATAAAAGGATATTTTTTATGTGTCGCATCTTTGAGACATGATGAATACACTTATTAATAATTTTGGTATAGAAAGAATTATGGTTTTTACTTTGTTTGTTATTTATGGAATGTTTCATTCATGGAATCATGGATAGTTTGATTATCAAAATAATTGTATGATAGGGTAAATTCCCTATTTTAAACGAGGAATTAATAATTTATGTATTTTTTCCACACTGAGATGGAGGGTGAATCTGTATAGGTGACATTTAGTCTAAATTAAATTTTTTGTCCCATATTAAATTATCACATTAAATTTTTATAGTGAATGGATATAATGATCTATTTGACTCACATTTATTTTTGAACAAAAACACATTCCAAATGTAGACAAAGGTTTAAAATTATCACCTTGTAATAAAAAATTGTACTACACGGTAAGAATGATAAAACTCACGATCTCAAAAACCATTTATTGCATCTTCATTACATGGGATAGTGAAAGGAACTTTATCTTCCATAGATTAATGATCATATTTTATTAATATTTTGAATATTATTATTCTCATTTTTTATTACATTGGCCATAAGTTAGTACTCCTTCTATTCGAATTGAAATGCACATAACACATATTTTATTCTATCTTCATTTTTCCATTCTATCATCTCTTTCATTATTTTTTCTAAAGGATTTCCCCGGCCTAACTCTTTATCCACCTCTATTAGTGTATAATAGTCTCATTATAACTCCCTAAACTCCTTAAATTGATAGAAATAGCTGTAGATATAGGATGATGTATAATTGCTTCTTTTTTACAAAAATGATTTTACATCTCTTAATGTTTTGTGATGATAATGTAACATTACCTCATTGACACGAAATATATTCATTTATAAATAAATAATATAATAAATAATTTGAATGAAACATTAATTTTTTAAAATTTTCTTGTATCATAGGAAGACTGAATTTTTAATTTCAATGATATTTAGTTATTAAAAAACTATCCAAACACATAACATGAATTCATGAATATTTTATTTTAAATAATTATAAAAACATGTTGTATTTATTACTTCTTCTCTAATAAAATTTTATTATTTTAAATCCATGTGTGGAAATGAACTTTTTTATAATTATGTGATGGATACTCCTTCGTTTCTGGAATAAGACTGAATGTAATTTTTTTAAATAAATTCAAAACATTTTATTTAATTAGACTTGAGACTCGATAGTCAAACAACATGATACTTAAATATATGTAACCTCAAATTATCTAAAAATATTCTAGTTTATACATCTACAGGAATGGATTAATCACTTTGGAATATCCTTCTATATTTCACACATCATGTTCAACTATTAGAATCATGGACTTATCAAAATATAAACCATGAATTAATATTGACATGGTATATTCCATTATTATATTTACTATTTTCTAGCTCTCTTAAAGCATCATGTATGCCTATATGACTTATTTAAAATCTTCATTTCTCATAGGTGGATTATGATCTCACAATGATCAATAATTCACCAAGATGAATTAATCTACGACGTGGTGAAGAATTTATTTAACATATCTCTATAGATTTGTCTTTAAACCTAAAACATGATATATTTAAAATTCATCTGTGCCTTTTATAAAAATTAAATATGCACCATTAAATATAACTCATGAACATTTACAAAATTAAAAAAGATTTTATTTAGATCTATATTATGCTACCGTAACAACTAATTACTAATAAGTAGGTAGTAAAATCATCACACAACAATTAAACTAGTCTCAATTTATCAGTGTGACTTTCATGTTGGGAAACACCTGAATAACCATTAAATCAGTTTACATTACCCTTATATTATAAGGCCCCAGCCTTAATCCTTACTTAATCTTGAGTTATTACAACATTACACATTGAGGATCTTTTCAGGTTTAGAGTTTTAGGGAATTAGATCATGAAACTTGCATTACATTCCATATTTAAACAAAGTGGTTACATAAAAGACAATATTCATTCTTCCCATCAATGGAAGCCTATTTAAAATAAAACACGGATTCTTTCTTGACACATCCTTGACACTATCGTCACATCATGTACCTTTCCCTTGACCTGTGAAAAACATTTCAAAAACTTGGGATGAGCATAAAAAGCTCAGTAAGGGTTATAAAAATATGGAAAGGAAACATGAGTTCATATATACATAAGAATGAAATCATACTTTACCCATAAAACATAGGCATATAAAATCATGAATAAATCATAGAAAACATAAGACATAAAGGTAACTTGAGGCATTCATAACATTCTTACGTAGGGAGTAACCCTCTTGGTTACGTTTGGAATACCCATCACAGTATATTCCCTAAATCTCTTCGGAGAAACCTTAACGTTTCACTCCTTCGCGTTACCCAATGCATTGGAGAGCTATATCGGGCTCACCCGCCCTTAATTTATCACGGAACCACCCGTTCATCATAACAATGCCCAAGAACCATAACATAATCGTATCACATAAACATGAATAAAGGAAACATAACATTTCCACATTTCAATCACAATATAACTTTTTAGGATATTGAAATAACGAATCCATTCAAAAAGAAACCATTTCCAAAACCATTTAAAACATTTAATAAAGAGATTTTTGAATCAAAGTGTCCCATACCACCTTGAAGATTTTAACATTTTAAACCATTAATATCCATATAAATAAATCCTTAAAACCATTTTGAAAACATGGATATTAATAAGAACAAATAATTAAAACATTTAAAACGATATTTTGGTTAAAGGGGTTTTACCAAAATTAGAGACACTTGAATACAATAATCGAGGAATAACATTTAGTCAGAACTTTATAATATCATGAGAATAAAAGGATTCATGATATAATACTCCAAAGGACAGTATATACACCATATAAGAGTGAATTGGTGCATAACAACAATGAACCCTCAATAGAAATGTCAAATGTGATGAAATCCCATATAAAGAAGGTATCCTTAAATTAAGGACAAATAAATCTCAAAAATATGTGTGAAAAATATATATACACCCAATATAAGTGGATATTGAGTGTAAAACAATAAAAGGTCATTCACACATATTCAATGGATGACATATTCAATGACTACAAGTTGAACCCAAAGAAATCGAAATTGGGTTAAAAAGTTCCCTTGACAGCCTAACGGCATCACATCAAAATGAGTTGATGAGAGATAAAAAGTGTATCTCATCACTTGGACATAAAATTTACTTCAATAAGGATGTATGAGAACATATCCCAACATAAAAATATGTAAATTAAAAGACCCAATAAAAGAAGTCTTTTAGAAAAGAGGAGGGTGAAAGGTTCCCTTACCGACTTGGGTATCTTTCAAAACATACACCCCATGAAGAAAGACAATAGGTCATTGATGTAAATACTCATAAACGAAATTATATTACACAAAGAGTAGAATAATGGGCAGTACATACACCACTCAATGGAATTTGTGGCAAATGTAGCATAAATCTCACGGGAATAAAAGTGAGATGAAAAATACCTTACGAAAACTCAGCAGGCTAACGGCGCCACATAAAACTTCTGAATATGGATTGATGAGATCAAATAGAGTATCCCATCATATCACAATAGAATTTACAGCAAGTGGAATATAAAAGAAAATCCCACAACATTTCAAGGAGGAGTTTAAAAGAAGTGACATAAAGGAGAGTACTTAAAAAGAAAGAGAGAGGTTAGATCTCTAACGAAAGTTCGGCAGCCTAATGGCACCACTCAAAACATCCAAAATGGATTGATGAGAGAGAATAGGGTCTCTCATCACATGAACATAAAAATTACAGTAGGATTAATATAAAAGAACATCCCAATCATAAGAAATATGAGCTTAAAAGAAATGACATAAAAGAGTGTACTTAAAAAGAAAGAGAGTTGTAGGATCCCTTACCTCGGGTCCGACTTGACTCGATCGTTCTTTAATCTCCTGAATAATAAACTTGAGTTAATTTCTAATTCCTTAAGAACCTTTTTCAAGTTCATTAGTACTTTTATACCACTTATTACCATGTCATAAACATTATGTAATCATTTAAGTTAATAATATTTGTTTTGCCGATATTTGGTTCTTAAGTCGAAAGTGGACTTCTTACAATTACATGTTGTTCGTGTGGCCAAATGTTTATTATATCCATAATTGTATTCATTATGTAGATATCATATATGTCATATATATCCAGTACATTCATGCATTTATAACATTACATAATCATTTAGAGGTAAGAAATGAAATGCACCGTTCATGGAGACGGTAAGCCGTACGTACGCATGAACGCTACTTTCATTTCAATTTCGTATTTTATAGAATGGAATAATAATTATATAAAGGTATATTATAATTAAAGTATAATATCATATATAATATCATATTTCCATCCTTTATACATCCCACATATGGTATTTAACGAATCAAATCACTTTGAGGGGGCGGTAGTCCGCACTTCCTTAAATGAAGATATCGCGTATACCCATAATGGAAGCCATAAAGGTAAGACAAAAATGAAAAATACATAATCATAAATAAAACATAAACATATCATATATCATATATAAAAATAGTGACATCATAATGGCCACCTTTGAAGGTGTTAAATGAGTATTGAACAATCATCATTTCGGGAGGCAGAATTTCACCATCCACGGAAACCGTATGTTCTTTAACCATTTGATGTAGTTGTGTGAGAGTGTAGCTCGAATAAATCTTATAACAACATCCTAGTATATTGAAGATATTGTTGTTGTTACAAAAGAAGTAAATAAAAAGAGTTTAGCGGGTTGGAGAAGCAAAATAAAACAAATGAACATGAGAGAGTGAATTACCTTTAAAAGTGTAACTCCTTTTAATTTGAGCCTAAAGGCTTCCTTTGAAAGGATTCTGCCCGAAGGGAATCCTCTAGTATGAGAAGAGGGATGTGGAGAGAGTAAATGGGCAGGGGTTGGCCGAGCCAAAGGCTTGAGGAGTGTGTTAAATGAGGTAGAGGTGGGGGCCTTTTATAAGAGGAGAGGAGGGGCACTTTTGGAAAGTAAAGAAATATTACTTTAATTGAACATGTGTTTCGGTTTTAAAAGGTCCCAAATTGATATAATTCGTGGATAAGGTGATAATGGTTCGAAATCCACTCATCCAATAAGTTTTGGACATGTGTAGTTCATAGATTTGACATTATCTTTCCATTTTATTTAAATCGTCAAATAATGATGTCATCGCTGCATCATTATTATGTCATAAATAATTTAATCTATTTAATGTCTAAAAATTATAAAAAAATACTATGAAGTAGGAAATCGTTTTAGCTTTCCAATGAATATTTATAATCAAAAAGATGACTTGTATAACCCCACTTAAAAATTGTTTTAGTAAAACATATCATGTTTGTGTCAATTTTACTTTTACATTAAATAAAATGTTATTTATGTCATTTCCCAACCAAAGTGGATCAATGGGGTCCCCAAGTTGACCCATGGCTTGTCTTGGTCGGCCATGATACAACCAATAGGTGTAGGACAAGTGTCATGGTGTTTTCACATTCTTATAATATCATTTTTACCTTAAACTACACTAATTACCTCTAATCGCGATTAAAAACTTAATAAGTTACTATTCACCAAAAAATTATTTCAATCTCATTGAACCACATTTTACTTCTTAATGATAACCATGTATGTCGGATTTTTGAAAAACAAAACACAATGATAGCAAAATTTCATTTAAACGGAAAATCAGTTTTTATAAGTACCACTTAGTGGTTTCACTATTCATCAAAAATTGAAGTTTTTCAGAAAAATACCAAAACTTCACCCTAAGCTATATTTGATATTCTGAATTCAAAAATGAAGTTTGTTTTACAAAATTCAGAACATATTAGTCACATTAATTAATTTAATAATTAATTCCCGCTGTCAGAGCAAGTAGCGTGTTTTTATAAAACAATAAGTATCAAAAGATTGACACTAGTTTAAGTCTGATTTCAAAGTGAAATTAATTCCAACGACCACTATTGGATTTAATGGTAAAAATATTTTCTAATTTCACTTTAAAACCAATTAAAAATATAATCTAATCATATAAATAAATTAGATTAAAAAGTGGTTTTGAATTAAAATACAACATTTTAAACTATTCATTAAAAAAAATGAACTTTATCGGAAAGATACCAAAAATTTACACAAAGTAAATTTTGATGTCCCGATTCTTAATAAGAGTTGTATTTGGTCCAAAAAAATGTTTATGAGTGAACAAAACTATATTTAATGACGGTTCGCCATCAAAAGGTGATAAGTGAACCTTTAGTGAAAACTAGGGCATATATGCCTAAAATTGAATTCTTTCTGTATTTTAAGCCTCTATCCTTTATTGGATAAATGTAAAAACATTTAAAAACATATATAATCATATTTTAGTTATTTCTATCCATTCCCGCCATTACAACGGCTACATGTTAACTACCATTTAAAATAATATTATTTTATTATTAGAGTGCAACGTAAGATTCCCAAGAAACTCGTTGTTGCGTGTTGGGTACGCCATCGAGCATAGCGTCCCCTTTAAAGTCATTTAAATATTTTATTCACAAATATGGATAAATATGAAATGTCATATTCTTTATTTACCTGGGGTGTTACATATATAGAGTCTTAACAGAAATTATAAATTTATAAGTAAATTAATATTACCTATATAGAATGAAGGAATATTCATAATAACATTTACATAGATTATGAACAATGTTTATTTTAGTCCAAAACAAATTTATATTGTTAGTTTTCTTTACCAAATCGCAAATATATATCTCATATATTTCTTATGGGGTTATTATACTTTAATTTAAGCATGTATGAAAATATACCATATCATGAAATATTCTACTTGAAATAAAACTTTTCATGTTGCCTTAAAAACTAACCATCATCTTTCGATCTTCACTATCATATTATTTTAATCACAAAATCTATTATATATGTATATTTCACTTTATAATGTCAGTCTTCATGTGATAAAATAGTAAAAATGATAGTTCAAGAACACTCATGTCAATAATCATGTTGATGATCAAGTATTTTACTTTATTGATGCTGAATTATGGACCAAGAGTTACAAGTGTCATACTATACATGTTTTCCAAGGATTAAGAAAATGTAAAATGGTGTAATATCAATTTCTGTTGCATCCATGCACCAAAATTAAAAAATGATATATAGTATGTTTAAAATGTGTTCATGGTTTAATGTGTCCTTCATTATAAATCTACACAATAATCCATTTAGAATTATACATAACCTAATAAAATGATACTTGAGTCTGTACTCTCCATGGGTGATCCATACCGACCTATATAGTATAGGCTAAGCACATATCTCTCCCTACAGAGTGCTTCTTCTAAATGCTTCCCAAAACCACTATTAATTTATTAGGATACTCAAATAGTGCTTATTATTTGTCTTGGATAGGACTTTTATGTTATTTCATGACATCTCAGTCCTTAGGAAGCTTGATTTGGAAATATTCTTTCCTATGTCTTCTTATTTTCATGGACAAAATCCATATAACACAATATCCACAAAACCACACCAATAAAAATAATATCTTATTCCTAAACTTTATTTCTACTTAAAACATAATCTATTGATTAAAAAGACATTAAAATATTTTTCCTTTAATATTAAAAAACATTCCACATGTATCCAATGAAATAACAATAAGGGAATTTTAATGGATCTTCTTATACATAATTTCTTCCTCTACAACCATCAACTAGGATCATCACTTCACATCAATTATTTATACCAATTTTTAAGTTACATGAATATGAATAATATATATATATATATATATATTGTGCTCAAAAACCACCACATTTTTATTTTTTTCAAATAAACCCATATAAATGGTCATGTGATTTGGTGGACCACTCATTCCATCTCTACCCAATTATCAACAATATTAAATTTCTTTTTCTTCATCCCTTTATGATATAAAAAATAGTGTACATAGGAATGTGGTATCAAATTATATCAATGAAATCTTCCATAAAAAATCCCTTCTTTGTCAAATTGAACCATGATATGTGTAGAAAACAATATAGTTTTATTTAGACAATAATGATTTTTTTGAAAAGAATCTTATAAAAAAATAATAATATACTCTAAAAGTTTCATTAACATATATTCAAACCATATCTTCTATGAAAATTGAAATATCATAATTTTTAATTCGATATAAAAATAGATTTATTTCATTAACATGAATGCACTTATTATAAAATTCAAATAGATTAAGAGTTACATAAACCATTAAACTCATTAACAACACTCATTTATTTAATTGACTAATTTAATTTTTCCCTTGAATATTATTATTAATTCCAAAGATGATATAATAAGAAAATATAACATTTTTAAGTAAAAACCCATCATGAAATGTGTAGAAAATTATGATTTTTATGAAATGAATAACATTAGAAGCATATTCAACACTTAACACATGCATCCCCCAGAACGAGACACTACTCATATTTATTAGTGTGGCATGTCACTTCCTAAAATATATTTCAATAATCTCTTAATATAGAATAGAAAAATATGGATCACCTTATCTATAAGAAATTATTTAAAAATATTTACCACAACTTCATCAATGATGATTCTTTAAATAAAAATAATTTATTATACCATTTGAAAAAACAATCTACAATGGTTACATTATTTTAATTGTATATCTTTTTACATCCAAATATACTGCTTAGGATATCCAATAGAGACTACGTTTCAACACTAATTACCTACATTATATGAATAAAAAACAACACATAAGGGCTTAGTAAAAGTTGGACCTTTTATCAACTCAATGTGATTAGAAATAAAGAGAGGTTTCTTGGAACTGAGTTTCCCCATTCATTATGACCTCCATGATAACACATATAAATTGTAAATCTAAAATATATTATGAAATAATTCATCTCATCAACTCGTTATTTTCTTTATGTGTTATATTTATATTCTCTAAATCTATTAAGACACATGTATCACCTGGTGAAACCTAATTATTGTGAGGCATTAAACAATGGTTTTATCTTGTGGTATACACAATGATAATTTTTCATGTTTTAATCACAATACCAAGTTCCTTAAATATCTTGAGTTTCATGAAATACAGAGTTTTAGTAAACTGAAATATAAAATTAATATTATTATTTAATATAATAGTTTACATATATTTGTTGGAATGGTGGGAATTAATAGGATTATATAACTTTTTAAAACATAGGGTTTTAATATTTTCACAAGTTATCTATAGATTATAAATAGACTAAGAACCATTTAAAAGAAAAACACATGTTTTCAGAAAATCCACATCTTTTATAGAAAATACAATTTCATTGTGCTTGGGGATCATTATTTAAAATTAAAACTCAAAACATCTAGAATATTTACATTAGACTATAAAAATTATTTTTAAAAAAATAACATCATAAATATGTTGTAATGATTTTTTTTTGAGAATAACCATTTTTTGCTAAAAAATGAAAAATACTGAATTTTAATTGAAACCCACCTTTTCATTAAAAGAATATATAATGTTAAATTATATAATAAATTGGTTTTAATGATAATATATTTCAATTATACATCTTTCAATCAAATTTAGGTCATTGGAATCATTTCATTATTGAAATTTCATATAAAAACATTTTAAATGTTTTAATATTTTTCCTTTGAAAACCTAACTTCTTGTCATGTTTGTATGATTAATTTTCAATGAAATTATTCCATAACTCTGATTTGAATTTTTAAAAATACATTATATTTTTTGAATCATAATAATATATAAATTTAATGAAGGAAAACATAATTTTTTTCCAATTTTATTAGTGAATGTTGTTAAAGAGAATTACATTGATTAAGGAAAAATGAGATAACGACGTGATTATACATAAATTTACATTATAAAATGGCCTACCAACTTATCCAAAAACTATTTTAGGGAAATATTTATACAATTAACACCTTATTATATATTTTTAAGATTTATTGGAATACTATTCATTCAAATTGATAATATAATAATTTTAGAATAGAAAAAAATAAAAAAGGAACCTTCTTTCCATTAATATTTATAAAGCATTGTGTTAGGGGAAAAAATAATTTTTTTGGTTATAGATATTTTTTTATATATAAATTAATTTTTTAATGTTCGTTTATTTAATATTTTTTGTAAATAAATAATTACTTTAAATTGTTAAGGTACCCTAGTGTAGGAATTTTTTCGTTAATAATTAACCAAAACAATGATACTAAAAATATTAAAAGTGAAGTAAATTTAATAAAAAATTTCATTACATTATTGTTTTAGATGAATATATCTGGTTGAAATGGTTTGAAATAAATATTTTAATATTCCATTATTATACAAATATTTTTTAAGTTTATATTAAAACAATAATGTTAAAATGAAACTTAATGTTATATTATAACAAATGAAAATGTATTAAATGATTTAAAATTAATAATAATCATATATTCTACCAAGAAAATATTTAATGTCAATAAATTTAAATAATGGTCTATAAATTGACCAATTTCCCTTTATAATGAACATATTTATCCCAAAATTTTAAAAATAATTTTAGTGTGTTTAGTTTTAAATCTGGGTTTTTGCGAGTTACTTACACTTATGTTAAAATTAATTTCCAACACATATAAAAATTTTATTCAATAAATTAAATATTAAATTTTATAATAATTTTGTATAAATTTTATAGTATTTTTTACTTTAATTATTACCTAATAGATAAAATACCAAGGATAGAAACATATTTACCTTAATACGAACCAAAATGGAAAAATTAAGGAAACATATTAATTAATGAAGAACATGATAAAAATGAATTTATTTTTTGTCTTGTGGTGGTTTTATCGACAAAATAAACCCCCACCTACATTATTATTATATTATTAAGCCGCATGAGGTAAGGGATACCGCAAAATATTGAATACTTTGGATTATTTACAAGGTTTCTAGTCCTCCTCAATTATAAAAGTTAACTCACTCTCCACCTTATTCCCACATCAAATGAAATTTTTTTCAGACAATACAAAACCAAATCACATAGAAATTTCACTACCCTCATCCTATAAAACATAATTTTTAAAGACCCGGAATTTCCATGTAATTATTTTTAATTATATGGGAATTTTATAAGTCTGTGAAAATTAAGGGTGCATGATTTCGAGGCCCGGTGTGCCTAGAATCAATTTCTGAAGTTTTGATCGGGTACGTTCAGTAAACATATGAGTGGGATTTTATAAATTTGAACCGGTGCTCGGAATTGAAATCTGAGGGCACCATTGAACTCCCCATTAAGAGGGGAGAAACCTCTTGATATCCCCACTTAATGGTGCCACCACCCCTCAACCTTAATGGAGCCAACACACAAGCATTTATGGTGCCAAATCCTCCACATTAATTTTTTTCCAACCTCTTGAATTAATTAATTGGATATAACCTAATTAATTAAATCATTTGAATATTGTGCCAACAATTAAATTGGGGAAATCATATCACTTTTGATTTTTGGGTGAAATATTAGGGAGAGGAGAGCTTGGGAGAAATAGAGTTCTCCAACGAAGAACCTCATCTCCCAACAATGAACGAAGAACATGTTAATCCAAAGAAGAACACTATTAATGATCTCCTTCGATCTTCTTCCCCGGACTCCTACCGACGTGGACTCTCTTCCACAACTGACATGCGAGATCAAGATTGGAAGTGTGTCGCAGACGTGACGAACGATGACAACTCTGTCTTCTTTCCACGACTTCATCGTTGAACAACGAACAAAGGTAGGGGTTTATTTTTATTTAAATCTCTATGTTCTTCCTTTATTCAAAATGAAAAACTAGGATGCTTTCTTTTTTCGGGTGGATTATTATGGTTCACTCTAAAGGACCGATTGCTATCACCCTAAATACGGAGGGTGCGGGCCAAACTAACATGGTCGGACACCCTCCGTCGATCGCTTTTGTGATGTCCTTTGGCATGGTGATGAAACGACGAGGCGACGAAGGTGATAAAGACAAATTTCGTGCTACCCGTGGCCTCTATGACCCGCGCCGCCCTACGGTGTCCCGCACAGCCACTGGCTAAACCGGCCCCGGCCGCGCCCCCGCTAGCCTGTCTGGCCTGCCTGACCGACTCCCAGCTGCCCACCGGCCTATCGCCGACCTACTTGGCTGCCTCATGGATGAACCGGCACCCTAGCTGTGCTGGAATTCCAAGCTGGGCCGCGGCCCCCCTCGAGGCACCCTGGCCGAACCGGCCCTGGCCGCGCCCTTGTGACACTTAGGGCCGAACCGGCCCCGAGCCCGGGCCGGACTGCCCTCGCTGCTAGCTGGGCTGGGCCTAGCAGGTTGGGCCAGACCACCCAATGGGCTAGGCTAGACCTAACAGATCATACTGGGTCAACCCAAACTGGGTCGCCCCAGACTAAGTTGGGTCGGGTCGGTCTGACCGGGTCGGACCATAGCCGAAGCTACTACAGACCCTTTACATTCATTGGCCATATCTTTGGCATCGGACGTCCATTTAATGAACCATCAGACATGATGGTAATATTGCATCTTGATGGTCCCTTTGACTATACCCCACTAGAGTTTGGGGTATAGTTGAGATACACTCAAGTTGGATCATCCATGAATCCAACCGGGACCCCGAGACTAAAGGGCTAATTACTCTCAGTCTGGGTGTCTGACTGATGCGCCGTCTGTTGCGTTGATACCCCTATTACGAGGTGGACCATTGGGTTATTTCTTTGTGGGACTTCATGGAAGTTGATGTATTGACACTTGGCTTGAAGAGTGGACCCTCCCGAAATCAAGCGTCCTTGTGTGGAAACCCTATGGTTGGCTGCTCCCTGATTACTCTTCCTAGATCCTATGTGGGTTCGACAACTCTGACTACTGTTCCTAAATCTTGTGTGGGTTCAACACCTCTGACTACTGTTCTTGGATCCTATGTGGTTTTGAGAGCTCTGACTACTATTCCTAGATCCTGTGTGGGTTCGACAGTTCTGAATACTGTTTCGGGATCCTGTGTGGGTTCGATAGTTCTAACTACTATTCCCGGATCCTGTGTGGGTTTGATAGTTCTGATTTCTGAACCCGGATCCTATGTGGTTTCGACAGAATATATGATTTAGTGGCTAAATCAAATCAACTATAACTCTCTACAAAATTTGTATAGCTGTGTGAGTTGAGTCAGTAACTTGTGTGTTTTCCTCATGATTAAGATGGATTACTTGATAACTTAGGTATATGTATGGGCATATACCTAAGTGGGGTTATCTATTGATTTCATACATTGTGGTTTATCCTTGTTGGATTTTGTGAGACCTTGAGTGTCTCGGGGTCTCTACTGAGTATCGTTATACTCACCCCTACACAGGCTATGCCCGCACCACTTTGTGTTGGATGCAGATGACGGACAACGTTGACTGAGGTTGAGAGCACTAGGACTGGACAGAACCAGAGGTGGAGGATACGGAATGACGATACACTGTGAAGAAAGATGGACCTGGAGTGCTGAGGAGGCGATCTAAACCCACCCTTCATGTAGGAACCTTGGAGGATGACCCAATGGCAATTTTTCTATTCTTTAGTTGTTCTTTCTCTTTCCTTATACTTTATAGTTGGGCTTGTATTTCCGTCCCGCCTTTTACTTTCAGTACACATTGTTATACAGTTTTACTTAGTGATTTGCCTCCATCTTGTACTCTTTTATGTGTGTTTTCAGGTAATAAAGGAAAAGCCTTCCTAGTTTTAGAGATTTACACTTTTGGTGCTAGTCTCCAGCCCCTGTCCTATGGAAGGTTGGCATGGGGTAGTCACGGAATGGGCCCTGGGGGACGAGTCGCAACAAATTGGTATCAGAGGAGTCGGTTCTACTGTAGAAAATAGGACTCTGATCTTTTCTGTGAAGAAATAGTTTTAAGTTTACTAAGTGTGGATTTTAGTACAGTGAGTCCAGTTTTGGTGCGGCGGCTGACGTATCCATACACCAGGACCCTGACTTATGGTTTCCGACTTAGTGCATGAAAACACTGATTGTGTGTGTGTGTGTGTGTTTAAGAGTTTTCTTTGTGATATCTTGACTCAGCTCGCCAAGTATAACTTATTGACACTGGTGCACCTGTTTCTTTTTTGGATGCCTCCACTCAGACAGCAAGCTAGGGTTCTGAGATTTGTACACACGGATAGCCCACCGAGCGACAAGTCCTCAGTGAAAGGCCCTTTTCCAGCAGAGGCACTAGCAATTCCACTCCCTGTTGGGCCACTAATGCCACCAGCCCCATCATCATAGAGTGCATGTCACCTGAGCTTATTGTACGAGTTCCAAGTCCAGAGGCCGCCCAGGTTTAGGGGTGAGACAGACCCTCAGGCAGCTAAGGATAGGTTGGAGGTTTTGGTGACAGTTTGTCGGCTGGTAGGGACACCAACCGACCTCCTGGGGATTCTTGCTGCTAGCCTTCTACATGCAGCAGTGGGCAGATGGTGCTTCATGATTCTCCAAGTTCATGACATAGTGACACTACTCTGGATAGACTATGAGATCCTGTTTCAGGAGGAGTTTCTCCTAGCCACCCTACGTGCAGTACAGATATAGGAGCTACTTCATCTGCAGCAAGGTAGCATGATGGTGGAACAGTACTCAATGAGGTTCACCGACCTCTCACGCTACTCCAATGATATGATGCAGAACCCATTCTTCAGGGCTCAGACCTTCGAGTAGGGGCTCATGCGAATGATCAGGACTTCGATGATCTCCCTCAGCATCACGACTTAGACAAGGGTGTTGGAACGAGCCCTCTTAGTGGAGATTTTCCTTGCTGAGTAGTCAACAGCAATAAGACCCACCACCAGACGTCACGTAGCTAATTCTTCTGTAGCTGGCAGTAGATATATGTCTCCGAGGTCCAATCGGACTAGGCCATTTGGTGGAAGACCTCAGGACATTGGTTCGGTTGTGCGAGACACACGAGACAGAGCCAGTAATATGAGAAAAATGTAGTTTTTCACATGTGGTGGGTGGGGTCACATGCCTCATGACTGTCTGAACTGCCATTTGGATGATCAATAGA
Source organism: Viscum album (assembly GCA_963277665.1). Lineage (NCBI taxonomy): Eukaryota > Viridiplantae > Streptophyta > Magnoliopsida > Santalales > Viscaceae > Viscum > Viscum album. Next base: position 4,535,457 of record OY728140.1, read on the forward strand.
TAGTTGATAGACCTCCCAGTCAGAGGAAGTGGTTTGATCGAGGCGGTTAGTAGGGAGAAGGCAGATGTGGCAGAGGATCTAGCCGTGTAGTTGGTGGTGGATGACATTTTGAGGTGTAACCACCACCACCACCAGGAGGTCCACCCCGACCTCATGGAGTAGGTTTATAGGGGAGAGCTCAACTCTAGGCAGCTGAGGCATACGATCATGGTGCTCCGGAGATGATATGATGTACGATCTGTGTCTACTCTACCATCGTTGTAGTACTTATAGACATAGGTTCCAGTCACTCTTTCATTTCCACTACCATCGTTCGAAGCATAACGATTCCGATGGAGTCGTTGGCTCAATCCTTATAGCTAGACACTCCTATGTGAGAAGATTCGATGATTACACACTAGTGCCGGTAGTGTGATCTTACTCTAGGAGGTGAGAGCTTCGGCTGGGATCTCCTTGTAGTGGCGTAGAGGCATTATGACATCATCTTGGGTATGGACTGATTATCTACAGTCCCTTATCATATTGACTGTATTAGGCGCAAAGTGCAGTTTGTCCGCACAGATGGGACCAGTTTTACCTTCACCAGTGAGAAGGGAGCCTTTGCAACACAGGACGGACTTACCCGGAAGAGGGTGCATCCGATCACTCATCATTTGTCTAGCCTTACCCTCGGAGCAGTTGATGTGGACAGTCTGACTTATTCTGTAGTGGTGGACTAGTATGCGGATGTTTTCCCTGATGATGTCACGGGTCTACATCCTTGCAGATAGGTAGACTTTTACATTGACTTATACCCCGGGACAGCACCGATATCTACACCAGCATATCAGGTGGCTCCCTCAGAGCTTCGTGAGCTGCGGGTATAGCTAGAGGACTTTTAGTGCAAGGGATTCATTCGGCCCAGTGTTTCTCCCTGGGCAGCCCTGATTCTAATCTCCAAAAAGGTGGATGGGAGCTTGAGGCTTTATGTAGACTATCATTGCCTGAACCAGCTAACCCTGAAGAATAGGTACCCTCTCCTAAGGATTTAAAACCTATTTGATCAGCTGAAGGGAGCACGGTGGTTCTCGAAGATCGACCTCAGATTAGGCTATCACCAGCTCAGATTTTGAGACATGGATGTGCAGAAGACAGCCTTCTTATGTCGGTACGGCTACAACATGTTCTTCATTATGACTTTCGGCGTAACCTACACTCCAGCAGTGGTCATGGGACTCATGAACAGGATTTTTCATCCATACCTCGATCTCTTTGTCATAGTCTTCATAGAATACATTGTGATCTACTCGACTATTAAGGAGGAGCATGCCTACCATTTGAAAGTAGTACCGGACAGACTCCGAGAGCACCAGCTTTATGGTAAGCTCTCGAAGTTCTAGTTTTGGATCTGAGAGTTTCACTTTTTGGGACATGTCATCTCGGAGCCTAGAGTTGCAGTGGATCCAGTGAAGATTGAGGTGATACTTTCCTAGGATCCACCCAAGAGTGTGACAGTGGTACGGAGTTTCCTGGGTCTGGCTGGTTAATACCAGAGATTCCTTCCAGACTTCTCTAGAATTATAGCACCACTATCAGCCTTGACGAAGAAGGGGTAACCCTTTGTGTGGTCGGAGAGATGCCAAAAGAACATTCAGGAGCTGAGGAAGAGGATGACTAGTGCCTCCGTCTTAAGGCTTCCATAGGAATGTGTAGGGTAAATAGTCTACTACGACGTATCAGGGACCAGACTCGTGTGTGTCCTGATGCAGGGGCGAGAATTTATTGCATATTGTTCTCGATATCTGACACAACACAAGCATAACTACGCAACCCATGACTTGGAGTTAGCAGTAGTGGTATTCACCTTGAGGATGTGGCGACACTATATAATGTTTGAGCGTTTTACCATGTACTCTGATCTCAAAAGTCTCAAGTATATATTCTCTCAGAAGGACCTGAACCGAGACAACGTTGTTGGCTTTATTTCTTCTAAGACTATGACCTTGGGATAGTCTATACTCCTGGGAAGGGGTATGTTCTTGCAGATACACTCAGCAGGAGGTCTAGTATACAGCTGTTAGTCAAAGCGATAGAGAAGCTAGCCAATTTATAGATATCCTTTGTGGATAGAGATAGAGAAGCTTTCCTACAGTCTCTCATAGTCATACCCCCACTCCTTCAGTGAGTCCGGGAGGCACAGTGTTGAGATGATGATTGCGAGACACAGCATGCTCAGATATGCACAGGGTAGGCACCTGATGGATTTTTCTGAAGGTGGGGATCACTTCATCCACTTTATAGGATGTAATATGGTGCCAGTGTCACTTCAGGAGGAAGTGTTGATGGAGTTCCACACATCCCCTCTATCAGTACGTCTAGGAGTCGCGAAGATGTACCAGGATCTCCAGCGACAGCACTGGTGGCTGGGGATGAGGAAGGTAGTTGTAGAGTTCGTCTCTCAGTGCCTCACTTGTCAGCAAGTGAAGGCAGAGCACCATGTACCAGCAGGCTTGGTTTAGCCTTTAGAGGTCCCCAAGTGGAAGTTGGATAGGATATCCATGGACTTCGTGATAGGACTTCCATGTACATCTAGGGGTCGTGACTCGATTTGGGTGATCGTTGACCGACTCACCAAGTCGGCCCACTTCCTACCGATCAGAGAATAGGGTACAGTAGAGAACTTGGGATGCCTCTATGTGCAGGAGATTGTGCGGCTACATGGAGTACCTTCTTCTACTCTCTATGATCGTGACACACGGTTTACTTCTTGGCTATAGAGGGGGTAGTATGAGGCTTTCAGGAGGCACCTTCGTTTGAGCATTGCCTTCCATCCTCAGACGGATGGCCAGACTGAGCGGACCATTCAAACCATCGAGGACATGCTCTGTGCTTGTGTCCTTGACTTCGGTCGCATGTGCGAGGATCACTTACCTTTGGTGGGGTTTTTATACCACAACAGCTATCACTCTGCCATTGGTATGACACCTTTTGAGGCGTTATATGGGTGACCTTGCAGATCGGACTTGTGCTGGACTGACCCTGGGGAGTCAACACTACTGGGACTAGAGATGGTAAGGGCAACCAAGGAGAAGGTGAAGTTTATCCAGGAGCAGATGAAGACAACACAGATCAGGCAGATGTCTTATACAGACAGGAGGCAGAGGCCTCTGGAGTTCGAGGATGGTGACCACCTCTTTCTACGGGTCTCACCTCGATGAGAAGTATGAAGATTTGGATGAGGAGGAAAGTTATCTCAGATACGTGCTCAGTACCCCCACTTGTTCCCTTAGTTATGAGTTGTGGCTTATGTGGACTTAGAGCCCTAAGGTGGGGAGAATGTAAAGACCTAGAATTTACATTTATTTTTTTAACTAAATGGTAATTTTAAGCGTCCATGAAAATTAAAGGTGTGTGATTCTGATGGCCGGTGTGCCCGGAATCAATTTCGAAAGTTTTGTTCGGGTACGTTTAGTAAACAAACGAGCGGGTTTTTATAACTTTTGAACCAGTTCTTAGAATTGAAATCAGAGGGCACCATTGAACTCACAGCGCCAGTATTCACATAAGAAGACTTTCACCTCGATGGAAGATGGTCGGAAATAAAAGATAGTTTTTGGGTTTTTAATGAATGAATAAAATAAAAATAAAGATGTATATTTTTTTATTTGGTTGGTTAAATCCTCCAGGTGGAGAGTTGGTGGTAGAGACCACCACACCTTAACCTCCCATGAGAGGTTATGGTGGTGGGGCCCACCCGAACCTATCCTCCTCTTCATGTTTAATATTGTGGGGACCACCCGAGATTAAAACCACTTGAACTCCCCATTAAGTGGGGAGAAACCTCTTGAGCTCCCCACTTAATGGTGCCACCACCCCTCCACCTTAATAGAGCCAATGAACAAGCATTTATGGTGCCAAATCCTCTACATTAATTTTGTGCCAACCTATTGGATTAATTAATTGGGGATAACCTAGTTAATTAATCCATTTGAATATTATGCCAAAAATTAAATTGGGGAAATCATATCACTTTTGGTTTTTAGGTGGAATATTGGGGTGTGGAGAGCTTGGGAGAAATAGGGTTCTACAATGAAGAACCTCATCTCCCAATGAAGAATGAAGAATGAGTTCATCCAACAAAGAACGTCGGTAACTTTCTCTTTCAATCTTCTTTCCCAGACTGCTACCGACGTAGAGCGTCTTCCACAACCGATGTGTGAGCTCGAGATTAGAAGTGTGTGGTGGACGTGACGAACGATGAAAACTCCATCTTCTTTCCGCGACTTCATTATCGAACATCTAACAAAGGTAGGGGTTTATTTTCATTTAAAGTTTCATGTTCTTCGATTCTATAAAACAAAGAATGATGATGCTTTCTTTTTGCAGGTAGATTGTTGTGGTTCATTCTAAAGGACCAATTGCTATCACCCTAAACACGGAGGGTGCGGGCCAAACTAACATGGCCCGACACCCTCTGTCAATATCTTTTTTGAAGTCCTTCGGCATGGTGATGAAATGACGAGGCGACGAACGCGGCAAAGACAAAGGCCGTGCTGCCCGCGACCTCCATGACCCGCGCTGCCCCTCGTTGCCCTGCACCGCCACCAACCTCGGCCAAGTCCCTGCCGGCCTACCTGGCTACCTCTCAGCCGACTGACCCCCTGGCCACACCAGCATTCTGAGTTAGCCTGCGGCCCCCCTCGCGGCGGCCTTGCCGAACCTTCCCCAGCTGCGCCCTCATGGCGCTCCGGGCCGAACCGGCCCCAAGCCTGGGCTGGACCTCCCTCATGGCCTCCTGGGCTAGGCCCAGCAGGCTAGGCCAGACCCAACGGGCCAGGATGGACCCAAATGATCAGACCGAGTCGGCCCAAACAGGGTCGGCCCAGACTAATTCGGGTTGGGTCGGTTAGACCGGGTCAGATCAGACCCGGACCTACTACCGAACCTTTACTTGATTTGGACATATCTTTGGCACCAGACATCCGTTTGATGAACTATTAGTGGAGCTGGTAATCTTGGAACATGATGGTCCCTTTGAGTGTACCCCACTAGAGTTTGGGGTATAGTTGAGATACGGTCGGGTGGGATCATCCACAAATCAAACCGGGCCCCTGAGAATAAAAGGCTAATAACTCTCAGACCGGTAATCTAATTGATGTGTCGTCTGTTGCGTTGAGACCCCTACGACGAGGAGGACCTTTGGGTTATTTCTTCATGGGAATTTGGGAATGTTGATGTATAAACACTTGGTTTGATGAGTGGATTGTCCCGGAATCAAGCGTGCTTGCACGGAAACCCTGTGGCTGGCTGCTCTCTGACTACTGTTCCTGGATCCTGTGTGGGTTCAATAGCTCTGACTACTGTTCCTAGATCCTGTGTGGGTTCAATAGTTCTAACTACTCTTCCACGATCCTGTGTGGGTTCGACATCTCTGACTACTATTCCTGGATCCTGTGTGGGTTCGACAGTTCTGACTACTGTTCCTGGATCCATTGTGGGTTCGACAGTTCTGACTGTTGTTCTTGGATCCTGTGTGGGTTCGACAGTTCTGATTTCTGAACCAGGATCCTACGTGGGTTTGAAAGAATAGATTATTTAGGCACTACATATAATCATCTCCAACACTTTAAAAAAGTTGTATACCTGTGTGAGCTGAGTCAATAACTTTTGTGTTTTCCTCATGATTGAGATGGATTACTTGACAACTTAGGTATATGTGTGGGAATATACCTAAGAGGGGTTATTTGTTGATTTCATACTTTGTGGTTTATCCTTGTTGGATTTTGTGAGACCTTGAGGGTCTCGGTGTCCCTACTGAGTATCGTTATACTCACCCCTGCACAGGCTATGCCCGCACCTCGTTGTATTGGATGTAGATGACAGACAGTGCTAACTGAGGCTGAGAGCTTCAGGATTGGACAGTACTAGAGGTGGACCATATGGTGTGACAATACATGGAAGAGACAGACGAACTTGGAGTACTAAGGAGGTGATCTGTACCTACCCTTCAGGTAGGAACCATGAAGGACGACCCACCAGAATTTTTTCTTTTCATCAGTTGTACTTTCCATTTCCTTGTACATTACATTTGGTCTTGTATTTCCAGCCCCCATTCACTTTCAGTACACTTTGTTATACAACTTTACTTAGTGATTTTCTTCCATCTGGTACTCAGTTGTGTTTGTTTTCAGGTTATAAAGGCAATCCCTTCCCAATTTTAGGGATTTACGACTTTGGTGCTAGTCTCCAGCCCCTGGCCTATGGTAGGCGGGCTTGGGGTAGTCATGGCACGAGCTTCCGGGGATTTTTCGTGACATAATTTGTGCGGAAATCCATCCAAGGAAGGCCTTTGGTGAAAACCAAAATTAGCTACGTGAAAAAGTGGTAATGTTCATCCGTGAACATTTCTATTTTAGTTCTTCTTAAAACCACTTAAATTTTTTAATATCATGATTATATAATATAATCAGTATAATATGTATACTTATATAATGTTTTGATAAGGTTACTACATAAAAACTTACACACATCCATCAAATGGGTTATAAATTCAGTGTCATTGTGTACAGTGGACTATCACCTCGCTAACTGATGTCATTTTTTTTCAATAAAACCACTCATAGTTTGGAATAATGAAAGATATCCATTTAAAATATTAAATATAATATTTTTTGGAAAGATGGTAAAGTTGTTTGTTTGTATAGCGGACTACTGCCTCGTGAAGCGATGTGATCCGTTCACAATTTACATGGAACCTATTAAGGTCAGTTTAAATACAACTATGTGATATATATGAAATAAAAATTATATTTTAATGGTAATAAATAAATAATTATATCATTTAATTTTCATAATTAAAAAATTATAAAAAAAAACAAAACAATATTCATGCGTACGTACGAACAATTATCTCCCTAAAAAGTGTATTTCATTTCATATATATGTATTTTATAGATTCTTGTAAATAAATATATACTAAATATATATTTTATTTATTTCATGGTTATAATTATGTATATGATAAAATAATTATTAATGTAAGTGAAAAAAATATACAAACCAAAACATATATGAACAAAAAACTAGTTTTTACTTGAAAGGAAACATTAACATGGAATTGTTAATAAATTGGTAATAAAATGTCATGATAAAATAATATAGGGTATTATATATTAATAATATTGTGGAATATAATTATAATAAAATTATATTTATTATAATTAAATTTTGAATGAGTATGATGAGATTCAAGAATTATGGTATGGGGTTTCTAGTATCACTTTTATTTATGAGGACTTATTCCATATTACCCACTCATTTCATTTTTATGGTGTATCTATTTCCCTATGGAATGATATATTATTAATTTATCCTATTTATTGATAATTAATTTTTCCCTAGTGTTATATTTCAATAGAGACTATGAATCAGAAGTTACTCCAATAATAAAGGATTTTCGTATCAATTTTTTCTTTCTTGATACACAAGTTATATTCACCTTGTTTTTTTATATCTGGTGTATATAATACCCATGAAAGTATTTTATGATTCTTATCATAAAATTTATTTCAATTTACATTTTCATTTTAGTATCTCAATTTAATGTGGTTTATGGTTCAAAAGCTTCAAAATTGTCAAAGGATTTTTGTCTCAATTTTCATTCTTTGAGACGTATGTTGTGATATAGACCTATATTCATTCATGATATTTGTTTATAGACCATTTCAAATTAAATATAATGAAATTATCTATCCAATGATATTTTTTATTTTATTTTCTATTATTCACTACAAAATATTTCACTTTTATCCATAGGGACATATCTGTTGGTAAAAGCACACTTTTTGTTGGAAAAACGTTTTACCAACAGTTATTTCCCTGTCACTAAATTGTTGATAAAAACACTGTCACTAAATGTTATTTCAATAGATAAAATGATTCTCTTGCAATTATAAAAATCCCAATAGATAACATATATGTTGGTCAAAACTTTTAGCAAAAGATTGATACAACTAATATATTTGTTGCTAATATTATTTACATATATAAATAATAGTAACAATTAATATATGTATGTAAATTATATTTTAAATGTTGGAATTAAAATATTTATTGTTAAAATTTTATATAATATTTATTAATACAATTATATATAATATATTAATATATTTATTATATAATAATTATAAAATTATCCTATATAAAACACTAAAAATGTAAGATTTCATTTGAAAAAACACATTCACTTATAATTTAAAAAGATGTTCAAACTTGATGAAAAGAAAAGAAGATTCAAGATAAATATTAAAAACATGTTCATACTCTAAAAAACATTACATGGAACTCAAATAAACATCATCTCCGATATATTTCCCACAGAACTCAGGTGTCGCTGTCATGGTATCCCCATCACTTCACACGAACAACTATCTCTTTTAATGGATTTGAACATGCACAACTTCAATGTCATCCCTTTTAGGACCACCCTTTTATGTTTGAAACAACACCTGTCCAGTTTAGACATTACCATCACCATCAATGTTTTGATCACAAGAAGCACCTGTCCACTTACATGCAACATTTTGAAGAAGCACTTTTTCACAAGCAATGTTCAGAAGAAGCACTTTTTCACAAGCAGTGTTCATATCATAAGAAGAACATGTCCACTTACAAGCACCTATTCACAAGATTCACCTATTCACTTACGAGTAGCACTTGTCCACTTGCAGCACCCGTCCACTCACAAGCATCACCTGTCCACTAGCAGCACCAGTCCACTTACAAACAACCATCAGAAGAAACATTATAATATAAAGAAGAACCTATCCAAACACAACACAAAAAATAGTTTTCATTTAAGAAAATGATATAAAAATATCATCCAATGACCAAAATAAGAATATTATCTAACCACTGGAAAAAACAACCATAATATGATCAAACAAGAGGCCACAACAGCCAAAATATTATCCATCTAGTGATCACTACAAGAATATGAAACAAATGAATTCAAAAATAATATCTAACCAATGAGTAAAAAAACATCCATAATACATGATATAAAAATAACCAGTGAGAACAAATATAGAAAAATGACAAGAAGAACCATTGACTACCAAAAGATACAAGCAACCACATTAACAAAAGATTACCAGTGACCACAACTAAAAATAACAATAAATGATATAAAAATAACAAGAATATTATCTATTATTGTACCAAAAACCATTGATAATGACACTAATTTCAATTAAGAGTAACACATAACTCAAAATCTATAATCTAGTAACACTACATTAAATTTCATAATTTAGTAACACTACATGGAATTATATAATCTATTAAAGCTAATTTCAATAAATAATGAAACTAATTTTTGATTGAGAATGATGCCTGATTCAATTGATGAAACCCCATTTAGTGGAATGAAAAACCATAGGCATTAATGATAGAGTTGCAAAGATGGTCTTGAATGAAATTTTCAAATTGTATGAACATAAATAGGAAATTATTGTCTCCTAGAGGTTTTAATTAAATGTAAACACACATTTTTATGTTAATGTATTGCTAGAAGATGTTACTTTTGATCAAGTTGTGGAGGTTTTTGTCAAGTAAGGGATGATAAAGGATGACTCCTAAACAAAAATGTCTCGAGTGAAGATCTATACTGACAAGGAAAAAAGGGAAAAAGGGGGATGCACTTATTACATATTTTAAGGAACCTTTAGTTTATCTAAAGTATACTAAAAAAGGACACATGAAACAATGGTTTAGTTTTTCATTTTTAAATTCATAAAAGATATGAATAACCTAGTGCGTTATTTAAAAAAATCATGTTACAAAGGAAACAACCACAAAAACACACACACACAAAATACATAAGACATCAAAATGTATATTAAAAATGTTACTCGCAAAAACAGAAGAGTTCTTCTCAAGACATATCAATGGATTTCATTGAAATCAAGTGTATGATCATCAATTGTAACATCTTCAACATCAAATATGGTCTGATTTTTCTCATTGGCTTTAATTGACATGTTAGTTTTCAAGTTATACACATTAGGTATGATATAGAATGTAACATCTTCAGGTATGATAGATTCCTTCATTTTAGGTGTTATATATTCTTCATCAAAACCCAAGAGTAAATTTCTCTGCAATAAATATATAAGCCAATTAGTTTTCAATACTAAATAGAGTGAGGAAGATAAATGAATATATTTATGAACATGAATAAATAGACCTCAATATGCATTGACAAAGAAATTTAATAAATTTAGTGAAATGTGGTGAATCTTTGTGATGCTCAGTTTGTTCATCAATAATATGCAAAGAAAAAATGTGTTTAAGGAATTGAGATGTAAATTTTCCTATATAAATAAGGGATGATTGCTATGGTTTATGTAAGATAAATAATTATGAGAATCCAATTATATTTTATCAATATATGTTAGGTCTAAAGAGTGGACTTCATGATTTTAGTAGTAATCATTATGAAGGGTTGGATCCTAATTGTGTTTTATAGCTGTTAACATTGTAATAATCCTAAGAAACCAAGGCTGTCATAAAAAAAGAATTTTGATAAAAAATAACAAAAAACAGTAATCATACGAGCATATAATTCATAAAATTTTCTTATAGATGGCTTGGTAAAAATTTTACATATCCATACAGACATGGGGCTATCATGGATTACCATGATAATTTGTGTTAATAATAGAAATAATTATGTAGATATGATGCTAGAGAAATACATTGCAACACCTCATCAAAGATGAAACCAATCTACAGAACCAATCTCTCAGGTTCCATACTAAACAACAGTGCACCTTTTAATTCACCTGATCACCAGCTTCAAAAATTATCAACTATTGCAGAAACATTTCAAGTTATCCAAATCATAAATCAATGAAAAATAATTAATAGATTCCAGTTCGACCAACCACTTGAGAAAAATTCAATTTTATCCAATGAATTTCTTTCCCACAAAAGAAACCACAAAAAAGACTAGCAGTAAACTGACTCCAAACAATCAGATAGGTAAGAACTCTAATTTGACAGACTGAACATCATACCAAAAAAACCACCAGCATCATGTGCGAGAACTCAAGAACACTTTAAATATATTCCCTCAGAAAGTGAAGTGAAGATCAATAGATAACATCATCTAGATATTTAACACCAAACCCTTCAATGAAACATGGTCCATTGCTATCATGTACCAGAATCACTATCAAGAAACACCAAGACCCCAAGATGCACTGCTAGGCTTCACCACTATAAAAATCATCTGCCAAAACAACCTCAACAAGGACTTGAAACCACCACAAATGCTACTAAAGCCAAAACAAGACTCCAACCAATATGAACTTAAATACCTCAAGAGGAAAATGTTCGATTTTAGGAAGATCTACTGAGACAGATGATTAATCGAGCCCTTCCCATGCAGTTGGCCCCATGGAGAGGAATGACGGGTCCAGTGCAGCCATCGCCGATTGGGTATTCATCCATTCAAGAGAGAATACCTCATGTTAAAATTAAATAATTAAATAAATAATTTATTAAATTTATTTTTATTATATTTAATTATGTTTTTTATATTATATATATCAAAATAAAGTTTCATGTATAGAGAGGGTGTACAAAAAATATGTAAATGTTTATTAAATGAAAAGCATTAAAAAAGATACAATATTAATATTTAGTCAAAATTACAAATTAAAATTAATTAATGAAATATTTTTAATAAAACCAAAAAAATAAAAAATGAATTTAGTGAAAAATAATAATATATAAAAAAAATTATGTTTATTTTGATTGGTTGTTGATAAAATCATTGTTGTTATTGATTGGTTAATTATAACATTTTATATTGATAGAAAAAAGATATGTTTGTGATAGTTATTATTGATAACGAATTTATGTGTTAGTAGAAAGAAAATGTTGGTATTAGTATAATGGAGCAATAGATCTTACTATTGGTAAAAAAATTATTGGTATTGAATGATCAATATCGACAAATATATATATTGTAAAAACAAGTGTTGGTAATTTAAACTAGTACAAATAAAAATTAATATATGTTGAAATTTTTCTCTTATACCAATTGATAAATAATCTGATAATAAATTTTTGTTGGTATAAGTCATTTTTTCTATTGATTCCATCATGGGTATTAAGAATTATTTTTAAAATGTGGTAATAATATTATGTTACAATTTCTTATTTTTCTATATTGTTTTATATTATAAATCCAATGATAAAACATTATTATTTACTAATAAATAATTAGCATTTATTTTATTATACTCTTATTATTCATGATATCATCTTCCAATGGTATCATTTTCCCCCCTTTTGTACTTCAGATAATTATTAATTTTTAAGAAAATCCATATTTATTTACCTCTTTAATCAGAAATCCATTTTATTCAAAAACAATGTATCTAAAAAATGTTTTTAAGAAATGTTCCTAAATAATATTTTATGATAAATGTTAGGAAAAATGATTTTAGTTTTTTTATTTTTAAAAGTGTTTTAAATTATTTTTTATCTTATTTTATAGGTTTCAAAGGTAGTTTTCAATGAAAGGTATTTTGAAAATGTTTTATAATTTAAAAGTATTTTAAATGAATCTTGAATGAATAATTTATTTATTTTATTTTATTTTCAAATAAAAGGATTTTTAAATATGTTTTAATAAATTTAAATTCAATGAATATGTAATTTTATTAATGAAATATTCCAAGTGATATTTCAAAATGATTCTCCATATAAGATTATATACATTGATAAAATTTATACTTCAATAGGGATAGGATCTAAGGATACCATTCCAATTCATTATCTAAATGATTAATGTTTAAGATGTCATGTTTTTTTATGAAAACCATTTATATTCCATGGGTTATACCATGATAAAATGAATATGAAACCAGCCTATTTTCACGGTTTATTCTATGATTAAATGATCATGAGACCTGCCTATGTTTTCCATATTATGATATGATTAAATGTTTATGATACCAATTTTACTTTATGGAATAGGATTTGATGATTTTTTTGATATTGTTTCATAAAAAACTATGGTTTTTATTATGTGATAGGTGGGACCCATATCTCCCCCTAATGCATTGGGTAATGATAAATTTTCTCTGAGCTCATAAGGTAAACATGTGATTTTTACAAGCTAAAATATGATGCTACATGGGTTGTCATCCCAAGTATAATGATGAGGTTATACGGGTCGTCAACCCAAGCTCAAAAGTGTGTACATAAGAGGCCATCCCAAGCCCAAAGTAGTACATGGGTTGTTATAACAAGCCAAAACATTATGAAAATCACTTTTAGTATCCTTGAAATATGATTTCTATGATTATGTGTATGCCCCAAATATCATGACTTATGAATGTTATTCTATCATGTATCAAGTTATTTGATTAACATAGGGTTCAGTTATTATGAACTAAAAATCATTATTATTAGACTCATGATTATAATCATTAACATGCATGGTATGTTTTTCAAATGTTTGGATCGGGTTTTCATTCACTTATATTCATGTTATGCTTACATATATACTTTATTTACCCATACTAAGAACCTGAGCTCACAAATTCTTATGTTTCTTTTTCCATGTTTATAAATATGTTTTTTAAGATGGAGTAATAAAGTAGAATTTAATAATGGGATATATTGAAGATATTTAAAAATGTAATAGTATAATGTTTCTAAGTTTCAAGAGGAACAAAACTATTATGGCCCATGGATGTATTTTTAATGTTATGATCATTCATCGAAATGATGTAATTTCCATATATCAACAGACTGGGTCTTTATAAATGGTATCAAAACCCAATTGTTTAAAACCATTTGAAACTAGGATTAGAAATATTTAGTGACATACCTATGTATATTTTAAGGATATGTCTATGGATGTATCTAATTCTAAGCCTATGGATGGGTCAATGTATATGAAATTTCTTTGAATTTTGGTAAAGCATAGAGTGAGTGGTTTAACAGAAATAAATTCATGTCTAGATACTGTGAGTTGATGTTGCTCTGGAATAGTTGAAACCTAGGGTAAAAACTGGAAAACACCATACTGTTGTAGACATGATTGGGAAATGGTGCATGAACATAGGCCTTTGTAAACACCTGATTTGATACTCCAAAGAGATATTATATAGATATTAAATATCTATTTATGAACAATCCTTAAGGGAATAAATATATTATTTCTATGAATAACCTTGGAAAATCCTAAGGTTTCATATATTAAAAAAGAAGGGCTAGGATTTAGACACCGTATACATATTTTTTTTATGATTATGATTTTTTTTCACAATGATTAGTGTTTTTCAAACTATGTATTAGTTTATTCAAATGGATAATACCATAAATAATCATGTTAACATTGAATGTATTGGACAATTCAGTGGGTGTGAGCAACCAAACATGATGATTATAGGAGTGAAATATATTGTGATTGTGCTTAATCATCTTTCATGATATATGATTAACAATGTGGACTTTATTGAGATTTTTAAAACATCAAATAATATGATGATTTAATTTTATTAAATTTCATGTGGTAATGGAAATATTGTAAATAATACATACATTCGTATTTATCATGAATGTTGGATGAAACATCTGATGTAGTATCTCAATTAGGGTGGAAGATGTTATCTATATGGAAAAGGGGTCATATAGTGACAAATTTTTGAGGAGTCTATTGTCTTATCTGTGGATAACATGGTAATTACCCAAATAAATTTCATGAAACAAGAATATTATTCTAAGAAGAAGAAAATACCTATTACATACCAATCATTTAAGTGGATGTGTATATGTTTTTATGTATTTGGATTCAATAATTATGAATTGTGACATATATAAGGATTTTCCAATATAAGTTTATCATTAAAGATTTGAATGATTATATTGAATGTTGATAATGGATACGAAAAGTAATTTAATGGAATACTTATGTATATATTGAGTGAAGGTAACACTTGACATGTTCTTCAGGATAGGAAAATTAAGTTTAGTATAGACAAAAATATAATCTATTTGGATATATCCAATTGGATAGTATGGAAGACATAAAAAATGACAATGGATTTCATGAATATTTATATTATCAATTCATTGAAGTGGATTAAAGAATTATTCGATCTATATAATATATTATAAAATTTGTGGTTTTATTCTAGGAATGATGAAAAAATATTTTTTCATTAAGCTTCTATAATAATTTAGTTGATTATCGTATTTTATTAGAATAAATGATGAAGGTATTGACATATTGGGTATGTGAAAATGAAGATATACTCCACGAAATATATGTTATTAATGATATGTTTTTAAGGAAATTTATTCACCTTATTTATCACATTTTGGATTTTAATATTTTAAAGGGTTATATGGATAACCATTTATGAAAGGGTTTATATTGAACATTGAATGAAATTTTAGAGATTATTATATTAATAAACTATATGAATATTTATTAATATTGGATAAAATGTGATAACCATGTTGGTTTTGGAAAATATTTACAGATAGACAAAAATACATTTCACATATTCATGGATCTTATGATCTGTTAAAAGTGATTATTTTTTCTTCAAGAATAAAAAATAAATCCTGTATATTCATTTCATGGAATAAGAGATTAATTTTAAATTGATTGAAGAACAACCACATAATAAATTAATTCTTAGAAAATATAAAAATATAATGAATTTATATGTCCATATATTCATTGAAAGTAAAATAATACATCATCTTTAGGAGACAGTAATTGAAACAAAAATGTATTTTCTAGTACACACATTTTTTATGAACCGATGGTCATTTCTGTAATCATAGATTTATTGTTTTAAGGCTTTTGAATTTACATTGATTATTAAATTTCTTATGATCAATGATCTCAATAAATCACTATAATTATTTTTTGTTTTATTCCTTGTCCACACCTTCACATAACAACTATGTCCTCCTATATGGAAACCTAGTTATGAGTTACTTTGGGTAATCGTTATGTTTCCAACTTTCACATTTTAAAGAATTTTTAGTATTTATTTTTTACATTTGGGTTTATGTGAATGTAACATTCAAGTATTAAACCTTTTATGACTGAGACATTTTTCAATGGTGAAATTCATTTTCAGGGGGGTTGAATGTAATACCCCATGTATTTATGAATTATTTTTTCTAAATAAATTTAAATTGTTATATGGACAGTGTTGCACTCTACACCATGTTAATATTTTTTTATAAATAAAACCAATATAATAATGTTCATTAAGAGACTTTATGGTCAGTGTGTTGTATGTGTACCAATCTGATGGGATTATGTTACACAAAATATAGAGTTCTTTTGATAACTATAATTACACGCAAGATTGAGTTTTACCAAACTACAATATAATTTAGTAATATTATATAATATAAAATTTATCACCTAATAATTGGAATGGAGGGAATTAATATAGTTACCTGACTTCTAATAATATATTAATTTTAAATGTTTATTAGTTATCTCTCAATTTAAAATAAAATAAGAATCATTTAAAAAATGTTTTCTTAAAAACAATAACCTTTCTAAAATAATTCTTGATCGTGATCGGCACACATAAATTAAAAATAATTTTTACCACTTTAATAAAATTTATATGAAAAATAAAATTCGTTTTTTAAACTGAAATATAAAAATTATCATAGATTGAAGTTTCAATTTTTTTGAGAAAATTTATTTTTTCATTAATAGTTATAATACTAAATTTTAAATTAAAACTAAAATTTTATTTATATAATATATACTAATAAACTGTATATTTAATTTATTTTCAAGACAAAATCATTCAATTATTATTATATTAATCCAATTTAGGTCATCATACTCATTGGGATATTTAATTTTGATATAAAACATTGTACAATTTTGATCATTTTCACATTACCAACCCTCTTTCTCATCACACCTACATGATTAGTTTTCAATTATATTCTACTACAATTATGAATTCAATTTTTACAAATAAATTAAATATTTGGAATTAAATTAATTTATAATTTATTATAATAACAACTTAATTTTAATCGAATTCTATTAAAAAATATAGATAAAATTAATTATAGTGATTAAGGTAAAACCAAATTTATTAAATGGTTAAACAAAGAATATATAGTGTAAAATGATAGATAACCATTTCCAACACCCTTTTTATGTATATGTTTATACCCTTACCATCTTTGGATTGACTTGTTTGTGTTATTGGGATAATATTCGATGAATATGGCTTATATAATAAGTTATGTAAAGACAAATAAAAAATGTATCCTTTATTTCCATTAATAGTTATAAAACTTTGGAATAGAAAAAAACAACATATGTTTAGTTATAAATAAAATTTTGAATGTTTAATGGGTTGATTTTATCATTTTAATTTTTTTAATATTAAATTAATACTTTATTTATGAATCATCGATGGCAGAATTATTTGGTTAATAATTAATTTAAAAATGATGATAAAAATATTAAACGTGAGGTAAATTGATTGAATGATTTAAATAAATTAATTGTTTAGATTAATATATCATGTTAAATAGCTTTTAAATTAACATGTTCAAATTACCTTATTTGTTTATTTTTTTCAATTTAAATTAAAAAAATAATTAAAAACTGACATTAATGTTATTTTATAATAAATGATATTTTATTTACTGATTTAAAATCACTAAATATAAAATATTCTACTAATAAACTAGTAAATGTAAATAAATTTCATATATGATATAGTCATGGAACAATTTATCTGTTATAATATACATATTGACCGCTGAATAGTAAAAACATTGTTAGTGCAGTAAGGGTTAAAGTAGTGTTTTTGTGAGATAAATGTGTTTTTGTTACACTTAATATTGAATAAATATGGGATTGAAATTTTATATATATCAAATAAAATTTTATAATCATTGGGTATTTATTTTATAATTATACTCACTTTTATTTAGTCTTATTTGATAAATAAAAAAGGATATAAAATTAGTCACCATAATAAAAACTAAAATGTAAAAAATAGGGAAACATGTATGTTACAGAATAACATTATAGGAATGATTTTTTTTATTTAGTGGATGATTTTATTGAAAAAAACCCTTCACTCCATTATTATTCAATTATAGAGCCACATCATGTAAGGGAGACATCCCAATAGTGAATACATTTTAGTATTAATACAGATGTAACTCCTCCTCAACTATAAGAGGACACTCACTCACCTACTTCTTACCTCTAAAACCATTTTTTCATCCAACATAGACCCAAATAACTTCCAAGAATTTGTCCCTACATTCTAGAAGGATTAATTTATCCTGAAATCCATCCAATAATGGATGTTGGTTTTAAACAAAAGGATATTCCAATGAATATGTAACATTCATCAATGAACATTTTCATTTTATTTATTCCTCAATCCCATTCAATTATATTTATATATTGAAAATATAATAACCTTATAGTTATATAAAAATGATTTTTTGTTATGATAAGGTTAAAAAACACACTTTCATCAAATGGGATATAAAATCATATTCTGTGTGTATGGTGGACTGCATTCTCATGAATCATTGTCGTTCCGTTTTCCATTTCAACCCCTCATGGTTCGTAATAATGATGGATAAACTGTTTATATATTATATTTATGATATTAAATATATTATAATTCTTCTTCAATTTCTATTTGACTCATACCGTTAATATTTCCATTATTGGTAATATGATAATGTCGTTTATGCATGTGTTGAACTACTGCTTCACGAAGCGATGTAATCCATTTATGGTTTACATAGAATATAATAAGGATGGGTAAAATTGAAATATGATATATATATGAAATAAAAATTATAATTTACTGGCAATATATATATATATATATATATATATATATATATCATTTACATTTATTTAATTTAATATGACTATAAAAGGGAATCAAAATTCATGCGTACGTACGACCTACCATCTCTATGAATAGTGTATTCAATCTCTTATTTCTATATTTTATAAATTATTTTAATTACATATATAATGAATTTATATGATATTTATATATTTTTAATAATTATTTATATTATGAAATAATTTCTAATGTTAGAAAACAAAAAATATAACAAATCAAAAATTATATTAACGAGAAAACATTTTGTAACAGAAAGGCATATTTAACCTGTAATTATAAAGAAACAGGTAATGAAAGTTCATGGTAACATAATATAGGGTATGGTATATATCAATGTGGTTTATTAATAGATTTATACTTATCTAATATTTATTATACATGAATTTTGAATGAGTACAACAAGATTCAAGACATAATGTAAGAAGATTATATTCTCACTTTTATTTCTAGGTGACTTATGACAAATTCACCGTGAGATTAATTTTTTAGGTGTATATATTTCCCTCTAAAATGATATATAATCAATATTCCTAATTTAATACTAATTATGTTATTATTTCATCGAGATTATGATTCATATGTTACTGTAGGAGTATGGGATTTCAGTCTCACTTTTTACTTTTGTGACACACATGTTATATTCCCCACATAATTATTTTATACCATGTATATAGTACCCATGAAGGATTTTTATGGTTATTATCCTCAAATTTATTAATATTTGAATATACATTTTATAATATCTCTTTTATGGGGTTCATAGTTCAAATGTGACCAAATAAGTACAGTATTGTCTCAATTTTCCTTCTTTGAGATGTATATTATAAAATGTATCTATGTTCTTTAATAAGGTGTATATACATTCCCATTTTAATTTAGTTTCATGAATTTATATATCCTCATGATATTTTATGTTACATATTATGTTTTACTTTTATGGTGATTATGATTCAATGTAATCTAAATGGTTTTAATGTTATATTAAAATATCATCAATTATATTGATTGTTTATGATTATGCTTCTAATGATAAATGTTTTTAATTTATCCCTCAATAATTCTCTTTGATTTTCTAATCTACTGGTTTATAATTATATCATCAAGTTATGGTTTTATTTTTCCACTCTTTGGTAGTTAATAAAATTAATGAAGTGGTTTAAAAAATTATAACCTTATTTCACTCTTTACCCATATTTTTGTTTTTTTCAAAAACTATATTTGTTGAAAAAATTCAAAAAAAAATTTATCAAATGTTTTTTTAATCTCATTTTAATGGAATAATATTTTAATTTTTTTTATGTTTTAAAATGTTTTTTTAAATTATTTTTAACCATTAAATTATAATATTAAAAGGTTATTTTCAAAGTAAAGGATTATAAACAAAATTTATATTCTAAAAGTTTTTTAAATTAATTTTATAATATTTATCTTTATGTTAAAATTTTGTTTTCAATGAAAATGAATTTAAAAAAATTTAATGAATGTGAATTTTAATTTAAGTCTATTTTACATATGAAATATTCCAAGTGATATTCCAAACCCTTGTCTATTTAAAATGAAATCCTTTAATATAATTATTGATTTTCTAGGGTGTGAAACAAGGATATAATTACTATTATTTCTATGAGTGGTTTATGTTTAAGATGAAAAGTTGTTTTTGAAACTAGTTTCACTTAACGGGTTATACCATGATAAAACTCTTATGAAACACACATAATTTTTGGGTTATTCTATGGTGAAATGATTATGAAACCCATCTCTTTCCCACATGTTATGAAATGATGAAATGATTCTGATACCATTTCAATTTTAGGTTTTATCATATGGAATTATATCATATGTATGTTGTGGAAAAAAGAATTAATTAATGATAAGGGAATTGTTTTGTAATAGATTTTCTTAATTCTTCAAAACACTAAAACAAAATGGACTTAGTTATGTAAGAAATATAATATTTATATATGATGTGGCATATTTTTAATGACTAAAATTGGGTAATGTTTACCAATATAAATTCAATAATGTTATTGATTAGGGTATGAGAATGCGTTCTTGACATAAGAAATAATTTTATTAGATTTATAGTAAGGGTAAACATGGAATACATTATTCAATGATCATTTTTAACAATAACATTATAATTAGGGTATGAGAATGCGTTCTTGACATTTGAAAATCACAACCATTAACTCATAGAACATAATGAAGGCATGAATCATTGTCAATTCATAACACATGAGTCATAAAAGAATAATATATCAAGATTCGTGAGATTATATAATAAAAATAAGAGAATATCTTTGATATTTTAAAATGGATTTAATAATCATAAACATATTAGTCATATGTTATGGATGACGACCAATGAATTCATTATATGATAGAATTAGGATCTCCAGTTTTTTACCATCTTCATTATAATTATAGAATCCCATGAATCCTGTTTCAGGTTTTTCTAACTTCGAATGGACCATCAAGTTCATAAGACATTAAATATTTCTTAATGTAATGGTGGGATATATATATTGAGCCACCCATCAGATAATTATAATAAATATATATATATATATATCATGATAATATTAATGATTTCATAATAACAAAACACATGGAAATAATTGGATTCATCAACTTTTCTACATAAAAATAAATAACCATCCATTCAAAGATTAAATATTGAACATTCTATAATATCCCAATTAAAAAATTATAATTTTAAAAATTGTTTGTTATTGATGAAAATATAATTAAAATGTCAATATAAATTTTCAAGAGAAAAATATTATTTTCATTTTGAAATCACTTATTTAAAATATAGAAATTTCCAAAATATTAGAAATCAATTTCAGTTGAAATTATCGATACAAATATATCAAGGAATATTTGAGGCACTGAGTATTCATGAGGGAAAAATAAATTGTTCATGTGATATATTTAAAAACAATTTTTGTTCACACCGTTAGTAAAAAGTACATCATTTGAGAAATGAAATGAAAATTAAATTTTATAAATATTGTACAAATTAAAACATTATAAAAACTACTATTAATATTTATTTCGGTAATAGTAAAATATTTCTTCAAATATTTTGTAAGACAATATGGAAATTGTTTAAAATGAATCCCAACAGAATAGAAAAAATAGTTTGTCTTCATAAAAATATTTTTTTATGACATATGAGTTCATAGATGGGTAATAATTAATAGTAAACTTTTAATTTATATAAATAAACATAGGATGATATATTAAATATTATTTTTGATAGATATTTCATATAATCAAATTAAATTTAAACACAAACAATCATGGTAGAATGTGAGATTGTGACATAAAACCCTTGCATCAAGTCAAACATACTTTATGAGCACTATTAATTGTTATATAAAAAGTTCAACATTTGTATACATTTTTTAATAAACATATACATAATTATAACACCATACATTATTTACTTATTACATCTTATAACCCATTCATTAATAGTATTTCATTATCATCACTATTTTGTGTGTTAACTACTTCCTTTTTATATATGGTTTTATTTGATATTTAAGATACATGAATATTGATTATTGAAAAGTCACATTCCATATGTAAACCATGGTATAAATATAATTCATATTACATATATATAAATGTGAAACAATCAATAAAATGCACATATAAGAAAATGAATTACACTATTTTTGGAAAAGGTAGTCCAAACGTATATATAAATGTTGTTCTCATTTTGAAAAAAATGATATAATAGTTGTAAATAATATAATATCATTATAGAATAATTTTTATATTTATATATATTAAATACAAACATCATTATAACCACATATGAGAATAGGTTACTAGAAATAAATTATAAATCTATGGGGAGGCGACAATCCGGATGTATGAATGAGTGATACATTCATTTCCAATTTGATGTAAAGTTGGTTGAAAATGGATTCCCCACAGTTATAATATAATCTGAATTTTTTTATGATTCTATAGCCATTATTCTAGGTGGGATACAATATATTTATTCAAAATCATTGAATAAATACACATTAAAAGATTCTGATTTGTCGATTACCTATTCTTTATGAGACTGTAACAAACCATGTAATGATATAATATACAGTCACTCATTTAATAATTTTTTTACATCAATAAAATAGATTTTATAGGCATAATATATGAAAAAATCTAGTTTTATGTATAAAATTTTATTTTTCTAAACAACAATTCTACTGCCTTTTGATTGTTTACTTGTCTTGAATATAGTTTTTTTTCACTTTTGTAATTTTTATTTAAAAAAATAAACTTATTATTTTGAATGAAAATTTAAAATCTTAGTTTGGATGAATTTTTAATATTCTTTTCTCAAAAGATTCATTTTTAATGAATAGTGAAAAAATATTGCATTTTAATTGAACATTTATTTTTCATCAAATATATTTATAATTATAATTATATTTTTGAATGGTTTTAATATATAATTAGATCAATTTTTTATAATTTTATCCATTTTAATTCATTAGAATCTATTTCACATTGAATTTGGATATAAAAACATTTCAATCATTTGGATTTTTTTTACTTTAATACCCTTTTTCTTGATTCCCGAATGAGATTAATTTTTATTTAATTTATGAAACTTTTTTTAATTTTGGAAAGTGGGTTCAATATTTTGAATAGTAAGGTCTAAATTTAGTAAATATTTCCATTTTAGTTTTATAAAAAAAACTTGAATAGTAACTTTGTTAACTTTTATTACCATGGTTAATGGTAAATCAAGTAATTTAGTGTAAAAATACTATTATAAAAATTATAAAATTATCCTAACATATGTCCAAATTTTATTGTAGGAGTATTTTTAATCCATATTAAATATAGGATAAGTTATGAGAAAATTTATTGCCTTTTGTATGAGAATATATCCTTTTGAATATTATCTCCAAAGGAAAGTCAATTTTGTTATACTTTCGTTTTAAACAAGCGAAATTTGTTTAATATGGAGTTACAATAGGAGAATGTTTGACTATAAGTAGTATATGGAAATCTAAAATATTTTTCTATATCATGGTAATTTATTTGTAAATTTTTCTAATAAAATAATTACATTTAATGCTAACACAATGATGATGCAACGATTATTTAATTAATGGAAGAATCCAATAATTGACATTAAAAATATTAATATAAATGTATTTTTATATAATTAATGTCTTTTATGAATTTTTTGTATTCCTTCAACATGTTAGTGATATTTTAGAAGTGTTTTTTCCAAAATATATTTTTTATTATTTTTTAAAAAAATCAGGAAATGATTGTTGTCAAAATTGTGATTATATATATTTAAAAAAAATATTTTATTAAATTATATAAAAATAATAAAAATATAACATTTTTATAAATTAATTTTATAAGATTTAAACTTTCATCAATGAATCATTTATTTTTCATTATTAATTTTATAGTAATTATATTATCACTCAATGTGTATATTAATTGCTATCACGGTAAGAATTATAAAAGTTAAATAAGAGTTAAAAAAAGATAAGGATTACTAAAACAATAAAAACATGAATAGTTTTAATTTGATTAATTTTATTCTTTCCATAATAATCTTATAATCTAAATTAATCATTTTGGACCCATTTTTATATTAAATTAAACATATATTAATTTAATAATTAGAAAAAATCATAGAATGCTCCTTAACTCTCCTATTAAAGGGTACATATTATTCTCATTTAAATACACTTAATATTTTATATGTTTCGGCTAAGATATGAAACAAATACCTTCCTAAAATCCCTAAAAAAATTCTAGAGTCCTTATTTTGGGCATATAACCAACCTCAGAGATGTTATGTTGTTAGTCAACGGAGGTCATCTGAATGAGACGTGTCATTTTTAATTAATTGTTTCTATTCGATTTCTTATTAAACTTCCTTAAAAATTAATAAACCATGATTA
Source organism: Viscum album (assembly GCA_963277665.1). Classification (NCBI taxonomy): domain Eukaryota; kingdom Viridiplantae; phylum Streptophyta; class Magnoliopsida; order Santalales; family Viscaceae; genus Viscum; species Viscum album. The sequence continues at coordinate 4,560,367 of OY728140.1, forward strand.
AGTAATAATTATAATATCTTCAATACAATGATATTTTATTATATTAATATCATCACCAAAATCCATCTCATATTTCATCAAATGGTAAATGAATTATTTATTTGTGCGTACGGCGGACTACCACCTCAAAAACCAATATAATTTGTTTTCCATAACCATGTATTAAGACTCATAATAATTAATAAATTTTTTTATAACATATTCATAATTATTAATAACAATATATCATTTATGTTCTCACTATTCCATACACATAAAAATGATAATGTTTTTCATGCATACGTGTTAACTATCACCTCCACGAAGCATTGTGATTATTTTTTCATCACCAATGCACATGGATGATATATATTAGTATATTTAAATGATTAATAACATATTGAAATTATTAAGATCATTATGTAAATATAAAATAATCATCATCTTCTTTCTATGCTGATCATTGAAAAATGGAAATGTCACTAATGTGGACGTATAGCCTACAATCTACAGGATTATAATGTTTTTCATTTTTCATAACCATATATAAATGATTTTATTTTAAATTATAAATTATGTATAAAATTAATTATTATTTAATTAATATTATTATGGAAAGGATTTAATTTTTACCACTTTGGCTATTGATATCATGTTAAATTCAATTAGGGATAAAGTAGTGAATATTGACAAAATGCCTGACATGAACATAAATAATTTTGTAGTTTTTATAAGATGATAATAATTATATAAAAGGGATAATAATAATTTAAAGGACTACCATTAAATAAAATAATTAACCTAAATTTATTATTCAGTATGATTAAGATTGTATGTCACGACTTGAACTCAGGGTAAGGGAAATGTTTTAAAAACATATTATAACATTACACTTTAAAATATTTTAATAAAAAATCATAAAATATTTTTAATATATACAAAATTAATATAATTTCTCTCTTTAATGTCACTTTATTATTTTTATGATTCATTTATATTCTTATAGTTTAATTTTCAAATAAATATTTTTTCTTTTTTGAGATATTGACTTCATAAAAATGAAAATTGTTTTCAAAGTGGAAAAGTTGTTTTTATTCTATGCATGATTTATTTGTTCTGATTATATTTTGTTTATTTGTAATTTTTTTTGTGTATAGGTGGTTATATGACAAAATTATAGTGGTTGAAAAATTTATATCTCTCCAATGCATTGGGTAATCAAATAGAATTAATTGGTAGGGTTTCTCTGAAGAGATTAAGGGAATATAATGCTATTGGTATCCCAAATGTAACCATGAAGGTTACTCCTTATGTAGTCATGATATCTAATATAAATATAAGATTGACATAAAATTTATTCCACAATAAACCTTTCTAATTTATAATATCTGTTAGTTTTATATGAATATTATGATTTCAAAAGGTAATATAATAATCTTATGTTTCTTGGGTGAAAAAATGACTTTGTGAAAATGATTTCAAAGGGATTTAATGTTTTCAAAGGACTAATGATTTATATTATTTATTTTCCTTACTAATTTTTTTTACTCATATCATGTTTAAAAAAATACAGGGTGTTAATATTGGTAAGGGTAGAGAATATATCATGATAAAATTATTAGAGATGTGTCTTGAAAAGAAATCATGTTGTATTTTAAACAGGTTCAATTTGGTGGAAAGAATTGATAGTGAGTATAATTTTCCACTTGTAATGTGTGGGTTTACTATGTTATATATTGTAATAGTTATATAAAACTATATTCCTAAGAGATATTTGGGGAAATAATTTCATTTCTATTCTTAAAATAACTTGAATATGTCATGTCTAAGGCCAAGTCCTTATATTTGGTATCAAAGTAGGGGTTTAAACAACTTTTTGGATTAGTATGTTTTTCTAAGAGTTAGGTATATCATATTGAGTTTATAATTTTTATGTTGATCATAAGTTTAATATACAAGAATCCTTTTTTAGGGTTTAATTGAAGACATTTTAAGATTACTAACGGTATTTTTAGAGACATTAATTTTTAGTTAATTATGGGTAAATACATATTAGGATGGAAAATGAATGGTATGAGATAAAAATTGAGGTTATAGCATGTTATTGTTATTTTTTTATGATTTTATCATAATTTTGTAAAAATATTTGAAATTTGTTTTTTGGAAAAATAAAACCCACAATATAGGTGAAAAGTCATCGTGTCCGGCAAGCATGTGGGAATAGAACCCACAACCGAAGGGTGACAAGGGTGAATCACCTACCACTAACTTACATGAAGTCCTAGTTAGTATGAATTTGTTTTTTTAGTTGAATAACATTATGTATGAATAATAATTTTAATTTTGGAACATATATTTTATGGAATATATAATAATGGGATTGGGAAATGAATTGACAAATAAGTTAATAATGTTATTTCAGAAGATTCTCACTATTTTGAAAACATTATATGGCTAAGGTAAATAGAATTCTATTTTACTTTATTTTAGGAATAAAGGATGAGTTATATTTTTTGAATAATATATGATTTTTTGTGGAATTATGGTGATTCGTGTAATTTATAGAAATGGTTAGCGTATCATTGATATTATTAGGGCACATAATTTTGTGAATAATACATCACGACCAATTGTTGTTATTTAGAGATAAATGATAAAATTTATAATGGAATACAATGTTATGAAATTTTTAATAATTTTTAAATTCAATCTTACTTTGGATTATTTTTAGGAATTTATCATGGAATGTTATTGTCACGAACCAGGCTGGGTCGCCATCCGACCCGGTGCCTGACCCGGTCCGCGGCAAGGCCCGAATGGCGTTCTCGATCCCCACGGGCAGGCACAAGTGCCAGGGTATCAAGATTAACAAGTGGGAATTGTTTTACCCGAAATAATAGATAGAAAAACAATTAACAAGATAAATAAACTGAAACTGGAAGTAGACAACCAAACACGCCTTTAAACTATAAACAGGTTTAAGTTCTACAACTCAAACCCATAGCTAAAAAAGAAAAGGTGATAGTGGAAACTAAAGCTCTGACTCAAACCTCCTGGAAAAAGAGAGGCCACATCAACACCATTCTTCATGAGAAAGACAACTACAACCTGAACCACCATCACTGAGCACGATGCCACAACCTAGAATAGAGAAGAACAAAGTCTACAAACACCCAAAGGTGTATGTAGGGTGTGAGCCAAAAGCCCAATAGGAATTCACCCAAATAAAAAGGCTCCACGTATAGAAATTAAATGTAATATACATTTGCAGGCTAAATAAAAGAAAGGGACACCAAAGCATAAACAACATTAAAGAAATAATTTATATAAGGAAGGCACTTTTAAAGAAAACACCCTTGCATAAAAGAAAAACTCAACTTCCACAAAACCCAAAAGCTGCACCATATGTCGATGGTGGGTGTATAGTAGTCCAGGAGCACCAAAAGTGGGAGAGGCCCTAAAGTACTAAAGTTGTGTGGGGCCCAAGAACATCACGTCTTAGTGATCCATATCATACATTCCCATGCACGATGCACTGGTAGGAAAACACCTCCTACCATAGTGGTCTCCAGTCATCATCCAAAATTTAGTTAGTTTTGTATGCGTTAATCTAGCTAAGTGAAATTGGACCGGAGCCACTCCTATATCACTAGCACGCTAGTCTAGTCCGCCCACCTAGTACCCAGGCTTCCCCTTTTTGTGATCAATGTTGTTCCAATATCACATTTCATGCCAAAATCAATCATGTAAAACAACTAGGGTGTTACATAAACCAAACATCACACTTTCACACACACAGAAAACCATTTTGCAAAGGACGCACTCCAAAAGACTTTACCCAACTCAATTTAAAACCATTTCTGCATTGCTGATGATTGTTTACTAAAAACATATTAAAATTTTATCCTTAATAATTTTATTAAAACATATTAAATTCTATGTAAACAAATTCTTTAAAAATAAATATAACATGGATTTAACAAACAAAACCACTCAACCCTCTTTCATGACTAAACACACCCAACACCACATCAAGAACACAAATTGCACCCTTTTCACATTTTCACAAAACAAACACAAACTTTATGAAAACACTAGAGCACGAACATCGCACTTCTCACATATAAAAAACTATCTGTAAACATTAATAAACACTAGAAATTGAATAAAAACAAGTTTCCAGAAAAAGAATGCACCAACTGCAAACATTAATAATCACTATCAATTGACTCAAAACAAGTTTCCAGATAAAGAACTCACCTGCACTGCATAAACATACTGCAAAACTAAAATAATGCATAGAAAAACTTCAAGATAATTAAATCCACACCCATAATAATTAATCAATTAATATTAGAAACTAACTAAGCATGCAAATTAACTTATCAGACAATGTTTAAACGCGGAACCACCTACCTTGTCATAGCAGACTTCACAAACATGGTGTGCAGCAACTGTCACATGTCAACCGCAACTCAAAAAATCTAAATAGAACCTAATAAATAATGCACCAGACTAATTACACCAAAATTGAACCAAACACAAACTAAAACTCTAACAATACCTAACCAGGATTAAATAACAATCCATTTATGAAAAACACACATAAAGCAGGGGTGTGGGAGGTCGGTCGGAGGTTCACGGAAGCTGACGGAGTTGCGCGAGGAGGTGCGGGGCAGCTGTCCGGCGGCAGGAAAGGGTATGGGGCGGCCGGTGTAGGGATGTCCGGTCGGCGGGGTAGCCAGAGGGAAACCATAAAATAAGTGGGGTCTGGAGGGCCAAGGGGGAGTCACTGAATGGGTCTGCGCGGCGGCGCAATCCTGGAGTAGGGTGCAGCACCAGACATGGTTCCAGGGGGGTTGCGCCTCAGGCTGGACAAGGGGAACATGGGGCATCAGGTTTCGCCAGTCAGAGTGGGAGGAGGGGGCATCAGCGCAACAGGGATGGCCGGACAGGGAGGTATCATGCGGCGGAGAACTCGGGAGAGGAGGGTTCGGCACAAGGGGTACCTAGGAGACGGGGGTCGCGCTGGGTAACAGGACAGACCAGAAGGTCCCGGTTCATCGGAGGGTTGTGCTGTTCCGGTGGAGAGGTCCGATGAGGAGGGGGCGCACTGGAGCACCATCGCATCTAGGGCAGGGGAGTGCGGCTGGAAGTCAGTGCGCTGCCGAGCGGGAAGGAGGTTGGCCACCAGGATGGGAGGTCGCCGGTGAGGGAGGGGAGGCTGCGCGAAGAAGGATGAAGTAGTGGGATGCTCTGCACAGGGAGAAGAAAAAAAATGAAGGGGGGGAGGCTCGGAAAAACCCTAACAAGGGGGGGGATAATTATAATAATAATAATAAAATAAAAATAAAGATAGAGATAAAGGTAACTGAAAATAAAATAAAATTAAAATTAAAGAAAATAAAATAAAAAATGAAATAAAATAAAATAAAATAAAATAAAACTAATAATAATAATAATAACCTAAATAAACTATTATATTTGAAACTAACAACAATAATGATAATAACACCCCTCAAAATTAAAACAAACCATTAAATTTTATCACGTTTCTTATTTAATTTTATTTCCATTTTATCCCTCTTTTAAAATTTATTTCTTTATTAATAACTCTTTTATTTAATTTGTTGCATGTCAAGAAGTCGTGCGGAGAACTGAGTGAGGTCGCGCGGCGACCCAAGTGAGATCACGCGGATTTGACAACGGTGTGCTGAATGCCGAAAAGGCAAAAAACTGCGTTTCAAAATAAAAATCAGAAACTTTAAGTTCGGCCTTGACCCGAATTATATGATTCCCAACAAAAATAATAAAATGAATAATATAAAAAAATACGGGTGTGACAATTCTCCCCACCATAAATCTTTCGGTCCCCAGAAAGCCACAACTAAGACTGAGACCCAAACAAGGAAACGACACCCCACTAAGGATCAAATAGGATCGCCATAATCAATAAGCCAAAAAAAGTTAAAAACATAATTCTCAGAGAAAGGGACTAAAAAACAACTTCAAGAAATGCGTAAAAAGACTTTTTGATATGCGTTGCCCGCCCCAAAGAGCTGAAAAACCTCCAGTTGATTGTTTAAGAAGAGGAGCCATCGCACCCACAGAAATAAACTTTACAAGCCGAAATTCCTCAAGCACCATTAAATGAAAACCACACCATTTGGTTAGAATAAACAAACAAGGTCAAACCACATCCAAGGAACACTATTATCACTTATCACCAAGCCAAAAAAACAGAAGAAAAAGATCAACATGGGGAGGCCCGAGGGGCTCCCCACAATTAAAAACTCACTGACACTCGAGATTAGACTGGAAAACCAACACGGGGAGGTTCGAGCGGACTCCCTGCCATTAAAGAAATGTCCATAACCGATTCATTCTAGAGACATTCGTGTGAGACCCAATGTGGGTCTCCCCACCCTTAAGAACCTACCAACGCCCAAGACGAGACTAAAAAACCAACATGGGGAGGTCCGGGCAGACTCCCCACCCTTAAGGAAAGGCCAACAATGATTTATTCCAGAGACCTCTATGTGAGACTCATCGTGGGTCTCGCCGTTATGAGAACTAATCAAATGATATTGAACTTTATAAACTTTCTGACGGGGACCAAGCACCCCACCACAAGGGGCGGGGAGGGTCGGGCCTAACTACCGAGCGTCAAAACCACGGCCGGAGACAGACCAACATCCCCAAATCCCATGATGAGTATCATTCAAAATTGAGGATGATTTACCAAACATACTCCCATAAGGACCACTAAAGCGATTGCATCCAGTGGGACGCAACCCCCAAGACTTTAAGGCACGAGATGAACACGCATCCACATGGTCACGAAAACCTTATGCAACAAGACAGCTCATTCGAAGCGGAACAACCTTGGAAACCATTTAAACTGCCTCTAATTTTAACATTGGTGACAGAAATAAAGTTGGGGTCCCATACACTCATGGGGTTCCTGACCACGTGTGAGCATCACTCCGAGGCCTGTGCCTGGAGCCTTGATGTTTGAAGCATCTTCTGCCTCGCAGTCAGGTGTTAAAGACTCCCTAATGGAGCTTCCCCTTTTGGTTTCACATACAACCACACTGCAACCAAGAAAACACTAGAAAACATGACACATTACAGAATCTGACTGATCATACATGGAACATTCACCAATACTAGAGTTGAAATGGTGCATGCACATCCCCCTTTGTCACACTGAATGAGAACACGACACCACCAATCGTCACCTGAACATGACCATTGCTGTTGAGAGGAACATTACGCTGAGAAAGAATTTACACCGCGTCTTGAACAACACGTGATTCCTACAAATGACCATAGCATCTTCATACGGCTGGGTCTGAAAAACTAGTAGCCTAAGACAAACCTTCCCTTAAATGAAACAAATCAAAGACCAGAGGTCATTTAGAATGATAGACCGCACCAACAACTTAGGGTTGCTTCCACCTTTTTCCCACTGGAGTCTCCTTTACCGCTTCCAAACCACCATTGACTATCAAAGGGACCTCACGCTGCAAGACGTCTCCGAAAATGACCCTTGCAGCCGAGGTAAATACTACAAAGCCCTTCAAGACATTGGTCAACACTGAAAATTCTGAACAACCTTCACCCTTCCCCTCTAGATTTCCTTTCGTTGTTTCTAGGGGGAACCTTCAAACATGACGACGTCAAACCTCATACCCGACGAATCGGACAACTAAAATGACAAAAACTCTCTTCAACTTCCCTCGCATCTGTCATCCCACTGCGAGAGGATCCACTTAGTTGCAAAAAGGAGAGGTGAGTTCAATTCTAGAATTCAAGAAGAGATTCCTCTGATCAACTGGAGGGTCGGCCAACGGCGAATTACCCGTAGCCGCACATCATTCACACATTAACTCTTTATTGGGGCATACACTAGCCAAGAAGAAGAATCGTAGACCCAATCAAACTGGTCCAATGGCCAATACATACAGCAACCGAACACTAAACTTATAGGGGGAACCACTACAAGGGCTTCCCGAAACATTTTTTGAAAAAACCATTAACCACATGCTTTTACACCAACTGACCAACAAGAATTCAAAATCAAGACACAAGTCAGTTAAAAAAGATCTTCAGCTCGAAATACCTAACACACAGCATTTACAAAACACAAGGACTCACCACACAACCAACAGTTACTAAAACAACAAATTTTTCCTTTACAAAACATTTTGAAAATAAGCAAATCTGGTGGGTTACACAACCACCAAGGGTGTCCCATGGGCAAAGCACATGCATGTTCTCATGCCACACCGACACCCACCTCATATCCATCTAGGAACTCATCCGCTCATGTCATTAACCCTTTCACTCTTCATATACACTCATGCATGTGGTTGCCCACGAGAACACAAAGGATAAAAACCGAACCCTTCCATTTTTTCAAAACCAAATCATCCAACCCACACTTTTCAACCCTCATACCTCATTTTCCTTTTAAAGTGCTTTATTTCAAAACATTTTCCAAGACCAAATCATTTTTACTTTAAAACCAAAAGTCAACAATTCCAAAACAAAGAAATGAGGAACGGTGTAAGAGAAAACTAGTGTCAGCGGGTGACTGGAACATATGGTTGGCGGTCATACGCCAATCACGCCACTGCCACATAGGGTATTCTAGGACATCGTCATTGGCTCCACAAGGCTTGCCAGACCCTGCAAACTCACTAAGACCACTGAACCTACTCCCTTTTCATTTCCCTTAGAAAAGATTAAGCACAAGGACCAAAAACTCAGAAAAACCTCAACATACTTTGGTAACTTGAGTCCCGCCACGAGGTGTGCTGTCCAGGCACCGTACTCGTAGTCTTGACATCGAGTCCCGTCAACCTTAACTCAATTCTACCGTGACTCTATCCTGAAAGAACACAAATCAAGAGAGAAAACCTTTTCCTCTGATACCATTTTGTCATGAACCAGGCCAGGTTACCATCCGACCCGGCGCCCGACCCGGTCCGCGGAAAGGCCCGTAGGGCGTACCCGATCCCCACGGGCTGGCACAAGTGCCCGGGTATCAAGATTAACAAGTGAGAATGGTTTTACCCAAAATAAAAGACAGAAAAAAATAACAAGATAAATAAACTAAAACTGGAAGTAGACAACCAAACACGCCTTTAAACTATAAACAGGTTTAAAGTCTACAACTCGAACCAATAGATAAAAAGAAAAGACGACAGCAGAAACTAAAGCTCTGACTCAAACCTCCTGGAAAATTAGAGGCCACATCAACAACATTCTGCATGAGAAAGCCAACTGAAACCTGAACCACCATCACTGAGCATGATTCCACAACCTGGAATACACAAGAACAAATTCTAGACACACCCAAAGGTGTATGTAGGGTGTGAGCCAAAAGATCAATAGGATTTCACGCAAATAAAAAAGTTCCACGTATAGACATTAAATGACAAATACATTTTCATGCTAAATAAAAGAAAGGGACACCAAAGCATAAACAACATTAAAGAAACAGTTTCTATAAGGAAAGCCCTTTTAAAGAAAACAACATAAATAAAAGAAAACACCCTTGCATGAAAGAAAAACTCAACTTCACCAAAAACCCAAAAGCTGCATCGTATGCTGACGGTGGGTGTATAGTAGTCCAGGAGCACCGAAAGTGGGAGAGGCCCTAAAGTACTAAAGTTGTGTGGGGACCTAGAACCTCACGTCTTGGTGAACCATATCATACATTCCCGTGCACGATCCACTGGTAGGGAAACACCCCCTACCATAGTGGACTCCAGTCATCATCCAAAATTTATTTAGTGTTGTAAGCGTCAATCCAGCTAAGTGAAACTGGGCCGGAGCCACTCTCGTATCACTAGCACGCATGTCTAGTCCGCCCACCTAGTACCCAGGCATCCCCTTTTTGTGCTCACCATTGTTCCAATCTCACATTTCATGCCAAACTCAAACAAGTAAAACAACTATGGTGTTACATAAACCAAAAGTCACACTTTCACATACATAGAAAACCATTTTGAAAAGGACGCACTCCAAAAGACTTTACCCAACTCAATTTAAAACAATTTCTGCATTGCTAATGATTGTTTACTAAAAACAAATAAAATTTTCATCATTAATAATTTTATTAAAACATATTAAATTCTTTGTAAACAAATTCTTTAAAAAGAAATATAACACAACTTTAACAAAAAAACCACGCAACGATCATTCATGACCAAACACACCAAACACCACATCAAGAACACAAATTGCACCCTTTGCACATTTTCACAAAACAAACACAAACATTATGAAAACACTAGAGCACGAACATTGCACTTCGCGCATATGAAAAACTAACTGAAAACATTAATAAACACTTGCAATTGAATAAAAACAAGTTTCCAAACAATGAACACACCAACTTCAAACATTAATAAACACTATCAATTAACTCAAAACAAGTTTCCAGACAAAGAACGCACCTGCACCGCATAAACATACTGCTAAATGAAAATAATGCATAGAAAAACTTCAAGATAATTAAATCCAAACCCATAATAATTAATCATGTAATATAAGAAATTATGTAAGCAAGTAAATTAACTTATCAGACAATGTTTAAATGCGAAACCACCTACCTTGTCATAGCAGACTTCACAACCATGGTGCACAATGACCGTCCACATCAACCGCAACTCAGACAATCTAAATTGAACCTAATAAATAATCCACCAGACCAATTACACCAAAATTGAACCAAACTAAAACTAAAACTCTAACCACACCCAACCAGGATTAAATAACAAGCCATTAACGAAAAACACACTTACAGCGGGGGTCTGAAAGGTCAGCCGGAGGTTCCTAGAAGTTTCCGGAGTTACGCGAGGAGGTGCGGGGTGGCTGTCCGGTGGCGGGAAAGGGAATGGGGCAGCCGGTGTAGGGTTGGACGGTCGGTGGGGTCGCCAGAGGGAAGCTAGAAAATATGAGGGGTCCGGCGGGCTAAGGGGTAGTCGCCGAAGGGGTCTGCGCGGCGGCATGATCCGGGAGTAGCGTGAAGCGTTTTACATGGTTCTAGGGGGGTTGTGCCTCGGGCTGGACAAGTGGAACAGGGGGAATTGGGTTTCGCTAGTCAGAGCAGGAGCAGGGGTCGTCGGTGCAACGGGGATGGCCGGACAAGGAGGTGTGGTGCGGCGGAGAACCAGGGAGAGGAGGGTTCGGCACGGGGGGTACCAAGGAGAGGGGGGTTTTCTAGGTAACAGGCCAGACAAGGGGGTCCCGGTTCGTCAGAGGGTGGTGCTGCGCTGGTGGAGAGGTCCTGCGAGGAGGGGGCGCGCTGGAGCGTCGTCGCGTCTAGGGAAGGGGAGTGCTGTTGGAGGTTGGTGTTTTGCTGAGTGGGAAGGAGGTTGGCCACTGGGAAGGGAGGATGCCAGTGAGGGAGGGGAGGCTGCGCGAAGGAGGAGGAAGTAGCGGGATGCACCGCACAGGGAGAAGAAGAAAAAAAATGAAGGGGGGGGGGGGGGGGGAGGAGCGGCCAAACCCTAACAAGGGGGGCGGGAATAATTATAATAATAAAAAAAAATTAAAATAAAGATAGAGTTAAAGGAAAGTGAAAATTAAATAAAATGAAAATGAAATAAAAAAAATAAAAAGAAAATGAAATAAAAAAAACTAATAATAATAATAATAACCTAAATAAATTATTATCTTTAAAACTAACAATAATAATGATAACGACATCCCTCAAAATTAAAAAAAACCATTAAATTTTATCACGTATCTTATTTAATTTTATTTCCATTTTATCCATATTTTAAAATTTATTTCTTTATTAATAACTCCTTTATTTAATTGGTTTCATGTCAAGCAGGCGTGCGGAGAACCGAGCGTGGACGTGCGGAGACCCAAGTGAGGTCGCGCGGCTTTGACAGCAGGATGCTGAACGCTGAAAAGGCCAAAAACGACATTTCAAAATAAAACTCAGAAATTTTAAGTTCATCCTTGAATCGAATTATCTGAGGCCCAACAGAAATAATAAAATGAATAATATAAAAAAAAGTCGGGTGTGATAGTTATGTTATCCTGGAATACTATGTTATCATATCTTGAAATTCTCTATGTTGAACTTTGGTTGTTACTATTAAATTTTGGAGATTGAATTAATTATCCATCATATGATATTTAATCATTTTGGGATCTTATATTTGGTATTAGAGGTCAGTTTAGATAATTTTAGGTGTTAGGATACTATTATTAAAATATGCACAAACAATTTTTACGTTATTATTTAGTTTCAATGATATATTATTTGAAGATTTATTGTTTCATCTTTTATAATATATCTATTCAGAATATTTTTCCTCAATGGAAACATGGAATCTATGGTGGTTGACATTCAGAGGAAGACATCCTTCTAAATTATCATCCTAAGTTAGTTGGTATCATAATTGAAAAGATTTTTGTTTTGATGGATCTGGTTAAATATGATATAAATCATGGTTGATCCCATGAATGAGATTTTCTAGATTAACTATAGAGGAATATGTCTATAGAAGAGCATTTTATTAGGAAACATCCTCCTTCTTTTAGTGATACATACGACCTAGTGGTTGATTAAGGGTAGATTAATTACTTATAAGATATTTTTGATATCATGGAGTTTTCAAAATATCCAATAGATAGTCATTATATTTATCATTTTTAAGGTGAATATGATCAGTGGTGGTTGATGGTTAAAAATATAAGGGGTAGTGAGAAGATTTTTTTTATTGTGGGATGAATAAAAAATATTTCTTGTGAGAAATATTTTCCTACAATGGTTCGACTTATGATGGAAAAATAATTCTTGGAATTGTGGTGTGAAGGTGATTTATTAGAAACTTATGAATAAAAATTATCTTGACTATCAAGGTATGCTCAAAATTTCATCCAGGATATTGATAGTAAAATCAATCATATTTACTCAGTATTAAAGCGAAAATATCTAAGGCTATTCACTTCCCATGAATTGAAATGTTATGTAAAACATGGTTGACCTGAAAAAAAGGCGGAAATAGATATTTTCAAGGATTATAGGTTCTTTAAAACAAGGATAAATAGAGGTCACGGTGGAAGGTCGAAGGGAAGAATTCATCAAATTATTTTGATGGTAAGAAAATTAGGTTTACATTTTTTGATAATTTTTGTAAAAAACATACTAGGAATGCCTTTAGAATTATGGTAAGTTCTTATGAGGTTTTAAAATGGGGAATATAGAGTATTAATTTACTAAAAAATATCATGTTTTGGTAAGAAAAACCTAATATACAGTCATTAAAATGATTTAAATGCAATGAGATGGGTCATTATGTAAATAACCCTACTGGAATGGGAGGTTTTCCCCACGACCCTTTACCAACGGTTTCCTAAAACCATTGGTAAAGGGGTGTTCAACCCACCCTTTCCAAACGATTCTACTGAATCGTTGGGAAAGGGTACCCCTTTACCAATGGTTTTTAAAAAATGTTGGTAAAATTTTACCCCAAATCTACTTAGCCGCTCCTCTCCCCCATTCATGAGATAGAACCCTAAATGTGCAGTGCTCCTCTCGCGACTTCCCCCATCTGAACCGTTGAAACTCCATTTCGAATCATCTCAATTTAGGTATTTTCATCTTTATACACATAAAATATTTAGGTGTTACCTTGTTTTCATTGTTATTCATCTAATATTTTAGTTTTAAGTTTTGATTTTGATGTGTATATCATTTTTTTGTGTTTTGATTTAATCTAGACTTTCTCTATTCCAATCAATTTAATTAATTAAATCCTCAACCCTCCATCGAAGAAGAAACATCTCAAATTCATTGCGGTTGGATTCCAGATTTTCTAAGTATGTGTTTTTATGCTTTTTCTTCATCTTGTAATTAACTGTTACTTGGGAATTTATTTATACGTGTTTATTAAATTTTAGAAAAGTTTCTATGAATGTTTTCCTCAAAATTCCTTGTGAAATATTATTTGACCCTATTCTCATTCAATAGAAATGGATTTCGAATGATATTTCAGAAATGATTTCATCTTGAAGAAAGTGATTTATTAAAATGAGAATTTTTTTAATAAGGCTTGGGTAATGTAATTTTTTATAGTACACTTGTTATGTGACTATGTTTGGTATTTAGTAACACATGAGATAATAGGTTTGTGAGAATGTTTTATGAAAGAGATTCCATGGTTGGTTAAAGATTATATTTACATTTTGAGCCTATTAATGAGTTGTTTTAAAGATATTTTGAGATATTTACCTTATGTTTATTGGTAAAAACTGGGAGCTGTAGTGGTGGTTCATGATTAAGACATATAATAACTGCTAAACATGTGGATAGACCATATATAGTAGTGAATTCTTGAAATGTTTGATGTTTTTAGTCCTTTTTTATTTCGAGTTTCATTGGATGCTGATGTTTCTTATTGATACCTATGATGGGAATTTATTTTAGTTTCTAAATCGGCTGAGACTCCCCCACCACGCACAGTGTGTGCAACCTCTACCCTTATTTAATCATTCTGTTTACACAACCTATGAAACCTCTAACGTAATTTAATCAGTGAACTCAAGTCATTAATTCAAGCCTTCATTCTCACTGGCATGTAGGAAATTGAATGATGTAAACCCATCCTCACAAGACTTCTTACCTTAAATAGTTTCCAACCAATGAAATATGAGCTTTTGAATTCATCAGTTTACCAGGATCATTTATTCCATTTCCCCCAAGATGACTATACTAATATAACTTTAGTGTCAATTAAATATGGTTCTCATTGTACGTTGTATATTATGTGTCCATGTCCAATACTCCCTTTTATGAGGGTGGGGTTCTTTTCACTAGCCATGCTGGCATGTGTAGACATCCATAAAAATGTTAGATAAGTCACAAGTTTAACTCAGTAATTTTTTTATCATTGACATACTTTATTATTAATCTCAAATTTAAAAATAAATGTTTTTGTCTATAAATTATGAAATTAAAACTTTTTAGAAGCCATGAACAACCTATTAGTGTAGAAGCCTAAAATTTATTCACCCATGGGGTGCGCTTGACTTGGAGAAGTAATTGGGTAATGAAAGGTATGGCCATAGTGGTTCCATTAATGATTTATTGAACATGAGTAAATGATTTGGGATGCCTATAACACATAATGGGACCTGAGGCATGTGCCTCTTATAGACCTAATGAAAATAAATATAAATAAATTTTAATTTAATTTATGAGTACTTGTTCGTTACATTATTTTAATAGTTCACTACATCGACTAGAAACATCATCCTTTATCGTTTACTTAAATGTATTTTCTCTTAAAGTACAATCCTATTGAATTGTTTTTGAAAAAATTACTTATATAAATTATTTTTACAGAATGTAAAGAAGTTGGATGTATGAAATTGATCGGATCTCAAGCGATTTTCAAAACAATTTGGAGATATTTATAGATTTTTCATTTCACAATGCTTCACATAGTGGTCGCATACACTTCCCATGTTCCAATTGTGTTGGTAGACCTTGGTTGAGCCATGAAGAAGTCAGCTACCACATAACCAAATATGGTTTTTAAGAAAACTACTTTGTGTGGTATCACAATGGGGAGAAAATGAAATTTCAAATTGGTGATGATTGAAATGAAAGGACTGGAATGGAGAATTTGTTAGATAATCAGTTTTTGTTTATTCGCCATCATGAAAAAGAAAGGATTTTGACTCAAGAAGACTTCTATATGAGGACAGATGATGCATCTAGTGAAAATTATGATATTGATAGGGTGAAAAAATTGAATGATGCTGCCATGCCAATAGTATATAGACAATGCGATAAAATGAAAATGCCGGAATTTTTAATCCGATTGTTTCATTCTTACCCTCTTGAAGGATTTACTTTCATATGATGCAGATATTTTCTCAAACCACTATATGGCATGGAAGTTAGTTAAGAAACTTGGATTTTCAAGAAACAAAATTCATGCTTGCCCGAAAGATTGCAGTTTATTCTGGGAGGAAACTGCTGAACAAAATGACTGTATAAAATTTAGTATATCCCGTTGGAAGTAAAAATTTGATGGAACATCATCCCGCGTTCCACAGAAAGTAATGTGGCACATTCCATTGATCCCCAAACTCCAGAATCTTTTTATGTCTGATGAAATATCAATAAAAATGAGATGGCATGATACCGAGAGAAAGAATACTAATGATGAGTTGGTTCATCCTGCAGATGGATTTTCATGGCAGAGATTTGATTATCAACATCCGGATTTTGCAGCTGACGTGCGTAATGTGAGGTTGAGTCTTTCATGCGACAGTTTTAATTCGTTTGGGAAGATGATAACTTCACACATAACATGGCCAGTTTTTATACACATTTATAATCTTCCCCCATGGTTGTGTATAAAAAAACCTTTCAATTTCATGAGTATACTCATATCTGGTCCTTCTGATCCTGTCATTAATATTGATGTGTACATGAAACCTTTAATAAAAGAGTTGAATCTTCTTTGGGATGTGTGTGTGCGCACATACGATAAATGTTCGAAAGACATATTTCAGATGCGTGTTGCGCTTATGTGGACGATCAATGATTTTCCAGCTTATGCAATGATATCTGGATGTAGTACGAAGGGAAAACTATCATGTCTAGTTTGTATGAAGAATACACAATTCAGAAAACTGAAACATCGTTGTAGTTTCAGTTTTATGGGACATCGACGATTCTTACCAAAGGATAATCCATATTGAATAAATCATCGATGATTTGATAATACAATAGAGATCGATGATCCACCTCAGCATATGTCTAGAACTGATGTGCTTAATGAATTGAAAGATTTCAGTTTTTTCGTTCGGGAAGGGTCAAAATAAATCTAGAAAGAGAAATAATATTTCCATTGAAACCTGATACAATTGGAGGAAGAAGAGTATCTTTTTTGATTTTCCTTATTGGTCAACCAATTTATTACGTCATTGCTTAGAAATAATTAATATTGAAAAGAATATATGTGAAATGTTGCTTTCGGTTCTTCTAAATGTCAAGGGGAATGCAAAATATGATTTATGATATCGGCGTGACTTGGTGGATTGGGGAATTAGAACAGAATTGCATCCAGTGCGTATCAGTGAAAATAAATGGCAACTTCCACGTGCTTCTTATGTGATGACACCTACGGAAAAAAACATTATCTGAATGTATTAGAGACTATTAGAGTTCCTGATGGCTATTCAAGCAACATATCTAAATGGGTCAACATAAGAGAGTTGAAGCTAAAATCTTTTAAGAATCATGATTATCATGTTCTACTGCATGAGTTGCTTCCAATACCAATCCTTCATCTTTTGTCCAATAATGTAAGGGAGACTATTATTCGGTTGTTCCATTTTTTAGTGTTCATTGTGCTATAAAGTTGTCCAAGTCTTTCTTTCCAAAAATGTTGACAGATTCCCCATTAATTTTGTGTGAGTTGGAGAAAATATTTCCTCCATCATTTTTCACATGCATGTTGCATCTGACTGTCCATATTCCCACTGAAATACTTCTCAGAGGAACTGTTTCTTTTTGTTGGATGTATCCAACTGAAAGAAATATGTACACATTAAAGTCTTATGTCTGAAATAGGAATTATCCTGAAGTTTCTATCGTGAACGGTTACATTTATCAAGAATGTATGGAAAATTGAGGACATGTCTGTTTTTCAAGATGGTAATACCATGCATCAAGTGCGGCCGGCACCACTCAAAATGTCTCAGGTTTATTTGAAATAGACAACATTTTAAGTGAAAATAACAACTGGAGTATGGAAAACTGACCAAACTTATTCAGATTGTGTTGATACTTTTTTAAAATAATCCATGGGTCATTTTTGACGTGTATGAGTCAACCCTGTCTAAATCCGAGGCGCGATGTGGCCAGTAGCACTCTAACTGTGTCTCTTTTGTTTAAAATGGATGGGATTTTAAGTGAAAAGAACAACTGACAAACTAAAACCCGACCAAAAGGATTCTGATTGTGTTGATACTTTATCATAAAAATCCATGGGTCATATGTGACGTGTACGAGTCAACCCCACCTCAATACGAGTTGCGGTGTGGCTAGCACCACTCAAAGTGTCTCTCTTTTGTTTAAAATGGACATAATTTTAAGTGAAAACTATAACTTACATACGGAAAACCGAAAAAATGCATTCGAGCTATGTTGTTATATTAGGAAAATGATCCATGAGTCATATGTGACGTGTACAAGTCAACCCCATCTCAATCCAAGATGCGGTGTGGCCGGAACCACTCAAAGTGTCTCTCTTTATTTTAAAATGGACTTCATGTTAAGTGAAAATAGCTACTGACAAATGGAAAACCAATCAAACACATTCAGATTCTGTTGAAACATTAGGACAAAAATCCATGGAACATATGTGACATGTACGAGTCAATCGCACCTCAATCCGAGTCGCAGTGTGGCTGGCACCACCCAAAGTGTCTCTTATGTTTAAAATGGAC
Source organism: Viscum album (assembly GCA_963277665.1). Lineage (NCBI taxonomy): Eukaryota > Viridiplantae > Streptophyta > Magnoliopsida > Santalales > Viscaceae > Viscum > Viscum album. Next base: position 4,578,847 of record OY728140.1, read on the forward strand.
AACATTTTAAGTTCATATGGAAAACCGACCAAAAGGATTATGATTGTGTTGATAATTTAGAAAAATGATCAATGGGTCATATTTGATGTTTACAAGTCAACCCCTCCTCAATCCGAGGCGCAGTGTGGCTGGCACCACTCAAAGAGTCTCTCTTTTGTTTAAAATGGACTTAATTTTAAGTGAAAACAAAAACTGACATATGGAAACTGACCAAACGCATTTGGAATGTGTTGTTTCTTTAGGAAAACGATCCATGAGTCATATGTGATGTGTACGAGTCAACCCCGCCTCAATCTGAGACCCAGTTTGTCCAGCACCATTTGAAGTGTCTCGCTTTAGTTTGAAATGGATACCATTTTTAGTGAAAATTACAACTGACATATGGAAAACAGACCAAAAACATTCATATTGTGTTGATACTTTAGGACAATGATCCTTGGGTAATTTTTGATGTGTATGAGTCAACCCCGTCTAAATATGAGGTGCGGTGTGGCCGGTAGCACTCTAACTATGTCTCTTTTGTTTAAAATTGATGGGATTTTAAGTGAAAGGAACAATTGACATACAGAAAACCAACCAGAATCATTAATATTCTATTGATACTTTATCAAAATGATCCATGGGTCATATGTGATGCATACGAGTCAACCCCGGCTCAATCTACGGTGCGGTGGGGCTGGCACCATTCGAAGTGTCTCACTTTTATTTGAAATGGATAACATTTTAAGTGAAAAGTAAAACTGACATACAGAAAACTGACCAAACACATTCGGATTGTGTTGATACTTTAGGAAAATGATCCTTGGGTCAATTTTCATGTGTAAGAGTCCACCCCTCCTCAATCTGAGGCCCATTGTGGCTGGAACCACTCAAAGTGTCTCAGGTTTATTTGAAATGGACAACATTTTAAGTGAAAATAACAACTAGCATATGGAAAACCAACCAAACGCATTCGGATTGTGTTGATAATTTAGAACAAGGATCCATGGGTCATATGTGACGTATAAAATTCAACCCTGCCTCAATCTGAGGCACGGTGTTTCCGGCACCACTCAATGTGTCTTTCTTTGGATTAAAATGAACATCATTTTAAGTAAAAACAACAACTGACATATGGAAAACCAACCAAACGCATTCAGAATGTGTTGATTCTTTTGGAAAATATTCAATGAGTCAATTGTGATGTGTACGAGTCAACCCTGTCTCAATCCAAGATGCGCTGTGGCCGGAACCACTCAAAGTGTCTCTTTTTAGTTTAAAATGGACTTCATATTAAGTGAAAACAGCAACTGATATACAGGAAAATGACCAAATGCATTCATATTCTTTTTAAACATTATGAAAACATTCCATGCGTCATTTGAGATGTTTACGAGTCAACCTCGCCTCAATCCGAGGCTAGGTGTGGCTGGCACCACTCAAAGTGTCTCAGGTTTATTTGAAATGGACAACATATTAAGTAAAAATAACAACTAGCTTACGGAAAACTAACCAAATGCATTCGGATTATGTTGATACTTTAGCACAATGATCCATGGGTCATCTATGATGTGTACATTTCAACACCACCTCAATCCGAAGCACGGTGTTACCGGAACCCCTCAAAGTTTCTTTATTTTGTTTAAAATGGACATAATTTTCAGTGAAAATAGCAACTGACATACGGAAAACTGACCAAATTCATTTGGAATGTGTTGAAGCTTTAGTAAAAAGATGCATCAGTTATATTTGATGTGTAAAAGTCAACCCCGTCTCAATCCAAGACACGGTGTGACCGGAACCTCTCAAAGTGCCTCTCTTTAGTTTAAAATGGACTTCATGTTAAGTGAAAACAGCAACTGACATACGGAAAACCGAACAAATGCATTAGGATTCTGTTGAAACATTAGGAAAGTGATCCATAGTATTTATGTGATGTGTATGAGTCAACTACACCTCAATCAGAGTCGTAGTGTGGCCGGAACCACCCAAAGTGTCTCTTATGTTTAAAATGGACTACATTTTAAGTACATATGGAAAACTGAAAAAACATATTATTATTGTGTTGATATGTTAGAACAGTGATACATGGGTCATATGTGATGTTCACGAGTCAAACCCACCTCAATCTGAGGCACGTTGTGGCCGGAACCCCTCAAAGTGTCTCTATTTTGTTTAAAATGCACTTAATTTTAAGTGAAAACAACAACTGACATACGGAAAACTGACCAAACGCATTTGGAATGTTTTTTTCTTTAGTAAAATGATACATGAGTCATATTTGACATGTGCGGGTCAACCTCGTGTCAATATGTGACCCAGTGTGGCCAGAACCATTTGAAGTGTCTCACTGTTGTTTGAAATGGATAACATTTTAAGTGAAAAGTACAACTGACAAATGGAAAACTGACCAACCGCATTCAGATTGTGTTGATACTCTATGAAAATGATCCTTGGGTCATTTTTGACCTGTATGTATCAACCACGTCTAAATCTGAGGCACGGTGTGGCTGGTAGCACTCTATCTGTGTCTCTTTTGTTTAAAATGGATGGGATTTTAAGTGAAAAGAACAACTGACATACAGAAAAAAAAACCAAACACATTCAGATTCTATTGATACATTATCACAACAATCCATGGATCATATGTGACATGTACGAGTCATACTTCGCTCATTATGAGGTGTGTTGTGGCTGGAACCATTCGAAGTGTCTCACTTTTGTTTGAAATGGATAACATTTTATGTGAAAAGTACAACTGACATACGGAAAACTGACCAAACACATTCGGATTGTGTTGATACTTTAGTAAAATGATACATGGGTTAGTTGTGATGTGTATGAGTCAACCGAACCTCAATCCGAGGCCCGGTGTGGCCGGCAACACTCAATGTGTCTCAGGATTATTTGAAATGGACAACATTTTAAGTGAAAATAACAACTAGCATATGGAAAACCGACCAAATGCATTCTGATTGTGTTGATAATTTAGACAAATGATCCATGGGTGATATGTGACATGTACGATTCAACCCTGCCTCAATCTAAAGAATGGTGTTTCCATCACCACTCAAAGTGTCTTTCTTTTGTTTAAAAAGAACACCATTTTAAGTGAAAACAACAACTGACATACGGAAAACTGAACGAATGAATTCGGAATGTGTTGATGCTTTAGGAAAACCTTCCATGAGTCTTTTTTGATTATATAAGTCAACCCCATCTCAATACAAGAAGCGATGTGGCCGAAACGACTCAATGTGTCTCTTTTTAGTTTAAAATGGACTTCATGTTAAGTGAAAACAACAACTAACATACGGAAAACCGACCAAATGCATTCGGATTCCATTGAAACTTTAGGAAAATGGTCCATGAGTCATTTTTTACATGTACGAGTCAACCCCACCTCAATCTGAGGCCTGATGTGGTTGGCACCACTCAATGCGTTTCTGGTTTATTTAAAATGTTCAACATTTTAAGTAAAAATAACAACTAGCATACGGAAAATAGGCCAAAAACTTTAGGATTGTGTTGATACTTTAGCAGAACGATCCATGGGTCATATGTGATGTGTTAGAGTCAACCCCACCTCAATCCGAGGCATGGTGTTACCGTCACCACTCAAAGTGTCTTTCTTTTGTTTAAAGTGGACATAATTTTAAGTGAAAACAACAACTAACATATGAAAAACTAACCAAATGCAATTGTAATGTGATTATGCTTTAGGAAAACAATGCATGGGTCATTTTTGACGTGTATGAGTCAACTCCATCTAAATCCAAGACATGGTGTGGTCGGCACCACTCAAAGTGTCTCTCTTTAGTTTAAAATGGACTTCATGTTAAGTGAAAACAACAACTGACATATGGAAAACCAACCAAACTCATTTGGATTCGGTTGAAACATTAGGAAAATGATCCATGGGTCGTATGTGATGTCTAAAAGTCAACCATGCCTCAATACCAGTCGCAGTGTGGACAGAAGCACCCAAAGTGTCTCTTTTGTTAAAAATGGACAACATTTTAAGTACATACAGAATGCCAACCAAATGGATTCTGATTGTGTTTATACTTTAGAAAAAAAATCCATGGGTCATATGTGACGTTTACGAGTCAACCCCACCTCAATACGAGGTGCGGTGTGGCCGACACCACTCAAAGTGTCTCTCTTTTCTTTAAAATGGACTTAATTTTAAGTGAAAACAACAACTGACATATGGAAAACCGACCAAACACATCGGAATGGGTTTTTTCTTTAGGAAAATGATCCATGAGTCATATGTAACATGTACGAGTCAACCCCGCCTCAATTCGAGACCCAGGGTGGCCGACACTACTAAAAGTGTCTCTCTTTTGTTTCAAAAGGACATCATTTTAACTGAAAACAACAACTGACTTACAGAAAACCGGCCAAACGCATTCGGATTCTATTGAAACTTTATATAAAATATCCATGAGTGATATGTGATGTGTATGAATCAACCCAGCATCAATACACGGCACGGTGTGGCCAGAACCACTTGATCTGTCTCTCTATAGTTTAAAATGGACAACATTTTAAATGAAAACAACAACTAACATACGGAAAACTTACCAAACACATTCAGATTCTATTGAAACTTTAGTAAAAAGTTACATGATTCATTTTTGACATGTAAAAGTCATCTTTGCCTCATTTTTGAGGCCCGGTGTGGCCGAAACCAATCAAAGTGTCTCAGGTTTATTTGAAATGGACAACATTTCAAGTGAAAACAACAAGTGACATACAGATTACCGACCAAACGCATTCAGATTCTGTTGAAACTTTAGGAAAATGATTCATGTATCATATGTGATGTGTAAGTGTCAACCAAGTCTCAATACGAGGTGCAGAGTGGCCGACACCACTCAATGTGTCTCTCTATAGTTTAATATGGACTTCAATTTAATTTAAAACAACAACTGACATACGGTAAACTAACCAAATACATTTTAATTTTCTTGAAACATTAGGACAAAGATCCATGGGTCATATGTGATGAGTATGAGTTAATTGTGCCAAAATCCGAGTCTTATTGTGGCTGATATCACTCTAATTTTCTCTCTTTTGTTTAAAATGGACAACATTTTAAGTACATAGGGAAAACTGACCAAACGGATTCTGATTGTGTTGATACTTTAGCATAATGATCCGTGCATCATATATGAAGTGCACGAGTCAGCCTCACCTCAATATGAGGCATGGTGTGGCTGGTATCAATCCAAATGTATATATTCTGTTTAAAATGGACATCATTTCTAGAAAAAACACATTTAAATGTGTATGTTTAAATGAATTATTTATGTTTATAATTAAGTTATGAATTCTGATTTAATTCTAGATGTTTATAGTTATAGATTAATTATATGTTAAATGTGTATGATTTTGTTCTGTATATGTATGTGTTAGTTGGTTATTGCTGGTATATTAATCGGAGAGGAGATTTACCTGAATGGATGGACACCCTGCCAGTGTTGTGAAAAATGCAGACTGCTGTGCAATTTGTATAGCATAGCCTATGCCAATGGTTTCAAACCGTTGGCATAGGGTTTATTAAAATGTTTTTACCAATAGTTCCCTTGAACTGTTGGTAAAACGACATTCCCAACAGCTTCTAAAACCGTTGGGAAGAATTGGAAAATTTTGGTTTTGCCAATAGTTCAGGGGAAACCATTGGGAAAAACGTTTCCCAACGGTTCCCAAAACCATTGGGCTATGCTAATTTTTCTAACCTATCCCAACTGTTCTATTTAAATCGTTGGGAAAATCAATCCCTATGGATTACATACCAACGGTTCACAGAACCATTGGTATAAGGTATACCAATGGTTCTGTGGCCTTTCCCAACAGTTCAGAACCATTGGTATATCATCCTTTTCCAGTAGTGTAAGTGTCTAAAGAGGAACCCTAATGAATGGAAACAACCTGAATATAAGTAGAAAGGGGTAGTGAAATCCATTTCAAATACCTTATAAGATACCATACCACCAAATAAATATTCATCAAGTACATTTTAGGTTTATTAAAATCATTCCAATGTGTTTTTTTATTCAGGGACTAAAAATTCATTCATATCTATGAATTTTTTTGGTCTTTTGGAAATTCCATCTCGTCAAATGAGACAAAAAAATTATGTTACAAGCACATGGTAAAAGATCATTGAAAAAATAAATTATTATAATATTCTAGTCATTTTCTATGGAATTAATTTACCTAAAAACATTTTTTTTCCTATATTAGAGTTTGATGTTATTATTGAAATTTATTAGTTTTCTATTCACTATATTAAGATTGATTATTGAGATAAAGAATTTATTTTTCAAAAATAATTTCAGTTTGTTTACAGGAATGATACCATACCATTGATATCATATCGTGAAGATATGAAAATGTTAAAATGAGGAAATAAATATTTTTTTCACATATTTTTTAAACAGGGGAACTTTTTAGATTATTGATGTTCGAGTAGTAAATGATAATCTTGATTTTTTCCTTTTTGAGTTTCATAGTATTATATTTGATTGGGATGTTTAATTTAATGTTTTCTTCATTCAAGAAGTTAATATAATTTCAAAAACCCTTATCAAATGCTTCAAGTAGAAAATATAGCATTTTAAAAAGTAGTTACATGATTTTCTAGATAAAGGTTTCATCTGACTTATAACTTAACCAAGGGGGTCTCATGTATTTTTTTTGTTAAAAAGAAATATGGTTCCCTGATAGTTTTGGTATCACCCCTTGTTTCTAAAAAGTAATTCTTATTTTATTATTTTTTCAGTGTGTGTTGTATATAGGTAACATTGGGGACAATTTAGAGACTTTTTGGAGACTTTTTGGGTTTTTTTTATATATTAACAAGTGGTGAACAATTTTTGGAAACCATGAAACACTTGAATGTAACATTTCATAGTGAGGCATGGGATAAAAGGATGTCTGATGAGAGACACACTATTTTTATAAACCATGAATAAGCCTATGAGAAACCATAAACCATGATATAGTGGTATTTGGGATGGCTGGAATACAGTTTGGATACCATGAAAGCTAACCATGTGAATATATTCCTTAAAACTATGTCTAGTCCATGGTTACCGCACGGTTTGACTATCCGTGTTACTAACCGTGCACCTAACAAAGAATGAGATCCTAAAATTGTGCCACTCACACATGTTTTATCTAACTCCTTGGTTTTTTCTCTTATGATTCCCTAACTCAATATTCAATTTTCTAATGCTCAAGGATTCTTCTAACATCGATCTGAAGGTGATCTTAAGGCTTACCTTAGTATTTTGAGGCCCGATCCTCCGGGTAAGTGTTTGTTCTTTTTCATTCTTGATGCTTCTTCTTACATACCCTTCTATATCTCCCTTGGTCTCATAGATATATGCTAGATGTGGATATATATATATGAATTTAAATGCAAAATATGATTATATTTGGCTTGGTTTTTTCTAGTTTAATATATCTAAAGTAGGTTCGTGGAGATTTAAACCCGGTTTCATGGATGTTTTTCATGTCATTTATCATTTTCACCAAACACTCAAGATAGGTTTCTTCAATCTTTAATTCCCTTTTTAGATCATAAATATTTGATTTTAAATCGATTTTTTCTCTATATTTGTTATGAAATTGATATGTATTTCTTTTTGAAAAAAATTGGTGAAGATTTATAGAATTGTGGAGATTGGTAATTTTTGTGGAAAGTTGTTTTCAATAAATTTTTGTTTTAATGATATAGTTCATAGAAAGGATTTTCAAAAAATTAATTTTTTACTAAAATGGTTTAATTTTTTTTTACAATACTTGGTTTCTAAATGGGTTTTGGCATCGGTGAGTTGCATGTTTTCATGTGCATTGGGATGGATAGGGGCCTAAAGGACCCCCATCAAGAAGTTGGGACAGATATGGGTGTGAAATACCCTATTCAAAGTGGTTTACTAAGTGATATATTAGTGAAAGGATGACTAATCCCATATGAGAATACATAGGTATAGGATGTATACCATCCCGCCTTTTTATCACATAAACTTTCATTACATTTTACAAAACCGAGGATATTTAAGTTTTAGTGTCTTGGAAACCAGGAACTTAAAACATGAAAACATAAAACATTCTTCTTAAACACTTGAAAGGCTTCTCCTTATGTTCATCGTAGGTTCATTACTACATCTCATAACCTGGGGACATACATCAAAAAAAAGGTGAGCAGAAGGCCCAGTAAGGGAAACAAGGAGAAACATTTAACATGCGAACTTGAGATACATAAACAATGTCATGAAAAAGAACATTAAGGCATGAGAAAGAAATACTAAGGCATATCATAATAAAAATAATGTATTTCATAACATGAAGATGTGGAAACAACATGTAATATTGACAAACATTTCTTTTTCACCAAGTTCCATCCCAAAGGTGTCATTAAAAATTACCAAGGTTATTCACCAAGGCATCATTAAAAATAGTCATCTCCATAGATTAAGTCTTTACCCAATGCATTGGATCACTATCAAGGCGCACCCTTGAAATGTATTTATTATCATGTGAGCCACATATATCATCATCAATCATTTCATAAACAACCCATATATCATAAAAGGAATGGGTTTCATTTCATAATCATAATGTTTTACAAACTGCTTTAAAGACATGATCTTTACGTCACTTTAAAACCACAGAAAGGGAAAGTGGGTCTCATGTATGTAAATCTCAGAATTTAAAATAGAAAAACTTGGTATAAATGTGAGTACACCTATAGAAGATAGGGCTCCGAGTATTCACTTAATAAAATAAAATAACTTTTGAAAAAGAGAGACATTTGAGACGGAAATTCTACAACATAACGGCTATGTTTTGGGGTTTTAGAAAACATTTAAAAGAGAGGGGACATGGGTCAAAAAATCATAAATGACCCATAAAACAGTAGATGGAACGAATATGAAGGATATATGAACATGGTAATTAAATTTTAAGGACATAACATCTAAAATGAAAAACAAAGAAGGAAGACAAAAATTAGATTTCTCTTATGAAAATCCTGTAGCCTAACAGAGTCACTTAAACATCAACCAAAAATGAATTGACAAGATCAAATAGGGTCTCTCATCATATGAACATATAAGTACAGTATGATAGATATAGAGATAATACCCCAACATAATAAAAAGTAACTTGAATGAATTTACATGAAAATAGATCTTGAAAACAAGAAGAGTGAAAGAATCCCTTAAAAATTCGGCAGCCTAACGACGCCACTTAAAACATCAAAATTATGAATTGAAGAGATCAAATAGGGTCTATCATCATATGAACATAAGAGTTCAGTATGATATATATAGATATCATACCCCAACATAATAAAAAGGAACTTTAAAGACTTGACATGAAAGTAGAACTTTGAAAAATGAGAAAGGTGAATGAATCCCTTAAAAATTCGGCAGCCTAACGGCGCCACTTAAAACATCAATATTCTGAATTGAAGAGATAAAATAGGGTCTCTAATCATATTAAAATAAGAGTTCAGTATGATATATATAGACATCATACCCTAACATAATAAAAAGGAACCTGAAAGACTTGACATGAAAGTAGAACTTTGAAAAATTAGAAAGGTGAACGAATCCCTTAAAAATTCGGCAGCCTAACGGTGCCACTTAATACATCAAAATACTGAATTAAAGAGATCAAATAGGGTATCTCATCATATGAACATAGTATTTCAGTATTATAGATATATAGAACATACCACAACAAAATAAAAAGGAACCTAAAATACTTGACATGAAAATAGAACTTGAGAATTGTGAAAGAATTCCTTAAAAATTCGGCAGCCTAACGGCGCCACTTAACATTATAAAAATGAAATGATGAGAGAAAGAGGGGGTCTCTCATCAAATGAAAATGAAAAACACATTAGGATGAATATAAAATAACATATTTCAACATAATATCATGGAGCATAAAATAAATGACATAAAAGAGATTACTTGAAAAGAAAGAGGGAGGTAGGATCCCTTACATTAAAACGTAACTCTTAAAACTCAATGGTTGGGACCTTGAGGGATTGGGGGCACCTTGGGAGGACTCCTTGGGAGGTAATGAGACCAGAGCTTCGTTGGGAGAGAGTTGGGAGTGGAATAGATGAGAGGATGGCTTGTTATTTATACGGAAAGTGAGGGGACAAGGCATTAATGGCCAAGGGACACCTCACAAGTGGTTTTCTAAGAACAATGGGCTCTCCCTTGGTATTTCCCATGGAGTTAGGCCACATGGGGCCCCCATACAATAATTCATCACCTTTGGTCAGACAACCCTTAAAATATCTCACGAAATCATCATGACACAGTTATGATGTCATTAAACACACCGAAACCCTAAAACTGTATTTTTACTATTCACTGAAAATTCGACTTTCTCAGAAAAATCCCAAAATTTCACCTTAACCAAATATAAATGATCTGATTTCAATAATGAAATCCATTTTATAAAAAAAAAATTCTAAATATTTTTAATTTAATATTTAAATAAATACACTATTCACCAAAAATTCATTTTTTTCAGAAAAATCCCCAAACATTACCTTAATATAATATCGATGCTCTGAGATCAAAAATGAAATCCATTTTATAAAAATATTTTTTTAAATATTTTTCATTTAATTATTAATTAAAAAAACACTATTAACTCGAAAAAACTAATACTTGACTAATAATTAATGAAACAGTTATTTACCTATTTTATTGACTCACATTACTTAATCAAGGTGCCTAGATTATATTAATACTTTCTTTAGGTGAGATTACTAATCCATTTTGTCACATTACTAATCTTAAGCATAAAATCACTATTCATAATTTAATATTCATCAAAAATAAACTTGATCTTATTAGATTCTAAATTTCATACTGAACATAATTGTAGAAGACCATTTTTTGAAAATCATTACACATGATTAGTTATCTAAGGTTTACATAAATATTTTCAAATATTATTTTTATAGAACTCATCAAAAATATGCATACTTTATTTATCCGGACATTTGAAAATCTAAAAACTTCATCACAAGAAGAAATCACAATTTTTATTTAAATCAAAGGATTACAGAAGGCAGTTACGGTCTCCTTACAGAGCCCCTTATCACACTAGCATAGGACCTAAGTGTAAGGTGTGCTAAGGGGAGAGAATTCGAGGGAGGCTCGGCCAATATCGCATGTGCAGTAATTTCTATCAGTTTGAACTTCTCATGAAGGCGATTCTATTCTAGCTTCACACGATGAAGTTCGGCTTGGGTTTGCTCCAGAGAAAAGCCCAGTGGGTCTAACTCCTTCCAAAGTTCTGTTAGATGTGCTTTGATCGGTCCAAGCCTACTGGGTGAGGCCATCAAATCTTCTTTCTATATTAATTAACCAAGATCACTTGTATTTAAAGACAAAAGAAAATGAAACATTTAGTTTCAAGCAGTCATATTGACCAATGGGCATATAACAGTCAAAACCCAATAGTCTCATTTTAATTATACTCATGTTATCCAATGAAACAGTTTTGTTGAGTTTAAAAATAAAATAACACACAAAATTAGGAAACAAGATTTATTCAAAATTTTGGGTCGTTACAATCTTCCACCCTTAAGAAATTGCGTCCTCACAATTTTTAAAATTGGGTTTTGAAATTTCATTGAATGTCCCACACCGGAAAAGGAGTCAGTAAAACTATTACTTTAAAAGAAAGAAAGGGAAGTAAAAAATGTCACCCAAGTTAACCCATACTAGGATCCCATGTAGGAAAACATGGACATGGAGGAAAAAAACAAAGGGTCATGTTCTAAGGGAGAGTGATATAAAACATGGTTAGGAGAAAGTTAACAATAAGAAAATCACAAACTTATGATGTGTGTAAACGGTATTTGATTACCTAGTAGGAAACGTAAACCAACAACGTTTTTGTTTCATGTTCCTTTTCATAATTTTGAGGAATCCATTTACTACATAGAACAAATACATAAGGAAATATACCTGCCTTCAAGTAGAGTTTCATCCCTTAATAAGTTTCTACCAAAACTAATATTTTCATTAAATGATGAGCATTCCAAAACACTGGGTCTCATAAAAACACAAGAATCATCTTCTTGGGAGTCACGTAATCCACAAAATATTAACTATCAATTCCTTCTATCTTTAAACATTATCCCAAAAACAGAAAGGGTAAGATAAAACAACTCTTCCAAAAGAAATAATCCCATAGGAAGGGAAAATACTTTTAAATCTTCAAAGTTTCAATGTACTACCCAAAGTTCATCACAGACCATCCCATAAATAACTGTTCATAAAATTCCTCAAAATAAACCAAACTAAGATTGAAACCCAAATACAAGAAGGATTTGATAACATAGTCTTCCAAAATAAACTTCATTGTCCATCTCCAAACAACATCAACCACTCCTAACATATTATAACAAAAGTAGCTAACCTAAACATATTTTACCCAAGATAGGTTAATAATTTCCATAAGTCTACCTTAAATTCATCGATTCTTCAAAATATATGTCAACCTTTACTCCTCAATGAAAATACATTAGTAATCTATTTACCTCGATCATATAGGGTCCCCAAAATAGTGAACGTCTTCCAAAATAATAATCATCTTTTAATCCCCTAATCATCCCTGTCATATTAATACGGCAATCGTCGCATTTCCTATCACATTGGTTGTTGGGACATGTTCTTCCATTTCCCACCATTAACTAAGAAAAGAAAGTATAATTATGGGCTTAAATACTTATCCAACAATCATGAAAAGGAACTTAAAGCATATAAGGATAACTTGTAGAAGAAAAGTATACCCAAACTTGTGATCCCCTAGGTCTCAAACTAGGTTATCCATGATCATATATTCTTATGTGAATATTTATTTTATTTTATGTTTGTTCCTTTAATAATGGTTCATACTGAGCTTATGAATTTACCAAATCATATCCCCCACGAGTGTCGTAACCAAGAGTGCAGAAAAGCCCGTTGTCGTGTACCAGTTCCTGTTTGAGTCTAGCTCAAAGTAGTGTTTTTGGGTTTTACCCCTATGTACATCTGTGCCAGAGCAACCTCTACCTGCTCGTATCCAGACAAGGATGTATTTTCTTGGAAACCCCTTACTTAATACTCACCAAAATACCAGGAAGATTTCCTATATTTAAACTTTTCTATAGGCTTCTTCCTAAAGTTTTCATATCCCAATTTCCACAAATAACTAAACAATCCTTTGATACCAACTATAGCATCCTGCCTTTTTATCACATAAACATTCATTACATTTTACAAAACCGGGGATCTTTAACGTTTAGTGTCTTGGAATCCAGGAACTTAAAACATGAAAACATAAAACATTCTTCTTAAACACTTTAAATGATTATCCTTATGTTCATCCTAGGTTCATTACTACATATCATAACCTGGGGACATATATCAAAAGAAAGGGTGGGCAGAATACCCAGTAAGGTAAACAAGGAGAAACATTTAACATGTGAACTTGAGATACATAAAAAATATCATAAAAAAGAACATTAAGGCATGAGAAAGAAATCTTGAGGAATATCATAATAAACATAACATATTTCATAACTTGAATATGTGGCTAAAACATTTAATATTGACAATCATTTCTGTTTCACGAAGGTCTATCCCTAAGGTATCATTCAAAATTACCAAGGTTATTCACCAAGGCGTCGTTAAAAATAGTCATCTCAAGAGATTAAGTCTTTACCCAATGCATTGGAGAGTTATTAGGGTGCACCCTTGACATGTCTTTATTATCATGTGAGCAACATATATCATCATCAATCATTTCATAAACAACTCATATAGCATAAAAGTAATGGGTTTCATTTCATGATCATAACATTTTACAAACTGCTTTAAAGACATGATCTTTACGTCACTTTAAAACCACAGAAAGGGAAAGCGGGTATCATGTATATAAATCTCAGAATTTAAAATGGAAAAAATGGTATATATGTAAATACCCCTATATAATAGAGGGATTTGAGTATTCACTTAATAAAATAAAAGAAATTTAGAATAAGAGAGACATTTGAGACGGAAATTCTGCATCATAACGGCTATGTTTTGGGGTTTTAGAAAACATTGAAAAGAGAGGGGACATGGGTCAAACAATCATAAATAACCCATAAAACAGTAGAGGGATTGAATATGAAGGATATATGAACATGGTAATGAAATTTTAAGGACATACAATCTGAAATGAAAAACATGGAATGAAGACAAAAATTAGATTTCTCTTATGAAAATCCGGAAGCCTAACGACGTCACTTAAACTTCAACCAAAAATGAATCGACAAGATCAAATAGGTTCTGTCATTATATGAAAATATAAGTTCATTATGATAGATATATAGATCATACCCCAACATAATAAAAAGTAACTTGAAAGACTTGACATGAATATAGATTTTGAAAACGAGAAGGGTGAAAGAATCCCTTAAAAATTCGGCAGCCTAACGGCGCCACTTAAAACATCAAAATTATGAATTGAAGAGCTCAAATAGGTTCTCTCATCATATTAACATAAGAGTTCAGTATGATATATATATAGATAATACCCCAACATAATAAAAATGAACTTGAAAGACTTGACATGAAAGTAGAACTTGGAAAAATGAGAAAGGTGAACGAATCCCTTAAACATTCGGCAGCCTAACGGCGCCACTTAAAACATCAAAATTCTGAATTGAAGACATAAAAGAGAGTCTCTAATCATATGAACATAAGAGCTCAGTATTATATATATATATATATCATACCCCAAAATAATAAAAAGGAACTTTAAAGACTTGACATGAAAGTTGAACTTTGAAAATTGAGAAAGGTGAATGAATCCCTTAAAAATTCGGTAGCCTAACAGCGCCACTTAAAACTTCAAAAATACTAAATTGAAGAGATCAAATAGGGTATCTCATCATATGACAATAAGATTTCAGTATGATAGATATATAGAACATACCACAACAAAATAAAAAGGAACTTGAAATACTTGACATGAAAATAGAACTTGAGAAGGGTGAAAGAATTCTTTAAAAATTCGGCAGCCTAACGGCGCCACTTAATATTATAAAAATGAAATGATGAGAGCAAGAGGGGGTCTCTCATAATATGAAAATGAAAAAGACAGTAGGATGAATATAAAAGAACATCCTCCAACATTATATCATGGAGAATATAAGAAATGACATAAAAGAGATTACTTGAAAAGAAAGAGGAAGGTAGGATCCCTTACCATAAAACATAACTCTTAAAACTCAAAGGTTGGGACCTTGAGGGCTTGGGGGCACCTTGGGAGGACTCCTTGGGAGGTAATGAGACCAGAGCTTTGTTGGGGGAGAGTTTGGAGTCGAATGTATGAGAGGATGGCATGGTATTTATAGGGAAAGTGAGGGGACAAGGCATTAATGGCCAAGGGACACCTCACAAGTGGTTTTCTCAAAACCATGGACTCTCCAATGGTATTTCCCATGGAGTTAGGCAACATGGGGCCCCAATACAATAATTCATCACCTTTGTTCGGCCAACCCTTGAAATATCTCATGACATCATCATGACACAGTTATGATTTCATTAAACATACCGAAACCCTAAAACTGTATTTTTACTATTCACTGAAAATTCAATTTTCTCTGAAAAATCCCAAAATTTCACCTTAACCAAATATAAATGCTCTGATTTCAAAAATGAACACCATTTTATAAAAATAAATTTCTAAATAGTTTTAATTTAATATTTAAATAAATACACTATTCACCGAAAATTCATTTTTTTCAGAAAACCCCCAAATATTACCTTAACATAATATCGATGCTCTGAGTTAAAAAATGAAATCCATTTTATAAAAATAATTTTCTAAATATTTTTAATTTAATTTTTAATTAAAAAAACACTATTCACCTGAAAAAACTAATACTTGACTAATAATTAATGAAACAGTTATTTACCTATTTTATTGAATCACATTACTTAATCAAGTTGCCTAGATTATATTAATACTTTCTTTAAGTGAGATTACTAATCCATTTGGTCACATTACTAATCTTAAGCATAAAATCACTATTAATAATTTACTATTCATCAAAAATTAAGTTGATCTTATTAGACTCTAAATTTCGTACTGAACATAATTGTAGAAGACCATTTTTTGAAAATCATTACACATGATTAGTTATCTAAGGTTTACATAAATATTTTCAAATATTCTTTTTCTAGAACTCAACAAAAATATGCATACATTATTTATCCGAACATTAGAAAATTTACAAACTTCATCACAAGAATAAATCACAATTTTTATATAAATCAAAGGATTACACAAGGTAGTTACAGTCTCCTTACATAGCCCCTTATCACACCAGCATAGGACCTAAGTGTAAGGTGTGCTAAGGTGAGAGAATCCGAGGGAGGCTCGGCCAACATCGCACGTGTAATAATTTCTATCAGTTTGAACTTCTCGCGAAGGCGATTCTATTCTAACTTCACACGCTGAAGTTCGGCTTGGGTTTAGTCCAGAGTAAAGCCTAGTGGGGCTACCTCCTTCCAAAGTTCTGTTAGATGGGCTTCGATCGGTCCAAGACTACTGTGTGAGGCCATCAAATCTTCTTTCCATATTAATTAACCAAGATAACTTGTATTTAGAGACAAAAGAAAACGAAACGTTTAGTTTCAAGCAGTTATATTGACTAATGGGCATATAACAGTCAAAACCCAATAGTCTCATTTTAATTATACTCATGTTATCAAATGAAATAGTTTTTTTTGAGTATAAAAATAAAATAACACAAAAAATTAGGAAACAATATTTATTCAAAATTTTGGGTCGTTACAGGTTGTAAGCATGGTTTTATGTATGGGTATGTGGAAAGGAACATGTTATGAAAAAATGGGAATAATTTAGTGGTTTTAAATCATTATCGTGTTGTTTTACATGTTACTTGTGATAGTTTTGTGATAATTAATTTGTTAAGACACTTGTTTATATTTTGCTATAAACTTTTTAAGTTGTTTCATATAATATATTTTATATAATTATACTAACATGGTTTATCATAGTGGCACGAGTAGGGAAATCATTTAGGGAAAGCCTACTAAGTTTCATGACACACCCCATATTTTGAACATTAGTTCTTTTGAATTTTATTTATCAGGACATGGGAAAATGTAAAGTATTTCCAAAATTTATCACTAACACGTGATAATTGGGATATTTGTAAATTTTAAAGAATATAGATTTTTTGAGATTTGGAGTTATAGTTGTATATGAGTCTTGTTGGTTTTAGTAGTCTTTTGCTATATACTTTGAAATTACAGTCTTCCATTGTGGTATTGTTAATGTTTGGTTTGATATCAATGGGATGTCCATGAGTTGGTTTATATTATTATCATGCATCACTTAATAATTATATAGTAAATGTTGGTTTGGTTGAGGTGTTTTATTTTCAAATGTAAAATCACCCCCTTGTATTGAATCCCTTGGAATTTATTTCCAACCTTCGACAACTTGGGGATATCTCTTAAGGACAAGTAATGTGTCCCCTCGTTCAAATTATAATGAGGAGGGGTGGTATGTCACATGTTGTATCAATATGTTTGGTCCTTAACTAACAATGTGGTCAGAAGTTCTGTCAGTCTCAGAGTTGAAATTCCTTCTAGTATATTCCTTTATTCGGATTGGTAGAAAGGTGAAGGATTTTCTGGACTAGAAATATAGAACATAAAAAAGATTTAGTTAACATGATTATGATGAACATCATGTTACCATGGATTTGGGTAAATAAGTGTTTTATATTGGGGCTTAGAAAATTATATCAGTGTTACATGCATTAGAGGAATGTCTACCCACTAAGAGTGAATTTTTTATTTTGAGTAATGACTTTGGCAATGTGCTATTTTTTGAAAAATGTAGAAATTATTTTCAAATGTGAGAATTCGAAAACTGTATGGTTTTGATATTTTTAAAATAGTTTGATTTTCTGAAGAAAGAGGACATTTTTTCAAGAATGGTTGAACATGGAAAAGGTTGATTTTGGAAAGAAATGTTGTGATAACATGATGTGGTGTAATTTGAAATGATAATACATCGGTTAATACCAAGTCAAATTTATAGAATATGATGTATTTATAAAAAATGGCACCAGGTTGAAATCATAGAAACTAAGTAGAATAAGATGCTAATAATGTTGTTGAAATTGAGCTACAGGTGACCCAATAGTTGGATTAGAGTATTGTCCAATCATTTTTGGCTTTAGGCGCCATGGAAAGGCAGGATGAGCAAAGGTAAGTGGATCATTATGTCAAAATCTAGAAACAGAATCTACTAATATTTCCATCTGATGATAAACTTGAAAAGGCATAGGTCTGGTTGAATATTATGATTAATATCTTTAATTTCCTCAGAAAACCAACAAAGCATAATGTTAAGGTGATGATTTATACGATGAAAGATTGTTCATGTTAGTGGTGGGATTTAGCTGTAAATTATAAACAAGATCAATGAATTGTTTGGGAGAATTTTGAGGGATTATTTAACAAAAAATTATACCCTTATATGTTTCGAATTAAAATAATGATATATTTCTTCATCTTTAAGAAGAAAAATATTTCTTTCCTAGAGCTTGTGGTGAAATTCATGAATTTAGTTCTCTTTTCACCCTCAGATGCTACAAGTGCATCCTTGAAGGAAAGCATCTTTGAAATGGGGATGAGATAGAAGATTATCTTAAAGCATGATGTGCTCTATGATATGGATTATATAGAAATGATCAGTAGATAAATGATTGATGAATAGAGTATCTCATGAGCTATGGGAGGAGGAAGTATATTGATACCCATGGGAATTGTTTGGAACTCTAATTATAGGATTAATTAGAAGAGGAAAACCTATTTCCAAGGTGGGATGATGAATCAAAATTATATTGTTGGATTAGTGAATCTTCTTATATAACCAAATACCAAAGAGGGACGTTACCAATGCGGTTCTATTGAATAGATAATGTGAGAGTGTACGAAAAAATTTAAAGCATGCCTAAACTAAAATCAAATGGGGATATTCAGTGTTATTGTCATAGTTCTCCA
Source organism: Viscum album (assembly GCA_963277665.1). Lineage (NCBI taxonomy): Eukaryota > Viridiplantae > Streptophyta > Magnoliopsida > Santalales > Viscaceae > Viscum > Viscum album. The sequence goes on from OY728140.1 coordinate 4,597,962, forward strand.
TGTTCATGTGCTCAAGAATCTTCGTAGGTCTCACAATAATCATATACATTGGAATGCAGAGGGAATAGGAATTGATATCATCAGTAAGATAGGGCTAGCCATGATGATTTGAAGAACACCGTGACTACACAGTAAAGGAAATCTCAAAAAATAAAATAATGAACAAAGCATGGTGAGAAAGAAATTATATGTAGCTAAGAAGGTTATTGTGGTTGATCATCCTGGACCATCTGTGGTGTAAGGTACAGTTATTTAAAATTCTACCCTTATGCACTATTTGTTTGATACCGGTGAATTTCATCCCTTTATTTCCTCTCGTGTTATTGATTTGTTGAGTTTAAAATTAAATATGATTCATTATGTGATTAAAAATCAAACTCCTCTTGGTCAAAGGGTGTGAAAACAGTTTTTATGTAAAACGTTTACTATAACTGTTGATGGAGATGAGATGAAATGAGATTTATCTATGCTCGAGATGAATGTTTTTGATGTTATCATGGGAATGGATTGGTTAAAAACGTTCAAGTATCCCATTGACTAATATACCAAAAAGGTCTATTTTACAATTGAAGATGGTGTTGAAAATCTCATTCGAGGAGATCATAATGTAAATATAGGTGAAACATGATTTTTCACACAATTTGTTAGAATGATCTTGTAACAACTAGACACTTTTTCTTTCACATTAATGGATAAGATAAATATGAACAATATTTCAGTAGTGTTTCAATAGTATTCATTAGTGTTTCTCAATAATTTCTCAAGGTTTCCACTGATGCGACAAGTAGAGTTTACAATTTATCTCCTTCTAGGGACCATCCTTATTTCCCTTCCATCTTATCTAATAGGAACAATAGAATTAAAGGATATTGATGTGCATTTGGAAGAGCTAGAAAGAAAAGGTTTCATTCAGCCTAGCACGTCTCTATGGGTAGCGCCAATTCTATTTTTGAAAAGTTGGATGGAAGTCTATGTCTGTTTGTAGATTTGGGATGCTTAACCTTGTTACGATAATGAATCAGATTCCACTTCCATGCATTGATGATCTATTTGATCAATTAAGCAGAGCTCATAGGTTATATTAGATTGTCTTGCGACCAGGATATAATCAATTGTAGGTCTGGAAGGAGGATATTCCAAATTCTACTTTTGGAAGTAGATATCTCCACTAGGAATATGTGGTAATGCCATTCAGTATTACAAACTCACCAACTATCTTTATTGAATTGATGAATCATATATTTTTGAGATATCTAGATTCTTTTGTGTTGGGGTTTGTGGATGACCTATTGGTGTATTTGAGGACAAGGTATGAGAATGAGCCACACTTGGAGAAAGTGTTGGGAATCATGAGAGATCATTGGTTGTATGAAAAACTATAAATGTGTGATTTTTGGATATATGAGGTCCATATCCTTGTCCATTTATTCTCTAAAAAATGTGTGTATTTTGATCCTGAAAAGATATATGTAGTAGTCTCTTGGTGGCCGCCAATGAATTTCATGGGGATACAGTTATTCCTATGTCCAGCTGGTTATTTTCAATGCTTTGTGTGTGACTTATCACGACTAGCATCAATTATGATATAATTGATAAAGATGAATATTCTATTCCAATGGAATAGGGAATTCTAGATGTTTTATAAAATCATAATGTTCACCTTACATCAATAGAAATCTTGATTTTCCTAGAATCATGAGAAAGGTACATGGGGTATTGTGATACTACGTGATACATGTTGGGGTGTGTTCTCAGGCAGGGAAATCATTTTGATTCTCATTGTTCAAGAAAGATAGAGTACAAGAGAAGAATTACCCAACATGTGATTTGGAGTTAGATATCATAGTCCATGCTTGGATGACTGCACATCACTATTTCTTAGGTGAGAAATTTACATGGATCATGGATCATAAGAGTATTAAACAAAATTTCTCACAATGGGATTTGAACCTGAGACAAAGAAAATGGATTGATTATCTTAAAATGTTTAACATTAAATATATGTATACACTCTGAAATGAAAATTATGTGGAAGATTAATTGAGTAAAAATTCATATACTCAACTGGAATGAGAATATTCAATTGTGTTCTAGTTGATATTGGGCATAGCTGGAATGCACATTTAATATGAAGACCGAGGTGATGTTTCATACGTTATTATAGTTTTTAGTATTCATGATTTGGAAAAGATAGTTAAATAGGAATAGGCACTCAATGTTGAATGTGTTTATATGAGATCAAAACACTATGGTATGAAGACCATTGAGGGTTGGATGCTAGATTGGTGTTTAGTTCTATGGTTTTGGAGTTAGATGGTTGTACATATGGATTTTCAATAGCAACTTCTTCTTGCTCTATACAATTCAAGATGCGATATTCATTCTAAAATATAGATGATGTGTAAGGAATTTGAAGCATAGCTTTTTTCGGTCGGTATGAAAATAAAAGTGTATGAGTTTGTTTTAAGATGCTTAACTTCTCATCAAGATAAGGAAGAACATCAACAACCAGTAGGTATGATGTTGTCTTTATATATTATAGTTTCAAAATTGGATTAGATAGCCATGGATTTTTTAATAGTTCATCAAAAAACAATTAGGAAATATGATTCGAAATCTATGATATTGTATTGTCTAAAAATGTTTTCACATTTCATCACTATTTATGAAAATCATATGGTGGTGTACATATCAAAAATATATATATAAGAAGTATTAAAGAAGAATTCCATACATGTTTCTATCAGATTATACATAGTTCCATGGTCTACATTTGTTTTCTAGAAATCCTAATAGAAATCCCTTGTATATTAATTAAAAATTAACATAGCATATCACCCTCATATGGCTGGGAAATCAGAAAGGATGATACAAAATTTTGAAGGTGCGTTGCAGGCTTGTGTAATGTATTTTGGCAGTCATGGGAAGATAATTTAAAATTATTAGACTCATAGTATAAAAATAGTTACCGTGAATCAATACATATGACTCTTTTTGAATCATTATATCGGCATCCTTATCATTTTCCACTTTGTTGGATGGAAATAGGTGAAACTTCACTAGTTGGTCAGAGACTTGTCTAGGAAACAATGGAGAAGATTTAGTTGTTTAGAAAGAGGATGGAGACCTCCTAGAGTCTTCAGAAATCATATGTGGATCATCATCAATGGTTGTTATTTTTTTATTTGGGTGACTATGTTTTCTTGAGTTTCTCTCCAAGGCTTGGGCATCAAAATTTTTTGGAAGTAGGGAATTTTGTCTTCTAGATCCATTAGCCATTTTGAGATACTTGAACGGCTTGGAGAGGTGGCATATTGGTTGGAATTTCAACCATAGTTATTTTTGGTTCATAATGTGTTCCATGTATCTTAGTTTAAAAATTATCAGCATAATATTGACCATGATATTTGATGGAATTATGTTGAACTAGAGCCAGATGATTCATTGATATATATCTTGGTGCCAATTGTGGATATGAAAGGGAAGGTCCTGTGTGGAGAAAGAGTCAGTTTAGTATGGATTTTGGGGAAACATGTCCAGATTTAAGAATAGACTTGGGAACAGGATAATAAATGAAGGTGTAATGGTCAAACCTCTATCATCAAGTGGATGATTTTCTACTTTTTGTGGATGGAGAGGCCAATGGTGTGGATAATGTATCATACTTGATTTCATGTAAGTTACCCATCCTTTATATTTTTATGTATGTAATATACATGGTTAATGTTTGAGATAGTGTAGAGAACATTTAGACTATTTTATGGATTCTCAATATGTACACGTGTGAAGAATGGTTTATTGAAACCATGCAACACTTACAGGTAACCAGGCATTGTGAGACATGGGGTAAAAGGAAGGTGCATGAGAGATGAACAATTTTCACAAACCATGTAGAATAATAGGAGAAATCATGAAACATGATCCAGTGGGATTTAGCCTATCTAGAGCATAGTTTTTTATATACTATGATTCATCCATGTGAATCTCATTATTGATATAGTGGAAAGTGCATGATTAGTGCACTGTTTGACTAGCCATGCACGATATAAAAATGAGATCCTAAAAATTAGGATCTCACAAATTACATTGTCTCTAACTCCTTTGGTTTTCTTCCTATGTATAAATAACTTAATAATATCTTTTCTCAAAAGTAATGGAAGCTTATCCCATTAATTTTTAGGTGATCTAAAGAGCTCACATATTGTTTAGAGGCTATAGCCTTACAATAAGTGTTTGTTCATAGTTGTTTATGATGCCTTTTCTTATATATACTTCTCTATATCCCTCGATTTATTATATATAAAAAATTTGGGGGTAGATATAAGACAGTAAATTATAAATATTATTATATCTAGCATGTTTTTTTCTAGGTGAAAATATATAAGGCATGTTAGTGGAGTTTTAATCTGATTTTGTGGAAGTTTTTTGTGTCTTTTTTCATTTTCACCAAATTATCAAGGTAGGTGGCTTCACAATTGACTCATTTACTTATAATATAATTTCTTTATTCCAAATTTATTTTTTTATTTATTGGTTATGAAATTTATGTTAATTTCTTTTTGAAACCCTATCGTGATGATTTATAGAATTGTGGAAATTGGGCATTTTTTGTGGAAAATCCTTTTCAATAAAAGTTTTTTATTGGAATAGTTTGTCGGAAGTGTTTTAAATAAATGTATCTTTATATTTAAATGGATATTTTAGAATAATTTGATTTTTCATTGGTTTTTTTCATGGCTGTGTTGCATGTGTTCATGTGCATTGGGATGGATAAGGGAAATAAGTGCCCTTATCAAAAGGATGGGACATATATGTGCATGAAGTACCCCACTCAAAGTGATTCACTAACTGATAGATTAGTGAAGGGATTAATCACCACTCTTGAGTATATGGAGGTCTAGGTTTTATGTATATTTGGATGTGTGTTTATGTGTAAAGGAACCAATTATTCTTAAATGGTAAAAATGAAGTAGTTTTAAAGAATTGTTTGGTAGTTTTCCTTGGTACTTGTGGTAGTTTTTTGAAAATTTCTCTATCACGGAACATTTTTATATTATAATATAAATTTTCTTATTTTTTTCATATAACTACTTTATATAATTATGATAACATTTTTTATCTTAGTGGCGTGAGGGGCGAAGTAATTTCGGGAAACCCAAATGAGTTTTATTACTCACCACTTCTTTAGTACTTTGGTTCTTTTTCAGATGTTATTTATATGGACATAGGAAAAGGTAAATTATATCACATATTTACTACTTCCTTCTGATACTTTTGATGGTTGGTGAATATGGATAATGGATCTTGTTATAGATTTGGAGTTATTGTATTCTTTGTGAATTTTTGGTTTTTATAGTTTTCTGTTGTATAATTTGATACTATAGTATTCCAAAATGTTATTGTTAATGTTTTGTTTGAAATAAATGATATTTCAATGAGTTATTTTACATTTCAATCATTCAAAATTTAGTATAGGTTTGGTTCATTTGTGTTTTGATTGGTTTTATTATTTTCCATTGGAAAATTTCCCCCCACTTCTATTGAATCCCTTGGAATTTATTATGAGCCTTTGGCACCTTGGGGATGTCGCATAAGGCCAAGTAACATCATCCCACCTTCCTAATACAATGAGGCAGGGAAGGATGTTACACTTTTCATTGATTATAGAACCTTGAATAAAATAACTATTAAGAACATGTATCATTTTCCTCATATTGATTATTTGTTTTGATCAGATCCAGGGAGAAAAATATTTTTTGATGGTTGATCTAAGATTAGAGAACCATCAGTTGAGAGTAAAAGAAGTATACATTCTAAAAACTACATTTCAGACTAATTATGGGAAATATAAATTTTTGGTTATTCTATTTGGGTTAACTAATTCACTTTTTCTATTCATGGATCTTATGAATAGAATATTTCATGAGTTCTTGGAGAATTTTTGGGTGTGTTTATTGATAGAATTAGGTAATATTCTAAAATTAAATAGGAGCATAAAAGACATATATAGGGTTTTATTGCGAACCATAAAATAAATTAATATGTATGTGAAATTTAGAATGTGTGAATTTTGGTTGCAATAAATTTTATTCATTTGTCACAGTGTTTCAAAAGATGGAATAACCAAGATTTATAGTTTTATTGGATTAGTAGGATACTACTGGAGGGTTGTTGAAAACATTGCTTAGTTATCTTTCACGCTAAATAAGTTATCTAGAAATGAGTGAAGTTCATCTATACAAAACAATGTGATGATAGTTTTTAGGAATTGAAAAGATGATTGGTGAATGTTCCAGTTCTGCCCCTGTTGTCCAGAAATGGTGAATTTGTTATACATAGTGATGTTTTGTTGAAAATAATTGGTTTTCTCCTAGTGCATAATGATAAGGTTTTTTGTTATTCTTCACATCAGTTGAAACCTCATGAATCAAATTACCCTACACAAGATCATGAATTTGCTGTTATTGTTTTTTAACTAAAAATATGATTTCATCATTCGCATGTAGTCAAATTTGAAATATAAATTGATCATAAAAGTTTTAATTATATATCCAATCATAAATCATTGAACATGAGACATAGAAGATGGATGGAACTAATCAATGATTATGATTGTACGACTCATTACCATCCTAGAAAAGTGAATAAAGTGGTCAATGTTTTGAGTTGAAAAAGTAATGCTAAATTCCCCAAGTTATGTTTGTATTCTGAACCTTTGGATAATGTTTTTTTTGAATTTTGGATTAGAAATTTTGGATTCAGGGATTTCCTCTATTTTTTAAGGAGTCAACGTAGTAGACTTTATTAGAAAGAATTAAAAGATCTCAGAATGTGGATTGATCATTTTAATAAAAGGTAAAATCCAATATTAAGGGTAGTTTTCCTGATTTAAATATTGATGAAGAGGGTGTTTTATGATTTAGACAATGGTTATGTATTCATTATGATTCCTATTTTATGAAAGAGTTATTATGTGAATCTCAAAGTTTTTTGTATTTAGTTCATTCTAGAAACACTGAGATGTATAGAGACCTTCTAATGTATTACTGGTGGGATATAATGAAATGTGATATTTTTAAATTTACCATAAATTGTATGAATTTTTAGTAAGTTAATGAATAATGGTAATTTCCAAAGGGTAGAATTCATCCTTTTCTAGTGCTAGAGTGGAAATGGAAAAATATTTCTATCAACTTTATAGTTGGATTACCAAATACTTATTAAGGTAACAATGTGATATGGGTTATTATTGATCAATTGACAAAATGTTTTCCTTTTATTATTATTTAATACACTCTATATGAAGATCAAATTTCTCAGTTTTATCATGAATAGGTAGTTTAGATACATGAATTTACTCTCTCCATTTTATCTGATCGTGATTCTAGGTTCACTTCAAACTTTCGGAAAGGCCTTGAAAACTCAAGGGATATAGAATTTAATTTAGTACAATGTTTAATCCTCAATAAAATGGGTTTCAGAATGTAAAAAATCAGAACATGGATAATATGTTAAATGATTTTTTAATGTGTTATCAAGAAATTTAAGATCAACATATTTTTTTGGTTGAGTTTTCTTATAATAACAGCTCTCGATGGAGTATACTGATGGCACCCTTTGAGTAATTAAAAGGAAATATTTGTCGAACTTCAATGTATTGGGATGATGAAGGTGAATGAAATTTTATGGGAACGTAATTGGTTGAGTAAATTATAGAGAAAGTTAATTTGATTTAGCAACACACGAGGATATCCTAGTGCAGGTAGAAAAAGTATTCAGATAACTAGAAAATGGATATTTCTATAAAGGTAGGTGACCATATCTTTCTAAATGTTTCTTTATGGAAAAGTGTGATGTGTTTTGGTAATACGGGTAAGCTGGGTGCAAGATTCATTAGAACCTATGAAATTCTAGAGAAACTTCAATCATTTGACTAACGAATAGACTTACCTCTGATTTTATCCTAGATAAATAATGTATTTCATGCTTCAATGTTATGAAAATAAGTTCCAGATTCATCGCATTTTTTTAGTCCAGAAGTATTTTAGTTAGAAGAGAATCATTCATATGAGGAAAACCCAGTTGAGGTTCTTCACCATATAGAGAATGTTTTTCGAAATAAGGTGACTCATTAGGTTATGAATTTGTGAAAAAATCAAATGGCTGAAGAGGAAACATGGGAATCTGAAAATGTTATGAGACAAAGATGACCCCACTTATATAATAAGTGAATAAAATTGCAAGGATGCAAGTTCCAATAGGGGGAATAATGTAACAACCCCAATAATGATATAATAAGATTAAAAAAATTTATATTTTTTTAATTCTTATAATATATTTTATAGAAAAAAATAAGAAAAACAATTAAGTTTTATGCTAGAAAATGTATTTTTCTAAACAACTGTTTTCCCATTTTGATGGTGCACTTGTTTTTAATCTAGAGTATTTTTTAATTTTTTAAATTTTAATTGAAAAAATAAACATCTTATTTGTAAGCATAGAGTAAAAACTTTGGTTTAATTTTATGTATTGTTTTTTCTAAGATTCATTTTTTGATGAATAGTGAAAAAATTTCTTTTTAATTGAAAATTACTTTTTCATCCAATTCATTTATGATGTGAAATTATATATTTTAATGTTTTTAATGTACAATTAGATAATTTTTTATTTAATAAAATTTAGTTTTTTTGAATAAATTTCACATGGATTTTTTAGATAAAAATATTTCAATCTTTTGGATGTTTTTTACTTCAAAAACTCATTTTGTCAAACCGTCAAAATAATATATAAAGAACTAAAAATTGGATTCAACATTTTGAATTATAAGGCCCAAATTTAGTAAATATGTTCCCTTTATTTTTAGAAACAATATGAATAGTAAATTTAGTATATATAATTACCATGATTAAGGGTAAATGAGGTAATTAACTGTAAAAATAGTATTATAAATATTGTAAAATTACCCATAAATTTGTCCTAATTTTGTTGGATGAGTATTTATCATCCCTAATCATTACAATATCGGTTATGATATAATTTTTTGCCTTTTGGATGAGAATATTACCATTAAAATATTATATTCAAAGGAAAGCCAATTTTCATACATTTGTTTTTAACAAAAAAAAATTCCAATATGGGATTATATAATAGATATTTTTTACTATAAATAGTATTTTGAAATTAAAATTTTTTATATATGTCATTAAAATTTATTTATTATTATTAGTTAAAAATAATTACTTTAAATGGTGAAAAAATGATGATGCAGTACTTGTTTAATTGATAAAAGAATCAAATAAATGATGTTCAAAATATTCAAATAAATATAATTTTATATAAATAATGTCATCCATGAATTTTATGTATTCCTTTGAAATTTTATTGATGTTTTCAAGTATTGTTTAAAATTTATCTTAATTTTATTATATTTATAAAAAGTCATATAATTAATAGTTTCACAATTGAAATTATTTATATTTTAAAATAAATAAAATTATATTAAATTATATTAAATTCATAAAAATCAACATTTATGATAAATTATTGGGATAAGTCTTAAAATTTCATCAATGACTCGTTTATTTTTTGTTTGTCATTTTATTGTAATTTTATTAACCTCTAAATGTAAATTACTTGATATCATTGTAAGAATTAAAATAGCTAAAATAAGGGTTCAACCAAAAATATAAGGACTAAATAATTAATAAAAACTTGTATTATTTTATTTGGATGAATTTATTTCAACCCATCATCATCTTATCATTTAAATAAATAATTTTTATGCCATTTTGAATAAAAAAATTATTTATATAAATTTAATAAATTGAAGAATTCAAAGACTGCACCTCCCCTCTCTGATAAAAGGGTACCATTTATTATCACGTTTCAAAATCAATTTCGATCATCCGGTATCTACCCAAATACCATCCTAGAATCCCTCACCACATTTTAGTGTTATTATTTTTGGTTAAACCCCTCCTTAGAGTTGATATGTTGTTAATCAAAAGAGGCCATCTGAAAGAGATGTTTCGTTTTTAACTAAGTTATTATGTTTTATTTATTCTTCCACATACTTTAAATCTTATTCAACTTTGATGAAATAATTTCTATAGTATAATATATATTATTATATATTATTATATTAATATCATCACCTAAATACATCTCTAATTTCATCAAATGGGAAATTAATTATTTGTTCGTGTGTAAAATAGACTACCACCTCGCGAACCAATATAAATCATTTTCAATCACAATATTTCAAGAATTATTTTAATTATGATATTAATTTTTATATATTATATTCATGACATATTTATAATTATTAAATAATAATACACAATTTAATTTCATACCTTTTCGTGAAAAAAAAATGATAACGTTCCTCGTGCGTAAATGTGAACTATCACCTCCACGAAGAGATGTGATTCTTTATTCATCATAACATAACATGGATGATATATATAAGTAAATTTATATAGTTAATAGGATATTTATTTTATTATGATCATTTTGTAATGATTAAATAATAATTATATTATTTTCATAATGAAAATTGAAAATTGGAAACGTTACTTATGCGTACGTACGACTTATCATCTCTATTCATATTACAATGTATATTTTTCATAAACATACAGAAATGGTTTGATTTAAAATTATAATTGATGTATAAAAGTTATTGTTATGTAATGAATATTATTATGTATATGATTTAATTATGAAAACATTGACATTGGATATCATATCAAGTACATTTTTAACTCAAGTAACAAATATCGACAATGTCCGACATGAACTTAACTAATTTAGTAATTGTTATAATTTACTACCTATGTAGTTGTGATAGATAAAGTAAAAGAAATAGTGATTTGAAATTTACGCCACAAGTTACCTTTAGAATTTTTTTTCTATAGAGGTTTATAGGAATCATATGATTTCATAAGGTAAACTATTGATCATATGTTTATCATGTGAAGTGTATGATTTTGTTAAAAATATCAATGGGCTTTCATGTTTTCATGGGACTAATTATTCTCGTTCTTTATGTTTCTTACTGAGATTTTTTTCCTCATCCTATGTTTTTAAAAAATTCACATGTATTAATATAAGTAAGGTCAAAGAAGATTTCATGATGAAAGTACTGAAGATGTGTCTTGAAAAGAAATCAAGTTTTATTTTAAAAGGGTTTAATTTGGTGTAAAAAATAGGTAATGAGTATAAGTTTCCATTTATAATGTAGGGGTTTACTTTGTAAGAGTATTTCTTATAAATCTAAAACTATAGACCTAAAATATCAAATAGAAAAAAGTGTTATTATTAGTTATAAAATAATTTAATGCTTATGGTCATGCATTTATAAAGACCTACTTCTAACAACTTGAGTCCGCATAGGATGATCATTGAACATGAATTGAATATCAAGAAGCAGAGTAAAGAATATATTTATGTTTTTGGGTATTTTTTGACTGGTATAGAGGGAAAAATCTTTAGAATAATAGGGTAGAAGAAATATCCTTTTATAAGTTGGGTGATGTGCACACATTAAATTATTTAAATGATTTAAGTAATATAAAGTAACATTCTCGTGAAAGTTATAGAAATAGATAAAATTAAAAAAATAGATAATATTAGGTTGAAATTTCTTCATGATGTATGATAGAGATAATTTTCAATTGAACTTGTACCTTTATCTCTTATGTTTAAAAAGAGGTTAAATAGATCTAACCATAACCATTGTATCAAAAAATTGCTATATTACTATTAATAATGAAAAAAAATGAATGAGTGTTCACTAAAAAAATTATAATTTTTTATTCAATAATTGGAATTAATTTTATGAAATTCAATTTCTATATTTCATAGAAAAAAAATATTATTTTAAATATGAAAACCCCAAAAAAACAATATTTTTGAAAAAATGAGTATTTATTAATAAAAATGGGTTTACTATCATTCATATCATATTATATACTATTATATTTCTTTAAAAACATTATTTAAAATATATTATATATATTTAATTAACATCATAAATTAATATTTCTTTAAATAATTTATTTCGATAAAAACACAATTTTTCCATAAAATGTTATTCTTGAAAAATTACACTTTTATCATTCAAATGATATTATTTTCTAAACTAATATTCAGATAACTAATATATGAATTACCATTCATACATTTGTAATAAATATTTTTAATATTGAAAGATATATTTTATTATTCTAGAATAAATTACATGTTGAAAAATAAATTAACTCAGAAATTATGTTTTCCAGTCATGAATTATTTGATTCAGAAAATTATAATTGTTTTATAGAAAAAAAATAAATAAATTTGATATAAAGAAGATATATATATATTTGTTATTATTTTGTTAATCCTGTCCATACCCTCTTATCAAATATTAATGTTTTAATGGTCATAAAATATATTTGTTCATTTAGATTTAGGTTTACTAATAAATTGGTAAATCAAATTATTCAAAATAATTTAAATGGAATACATATAAAATCTCATGGTGATACATTACACCTTGTAGAATAATTTTATACCGTGAAATTATATACATCTAATTCAAAAAAATTACGAAACATATTTTTTATTCCATCCTCAATTTATCATATAGTTATCTTAAATTTACGGTTTGCCTTAAAACATTTAAATGAAGAGTGTTATTTTTCATATAAAAATAACCTTGTGATCTAGAATATCCTGTGATTATTCATAATATGAAAAATAATTCTCTAATTAAATAACCTCTATATTCAATACAATTGATGGATTTAGTTTTTACTACCTCAAAATAGAGTCATGAAACTCGTTAGGTACTAGAGAGAGGTTCAATGGAAGCGAAAAATTATAAGGTAACATCTGTACTTGCACATTAAAAATGAAAACAAATATATCTAGCTCCCATCGTTCCATTATTGTATCACCCCATGGTATTACAAATGAATATATGTTAGATAGTGTCTACAACATGAGAAATCAATCCAGAATGAAGGATATAATATTATTACTTAAATATGATTGTTATAACTCAGTACTTAAATTGAGGGGGGGGGATCAATGAATTAACTATGTTTAAAAATATATATAAGGATAATTTTCAATATAAATGTATCAATAAATTATTTGGAAATAAGTACTCAATTTTTAATGAAGACATTTTATTTTTTAAAAAATTGCTTTCTTTAAAAATAATTTTATGGATTTTTCTGATAAAATCAAATAATTATTTTTAGAAATATTTATATTTTTTTAAAAAAATGAACATAATTTTTCATATTATATTATCAAAATATATCTATAGTGTAATTTTTGGATTTTCCAAAAATGAATTATTTTTTAGTGAATAGTGAAGATTATGTATTTATCAAATGTAGACATTTCATTTAATAAAATTAATTAATTTAAAATTCCCATTAAATTTTTTAACTATTATTGTCACATATGAATCATTCTGTTTATAAAAATATATTTTATTTATTTATAATCTAAATTTTCATAATTTTGGTAAAATAGTATTTTCATACATAAAAGCAAAGTTTTCTGAAATCCTTTTTTATGTGAATATTGAATATACATATTAATTAAAAACCCTAATAAATAAAGAGTTAAATGAAATTTAAAAATTTATTATGTATTTATGTGAATTTAAATTCATATAAGGATGGTTTCGATTTATAGAGTTAATATAAAATCATTTCTTTCTTGGAAATCAAAATTTATAGAAAAATCTCATTTCAAAACGCTTTAGGGGAATATTATAAAGTGCATATAAGACACATAAATAGAATAAATTTGATAAAATTGATTCCACATTTGGAATAATAATAAATAATATTATTTAGTAAGGTTATGGTAATTACTTTTGATAATGAATTGTAAAAAGAGTAAAAATTTGTCATCTTGGTGGAAGGATGGATCATGTTAACCTAGGATAAAATTAAGTTATAAGGACACCAATTTTCATTTTCATTCTTATTATATTACTGTTTTCAAATAAGTATCACCTTATTCTTAATATTCATTTGTTAATGGGACACCTTTCCATTTAAGGGACTAATATCATATTTTATGTAATAAAAAAGATAAAAATTACATTCTCGAGCTTTTAAAAACCTTTTATATGTTCAGATGCCGAAAAAAACTAGTTGGGAATTAATATTAAATAATATTTTTGGCATAATGAAATTATTTTCATGACATTAATTTAATTATAATTTGATGTTAATATAGAGTTACCTTTAATTCTTAAACAATGGTGTTAAAATATTTATTCAATTAATAGAAAAGTAATTTAAATTATTTTGAAAAATAGGTAATGTAAAATAATTTAAAATATAATTGTGTTCCATGAATTTTGAAGAAACTATATTCTGATAGTTATGTTTTATTGTAATTTATTCAATTAAAATTGTTTCATGTGGTTTTGAAAGTCAAATTAATAAAATATTTAAAAATAATTACATTAATGATAATTATAAAAAAACAATATTTCATTAAGTAATTTGAAATTACTTAAAATCCAATATTACTCTAATTTACTGGAATATGTTTAGAAATAAATATTATAGTCAATCCATATTCCAAATTTTACTTTAATATTTACTATATTTTTCCCTATATAGTAGAAACCTTGTTAACACGGTAACATTCCAATAGGGTTATGAGAGGTTACAAGAAAAAATTAAGGGTGAAAATATCCAATAAAAATATAAAAAAATGATTAGTATATGAGATTATTTTGACCTATACACACTTTATATTAGATATATATCAGTTTTGATCCTTTTTTGCTTGAAAAATAATTTGGATTAATGTAATAAGTTTTGAAATTAAAAAAGTTCCTCACCCCTCACTTATAAAAGAGAACATACTCTCCCCTTTTATTTGCAAATTAAAAGCCTTTTTTCATCCAATTATTACCCAAATACATTCCATACTCCACAACCACTTCCTAGAGTCCTTTAATTGATTATAAAATCCTTATTAGAAGGATTTTGGTGTATACCTAAAGAGGTAGTTCGACAAAGTGGTATTGTTCATAACATATAATTTTTCTTTGTTATTCCAAATCCATCAAATATTATATAAAATTGATGATAAAAGGTCATTAGTATCATATATATTCTGATATATTCATATTATCATAAAATAACTAAAATCCAGTCCCTCTTCCGTAAAATGGGAAACGGAACCACTGTTCATATGTGTGGCGGGCTACCGCCTCACAAACCAATGTATTCTTTTTTTCGTCATCAGATCTCATGAATATTCATGATGTTGGATATATATATATATATCTGTCTGTGTGCACTACTACAAAAATGGGAAAGCAAAGCGCTAATCAAAAAGCGCTGATAAAGGATAATCTTTATCAGCGCTATTTAAAAGCGCTGATAAAGGGATGATTTATCAGCGCTTTTCTAGCGCTGATAAAGGAAAGTTTTTAACAGCGCTAGAAAAGCGCTGATAAATCCCCCATTTATCAGCGCTTAAATTCTAGCGCTGATAAAGAGGGCCTTTATCAGCGCTTTTCTAGCGCTGTTAATGGTGACCTTTAACAGCGCTTTTCTAGCGCTGTTAAAACCTGTCTCCGATTTTATTAAAAGGAGGCCGACAGTCTCCTCTTTTTTATCGTGCCCCAAGCTCTTTTTTATCGTGTACCCTTGCGACTGCTTCCTCCCCCCGATCTTCCCTTTGCCGGACCTCCGCCGTACTCCTTCTCCTTCTTCTCGAACCTCTTCCGCGGATCTTCCTCCCTTCCGAACCCTACTCCTCCTCTTCAACGGTTGGCGGCTCCTCCCGTGCACCCCTACTCCGGCGGTCGCGTCTTCCAGGCAGCACAGAAGGCTCCCTCACCTCTTTGGACTTCCGATTTCTTCACCCAAGGTATGTGGATGCCCTAAATATTGTTTTGCAGTGTAGGTTTTTATGTGGTTCACATTTATTTGTCGCCTCTGCTTCCCCTCCTCCCACTTTTCATACTGAATCAATGTTATTCACTCTACTCCTGGTGATGATTTTTTTTGCATATGTTTTCTCTTATTCGTTCTTCAAATCTGCTACTGCTGTGTGTTTTTTTGATTTGATTTTCCTTATGTTAGTAATGTTTATTTCTACTGCATCATGAATTTACTCCACTTTAACTTCAATTGGTTCTGTTACTGGTGTTGATAGTGAGTCACATTAGGGGGGGCTGGTTTGCAGGGGGTGTGAGGGGGGGCTGGTGTGTGCAGGGGTACAGGATGGGTAGGTTTGGTGTGTGCAGGCAGGGGGGAGAGGGGGTTGGCGTGTGTAGGGGGGAGGCTGGGTTTGGTGTGTGCAGGCAGGGGGGAGAGATAGGCTGGGTTGGTTTAGTGTGTGCAGGCAGGGGGAGAGGGGACAAGATGTTTTGCAAGAGGGAGTGGGTAGGGGGCATGAGGGGGGAGGGAGGCCGGTTAGTGGTGCTGCTGGAGGGGGATGGGTCTGGCGTGCTGGTGGGGGGGGGGCTGGCTGGTTTGTAGGGGGCAGGCTGGTTTGCAGGGGGGAGTGTGTGTGCAGGGGGAGGTTGGCTGGCAGGCGCAGGGGTGCAAGGAGGCTGGTGGTGCAGGGGTGCAGGGGGGGGGGGTCTGGTGTGCAGGCACGGGGGAGAGGGGGGCAGGCAGGTTGGTTTGCAGGGGGAGGGGGAGGCTGGTGTGTGTGTGCAGGGGGGAGGGTGCGAGGGTGCAAGGGTGCTGCAGGCTGGTGTAGGGGTGCAAGGGTGCCATACAGGGGTGGAGGGGTGTTGTGCGGGGGTGCAGGAGGGGGGAGGGGAGGGGGCAGGGAGTGAAGGGGGAGGGGGCATGGAGTGCAGGGGGAGAGGGTTGTTTTGTTGTACGGGGTACCGGAGGGGGGAGGCTGGTGTGCCTGGGGGAGGGGGATAGAGGGTGCAGGGGGCTGAAATTTTTGTGCAGGGGGGCTGAAATTTTTGTGCGGGGGGGGGGGGGGGTCTGGGTTTTTTTTGCAGGGGTGTAGGAGGGGGGAGACTGTGCAGGGGGAGGGGGCAGGGGGAGAGGGGTGTTGTGTTGTACAGGGTACAGGAGGGGGGGCTGGTGTGCCTGGGGGAGGGGGCAGAGGGTGCAGGGGGAGGGGGCTGAAATTTTTGTGCAGGGGGGCTGGTTTTTTTGTGCAGCAGGCTGGTGCAGTGCAGGGGGTCCATCAGGTTGGGTCTAGGGGGGTTGGGTTTGAGTGGATGGTTCGGGTCCGTTGGGTTGGGATGGGTTGGATTGGTTTGGGTCGGGTTGGGTCGGGTTTACACATATAACCCGACCCAAATTGACCCGACCCTCGATGGGTTGGGTTGGGATGGGTCCTTCGGGCATGCGACGGGTAACCTGACCCCACTGGGTTGGGTTGGGTCAGGTTGGTTGCTCCGGAAGCTTGTGACCCGACCCGACCCGACCCAACCCGAACTTTTTTGTTCGGGTCGGGCCTTGAAACACCTCCAACCCGACCCGACCCGACCCATGGACACCCCTAGTTTATGTGATGCGCTATTGTGCCGTGTGGTGAACCTTCTGCATGTTGATTATAAAATGTAAAATTAATTTAGTAGATTATCATGTCTTAAATTGGTTAGTCATTGTGCACCAAACTTATTCTTTGGAGGTTGTATACCTTACTCGAATCACCCCCTTAGGGTGTGTTTCTTATAGGCCCATGACCCCTATTGATCTTTGGCTTGAAATTGAACCACCTTTGACATGTGTTGATATATCCCATTCCCATGGGTTTATTAAAGGGAAGTAATGATATTTATGTGTAATGGACATACCCATGGACTACTTGATCAATTTTAAATGAATTAAATAAAAGTTGAATGGTAAGGCCATGTTCCTTAACCATTTTTAAACAATGTAGTGCTATTGATTATATACCTTGGACCCCATCTTACTAATTATCAGTTATAAGACTTAAATTTATCAAATTAATTGATAAAATGCAAGGGTGATATTCCTTAGACTTGATCATAATATGATATGGATGTGATTACATCATTATTACCTTCTTTAATGAATATGATGTTTCATATTGATTATTTGGAATTAATAGACATGAACTTCCATATTGCTTATTCGAAATTAATGGAATTAACATTCTATATTGTTTGTTTGAAATTAATGGACATGGCGTTCTGTATTGCTTATTCAGAATTAATGGACATGAAATTCCTTATTATTAATTTGGAATTAATGGACATGACGTTCCATATTTCTTATTCAAAATTAATGAACAATATGCTCCTTATGGTTTACATGGAATTAATGGACACGACATTCGTTATTGTTCATTTGTAATTAATGGACATGATGTTCCATGTTGTTTATTCAGAATTAATGGTGATGAATAAAGATTGGATGGATGCTAATCGTTTGACAATAGAGTATGAGAACGGAGTGAAAGAGTTCATCAAGTTTGCACAGTATCATGCAAAGGATCCTTCTCAACTCCTTTGTCCGTGTTTATGTTGTTGTTATTCTAGACTAATTACTCCAGAGGAGTTGGAAGAATATTTGATATGTCACGGAATAGATAGGAGTTATAAATGTTGGAATAAACACGGGGAAAAAGCGAATGTAGCTATTGGCTGGAATAAAACTGCATTTTATGGATCGTCAGATATGATTACAAATATGGATAATGAAGAAGACCGTATAGAGGATGTGATTACAGATATCAATGATGATGAAGATCGTATTGAGGAAATGACAAGGACAGTTGAACATGAACTCCGTGATTGCCCAAAATTGTTTGAGAAGTTAAAGAGTTGTGCAAAGACGCCATTGTATGCTGGTTGCACTAAATATACTGCATTGTCAGCTGTACTGAAGTTGTATAAATTGAAAGCAGGCAACGGATGGAGTGATGTCAGTTTCACGGAACTACTTGCCCTTTTGAATGACATGCTTCCAGAAGACAATGAGCTCCCAAGACGGACATATGAAGCTAAACAAATGCTACACTCGATGGGTATGATTTCTGAAAGAATACATGCCTGCCCGAAAGACTGTATATTGTTTCTCAAGGAGAACAAATCACTTACAGAATGCCCAAAGTGTGGTGCTTCTCGATACAAGAAAGATGAACGCAGTCCTACGAAAGTTGTATGGTACTTTCCAATCATTCCAAGGTTTAGGCGTCTATATGGAAGTGAAGAAACTACAAGACAATTGTCGTGGCATGCAAATAAAAGAAATAAAGATGGAAAATTACGTCACCCGGCCGACTCTCCTCAATGGAAGAGAATTGATCATGAGTATCCTGAATTTGGAAATGAGTCGAGAAACCTGCGTCTTGCGTTATCTACCGATGGAGTGAATCCTTTTGGTTTTCAAACCAACACTCATAGTACTTGGCCTGTTATGTTGGTAAATTATAACTTGCCACCCTGGTTATGCATGAAACGGAAATTCATTATGTTATCTTTGCTTATATCAGGACCAAAACAACCAGGTAACGATATTGATGTATATTTGGCTCCCTTGATCGATGATTTGAAGTTACTATGGGATTCAGGTGTTATGTTGTATGATGCTTATGAAAAAGAATACTTCACGTTGAGAGCGTTGTTGTATGGGACGATAAATGATTTCCCTGCTTATGGAAATTTGTTAGGCTATAGCATTAAAGGAAGTCAAGGGTGTCCTGTGTGCGAAGAAGATACATAATCAATTAGGTTGATACATTCATCCAAATTTGTGTTTCTAGGACATCGTAGATTTCTACCCCGTCGACATAAGTAACGATCTTGGATGACATCATTCAATGGAAGTTCAGAACAACGCAAAACACCGTCTCCACTAACAGGTGATCAGCTGTTTGAGAAAGTAAAAGACGTGAACACTGTTTTTGGTAAACCATTTTTGAAAAACCTTATGAAAATCGGTTGAAAAAAGAGATCAATTTTTTTTGAATTACCATACGGGAAATGTCTGTACGTCAGACATTTTCTTGATGTGATGCATGTGGAAAAAAATGTATGTGACAATGTTATAGGAACATTGCTAAATGCTCCTGGAAAAACAAAGGATTGAATTAAGGCAAGGTTGGACATGGTTGACATGGGAAGAAGAGAAGAGTTGGCTCCCATGAAGGGTGAAAATCGAACGTTTCTTCCTCCAGCTGCGTACACTCTTTCTAGGGATGAGAGATATCAGTTTTGAAACTTCTTCAATGATGTAAAGGTTCCAGAGGGATATTCATCAAATATCAAAAACATTGTGTCAATGAATGATTTGAAGATAAAAGGTTTGAAATCACATGACTGCCATGTTTTGATGCAAGATTTAATTCCTATAGCTTTACGTTGCATTTTTCCCAAGAATGTTCGTCATACGTTAAGAAAACTTTGTTTCCTCATCAAAGCTATATGCAGCAAAGTTTTCGACCCGGCGAAATTGCCAGCTATGGAAAAAGAAATTGTCATCATATTATGTGAATTAGAAATGTTCTTCCCGCCAACATTCTTTGATATGATGGTTAATTTGATGGTTCATTTGGTGAGAGAGGTTCGACTTTTTGGTCCTGTGCACTATAGATGGATGTACCCCGTTGAACGGTATATGAATATTTTGAAAGGGTATGTCAAAAATCGAAGTCGGCCAGAGGGTTGTATTGTGAAGCGATATATTGTTGAGGAAGCCATTGAATTCTGTACCGAATACCTATCTGATGTGGAAAGCATTGGTCTGCCGAAATCTCGTCACACTGGACACATTGAGGGTGAGGGAATTTCTGGAAGAGATGTTGTGACAATCAATATTACTGATCGGGAACGGGCCCACCTTTATGTTTTGCATAACAGTTGGGAGGTTGCTCCATATATTGAAACCCACAAAGAAATTTTGAGGCAGTTGAATCCATCAAGGGATGAAAAATGGATAGCAAATACACATAATCACCAGTTTATAGGATGGTTTCGAGACCATATTTTTAAGGAGTAAGATGAAAATCCGAATTCAATTTCAGAACGACTTCGATGGCTAGCTGCCGGACCAAGCGTGTATGTATTATCTTACAATTGTTATGTAATTAATGGTTATACATTCTATAAAGATAAACATGATGAAGATAGTACCATGCAAAATAGTGGAGTAACACTTGTGGCTGAAGCGATGCATGTTTCTGGTAGTAAGGATAGAAATCCAATTTTCGCGAATATGTCATACTTTGGCATTATCAAAAGAATATGGGAGTTGGATTATACGACATTCCAATTGCCGATTTTTCAATGCAACTGGGTTGATAACAACAGTGGTGTTAAAATAGATGAATTGGGATTTGTGAAAGTTGATTTCAGTAAAGAAGGGTACAAAGACGAACAATTTATAATGGCATCACAAGAGGTACAAGTATTTTATGTTCCAGACCCCGCAAACCGAAAGTGGTCGATTGTTCTGTTATCATCCAAAACTACTGAAGGGTCCGAATAAAATTCAATTGAGGATGATCCTTTCAGTGGGACATCGCAATCATTTTGCAGCGGTCCCAATGAAGACGACGTTTTGTATGTTAGAGGAGACCATAATGAAGGGATTTGGATTATCGATAGAGGTGTCAAATCCATTCAGCCTTTGAAAAAAAAGAGTTCAATAAACAGGTTATATTTTGTTTGTAATATAAATATTTTTATATCATGTTATTATCTTATCATTATTGCATTTATGTAATCCAACTTAAGTGTTAAACCTTTTGTTGTAGATAATGACTTCTGCACGTTCTGGTGCTCCTAACCTCGAGGCTGAACAAGCCTCTCAAGCTGCTGCTGCTGCTGCTTCTGCTTCTGCTGCTGCTTCTTCTGCTGCTGCTACTGCTGAACAAGCCTCTCAAGCCTCTCAATCCTCTCAATCTCAACATATTGTTGTTGGTACTACTGCTGCTATTGGTGCTCCTATTGTTGAGGTCCAACATCCATCTGAACATGCTGATGCTAGGATTTTAGATGAAAACATTGATGATGCTGATATAGACGAAATGGTTGGGGATAAAGGAGCGACATCGCAGAAAAAACATGTGCGTCATAGTTTAACAGTGTTGGCTAATGTTTTGAAGGGAAAGAGAAAAGGAATCAAATTCGATGTTGGGTGGAATGCACGGGGCCAACACGTTAACCCCAACAAGGCAATGTTTAGAAGTTACGCTGGAATTGTCACTCGGCAACGCGTGCCGATTGACATAGCTTCATGGCACCATGTTTCGTCCGGCCTGAAGGCTGTGATGTGGGAAGAAATTACGGTAACATTTTGATTTCATTTATTTAATTTAATAGCAAATAAAATAATGAAACAATGTCTTATTCTTCACAATCCATTGCAGAGTGCATTTATAGTAGATGATTCACACAAGACATATGTACTAAGGCTTGCGGGAAGGTGTCATCGAGGTTTTCGCACTCTTCTTACAAAATATCATCTGAAAGATTCCAAGGGTAAAATAAACCCGCAACCACCCATTGTCTACAATCACTTGATATCCCAAGAATCATGGGATTCATTTGTTGGTCATCGTGGGGATCAAAAGTTTCAGGTACATTGTGACTGATAATATGTTGTTTGAGGATATACATGTATTTATCACTTTGATTGTCAATATTTCATTTATGAAACAGCAACTCAGTACTGAAAACAAGGAACGCGCATCAAAACCGACGTACCCCTATCGTAAAGCAAGGATGGGGTACGCCTCACTAGAAAAGAAAATGGTGTGTATTTTAAATTTATAGTGATATTGTTATGTGTCAAGAAACAACTTTATAAAAATATTTCTTTATTTATATGTAGATTGATGCCTCTGAAACCAAACACACATCCATCCCTCGTCATGTGCTATGGAAGGAGGCACGTGTGGATAAGGAAGGGAATTTGGTTGATGAAAACACACAAAAAGTGTGGGAAATATGTGTAAGTATGACACGATAAAATGTTTTGTTTTTAAATTGCTATTACATAATAATAATAACTTATTTTCTTATATCCGACAGTCACAGGAGTCAGGTACTCTTGCAGCTGGTGCAGATATATTAGCGACAGCTTTGAAGCGACCAGAACAATACGGTCGCGTCAGAGCTGGGGGGTTTGGGGTGACACCCTGAGTATATTATGAGAAAAAAAACAAGAGGATCAAAAAAATGAAGAAATGACAGCAATGAAAAATAGACTAGCAACTCTTGAAGAACAGTTTCAATGGCAGGGAGAGTTGCTAGCAACTTTAATGGGTCAGAAGCCAAGAGAAGAGACAACTCAGGAACAACCAGCGCCTAAAGATCCTGCCCCACACCACACCAGCTTTGAGGCAAGCCATTCCCCTGAAAGAGCTGTGTTAGTTGTGGTAATCAATATTCTATTAATTGTTCTGATAAAATGTGAATCAGACAAACACTGATTTCTTCCTATACTGATCTTTTGTAGGGTGATAATGATTGTGATTTATATCTTTCAACACCCACCTATCGCCTTGTAGCGAGGGCTACAGTATTCAACATCTCAGAGGACACGCTGCACAATAGAGCACTTCCAAAAGATCATCTGAAAGTGATGATTATGGTAGCTCATGAGCCAACAGCACAACTACCTGTTCCACTTGATGATGATGATATTTGTACAGTCGACCAGGCTATTGGGACATTCATTGCATGGCCATCACAACTTCTGAGACTACATGCCGAAAAAGAGGTATTTATTTACAGTTTTTTAAGCCAAACCTTTATAAAAAAAGGTATGAACCAATGAATTTTATTGTAGACGAAGAAAGGGGATGAAGTGAAAGGAGCATCGAAAGGATCGACCAACCGATCCAAAAGATCTACTGAAAGTGGAATTACACCGCCTATTCTCTATCCACATTTAATTGAATTGAAGACTCATGTGGATACGAAGTTGAGAAATGGTAGTAGCCATGTAGTTGTTTTTGAAGAGAATATGTATGGAGAGGAAATACAAGATTTTTTTGCTGCTGAAAATGTAAATGAGATCCTTGAGTATCAGTGGCTCGGCGTCACAAGTGTAAATGTGTATATGAGGTATGTTTTCAACCCCGTCGCTTTTCCAAAAGATGATATATTGTGCTAATTATGATTAAATACATTTTATATTATTGGCAGACGTATATATGAAAAGCAGTTGAAGGGTTTTCCTCATGAGCCAAAGTTCGGACTCGTCAGTCCTCATATCACATCAACACAAGAAATAGAATTATCAGAATCAAAAATTAAGGAAAGAGCGACTGCTTTGCTGAAATCATTTGACAGCAAGATAACGGATGACCGACTCTTCCTCATACCAACCATGCAGGGGTAAAACTCTACGATTAAAACATATCAATTATATTTTCATTTCTTTCATTACTTATTCCTTTTTGTGTATTTAGGCAACATTGGCTGCTAATTGCGGTGCATTTGGATACTCCCAAGATTTATTTTCTGGACTCAAAGCACGGATATCCAACAAACCGACCGCATGTGATGCAGTTTGTCAATCTGTAAGACACTACATCCTACGTTTTAGGTCTAAACATCAATTTATATAGTATATATTATCTTTTACTGAGGATTCTCTTATGATAGGGCGGTGTACCAATATCGTCTAAATCATGGTATGAGGACATGGGCTAAGCATAAGGAGCCGAGCAAGTACTATGTCTGGACAAATATCAGGGTATATATAACAAAATTGCACTATCCAAGCATATATGAAACACAAGTTACTTACTCGCCTCATGATCAATGTTTCTGCAGTGTCCAAAACAAACAAACGACAATGATTGCGGTTATTATGTTTGTAGATTCATGAAAGAGATCGTTTTCAATGGACAAATTAGCATCCCTAAAGAGGTATTTTCGAAAACAAGTACTATTTCATTTAAATTATTTATTAATTATTTATTTATATATTTTTCAGTACTATTATGAATTCCAAAAAGCGTCATATTCACAAGAAGATGTAGATATGTTCAGAAACGAGTGGGCTGCATACCTGATGCAAGATTGTCCAGATATAGCATGAAGATCTGACTTTTATTGCAAGATTTGCAGACGCGTATAATTGGCGGAAATTTTTGAGAGGGGTTCATGGGGATAAAAAGATGAAACATTCTTGTATGTAAATGTTTGTAGAAAAATTGTAATTATTATTAAATAAAACATTCTTTCTCCAATGGGTCATTTGTCCATTTTAACAGATGAAATGCACCAGTAACATGCAAGAATGATGGACCACATTTCTTTGGCCTTTGGACAAAAAAACCAGTAAAATCACCAAAATACCTTCATATCATGCATGAACCAGTAAAATCTCCAAAATACCTTCATATCACGCAGTTCTGAAAAGATTCACTATTTAAAAGAAAGTCACAAGTTTAGATACATCTCGAGATGGTCAGTTTAAAGACATTTTGAGGGACACTATAGTTGAACTTCTTAGAGAAGAGTTTCTGGAAGAGTATAAAAGACATGAAGCAATGAAGATCATTAGAGTGTTGGAGCAAATGTGGTTGCTACAAAAAATGTGGAAATCGGCTTGTGCAAAGCGACCTAAGTTACAACTTGCAGGTATTGTACTCTATTTTTTTCTGGAAGGTTTCAGTTTAAATTCATTTTGGAATGATCATTGCTAGCCATTGTCTTTTAGGTTTTTTTGACAGCCGAGGGGAAAGGGTGGGGTCTGCAGACATTGGAGGATATGTCGAAGGGTGATTTTGTGTGTGAATATGTTGGAGAAATGTTAACTCCCGCAGTTCTGAAAAGAGTCACTATTTAAAAGAAAGTCACAAGTTTAGATACATCTCAAGATGGTCAGTTTAAAGACATTTTGAGGGACACTACTAAAGGCATGCTCAGATATGCACACATCCCACACTTTTAGATCGTTGTCTACTACAATGATCTTTCAACCAAGATATGCATTAGAACGCTCATGATACATAGAGCAATTCACTGCCCAACTTTGAGA
Source organism: Viscum album (assembly GCA_963277665.1). NCBI lineage: Eukaryota > Viridiplantae > Streptophyta > Magnoliopsida > Santalales > Viscaceae > Viscum > Viscum album. The sequence continues at coordinate 4,623,938 of OY728140.1, forward strand.
ATGATCTGAAGCCCAAACAATGACAGCATTATATTTTTCCTTGAAAATTTTCTTGGCGAACTGGAATGGCAGTAGCTGCACACATGAAGAGACAAGTAGAGACGCAAAATCACAAGAGTGAGTTGCCATTCTAGTTCGCCAAGAGAATTTTCAAGGAAAAACATAATGCTGTCATGGTTTGTGCTTCAAATCATTCTCGAAGGTGGCCAGTGAATTTCTCTATGTATCGTGAGCATTCTAATGCATATCTTGTTTGGAAGATCATTGTAGTAGACAACGATCTAAAAGTGGAGGATGTGTGCATATCTGAGCATGTCTTTAGTAGTGTCCCTCAAAATGCCTTTAAACTGACCATCTTGAGATGTATCTAAACTTGTGACATTCTTTTAAATAGTGACTCTTTTCAGAACTGCAGGAGTTAACATTTCTCCAACATATTCACACACAAAATCACCCTTCGACATATCCTCCAATGTCTGAAGACCCCACCCTTTCCCCTCGGCTGTCAAAAAAAACCTAAAAGACAATGGCTAGAAATGATCATTCCAAAATGCATTTAAACTGAAACCTTCTAGAAAAAAATAGAGTACAATACCTGCAAGTTGTAACTTAGGTCGCTTTGCACAAGCCGATTTCCACATTGTTCGTAGCAACCACATTTGCTCCAACACTCTAATGATCTTCATTGCTTCATGTCTTTTATACTCTTCCAGAAACTCTTCTCTAAGAAGGTCAACTATCGTGTATGCATAATCACCTTCAAATGTGACATGTACGAGTCAACCCCGCCTCAATCTGAGGCCTGTTGTGGCTGACACAACTCCAAGTGCCTCTGTTTTGTTCAAAATGGACTTATTTTTAAGTGAGAAATCAACAACTGATATACGGGAAACCGAACAAATGCCTTCGGATTGTGTTGACACTTTAGGACAACGATTCATGGGTTATATGTGACGTGTACGACTCAACCCCGCCTCAATCCGAGACGCGGTGTGACCGGTATCACTCCAAGTGTATGTATTTTGTTTAAAATGGACAATATTTTACGTACATACGCCAAACCGATCTAACGGCTTCTGATTGTGTTGATACTTTTGCACAACGATCCATGACTCATGTGTGATGTGTATGAGTCAACCCTGCATCAATCCGAGGCCCGGTGTGGCCGACACCACTCACAATGTCACTGTTTTGTTAAAAATGGACTTAATTTTAAGTGAAATCAACAACTGACATACGGAAAACCGACCAAACGCATTGGGATTCTATTGAAACTTAAGGAAAACGATCCATGGGTCAAATGTGACGTGTACGAGTCAACCCCGCCTCAATCAGAGGCGTGGTGTTACCGGTATCACTCCAAGTGTATGTATTTAGTTTAAAATGGACAATATTTTACGTACATACGCCAAACCGATCTAACGGCTTCTGATTGCGTTGATACTTTTTCACAACAATCAATGACTCATGTGTGACGTGTACGATTCAACACCGCATTAATCCGAGGCCCGGTGTGGCCGACACCACTCACAGTGCCTCTCTTTTGTTCAAAATGGACTTATTTTTAAGTGAAATCAACAACTGACATCCGGAAAACCGACCAAACGCATTTGGATTCTGTTGAAACTTAAGGAAAATGATCCATGGGTCAAATTTGACGAGTAAGAGTCAAACCCGACTCAATTAGAGGCCCGGGGTGGCCGACACCACTCAAAGTGCCTCTATTTTGTTCGAAATGGATTTATTTTTAAGTGAAATCAACAACTGACATACGGGAAATCGACCAAACGCCTTAGGATTGTGTTAACACTTTAGTAGAATGATCCATGGGTCATATGTGACATGTACGAGTCAACCCTACTTCAATCCGAGACGCGGTGTGGCCGGTATCACTCCAAGTGTATGTATTTTGTTTAAAATGGACAATATTTTACAAACATACACCAAACCGACCAAACACATTCGATTTCTATTGAAACTTAAGGACAACGATCCATGAGTCAAATGTGACGTGTAAGAGTCAACCCCGCCTCAATCCGAGGCCCGGTGTGGCCGACACCACTCAAAGTGCCTCTGTTTTTGTTAAAAATGGACTTAATTTTAAGTGAAATCAACAACTAACATACGACAAACCAACCAAACGCATTCGGATTCTATTGAAACTTTAGAACAACGATAAATGGGTCAAATGTGACATGTACAAGTCAACCCCGCCTCAATCCGAGGCCCGGTGTGGCCGACACCAATGAAAGTGCCTCTGTTTTTGTTAAAAATGGACTTAATTTTAAGTGAGAAATGAACAACTGACATACGGGAAACTGACCAAACGCATTTGGATTCTATTGAAACTTAAGGACAATGATCCATGGGTCAAATTTGATGTGTATGAGTCAACCCCGACTCAATCTGAGGCCCGGTGTGGTCGACACCACTCAAAGTGCCTCTGTTTTTTTCAAAATGGACTTATTTTTAAGTGAAATCAACAACTGAGATATCCACCTCACATGTAGTGTAGACCCTCCCCCAAGACTTGGCATGAATTTTTGAGATACACAAACATGGGGTGGATTACATGGCTTTCCTACATGGAATATATCCCACTACACGTCTTTAATGAGCCAGCTACGCAGTTTATCCCTTGTACAGATACACAGGAAGAATCACACGGGATCGACGTCATGTACTAACATAGGGCAAGGGTGCATAAGAGGACACAAGATCAAAGGGTAACAAGTATATGTTTTTTAACATGCCATGTAATTTCCTATTGATATGACATGTATATTCACACAGGCAGCTGAACATTGGAGTTACCCAGGGTAAAGGGACAAGGCATGTGACCCTTTAAATGACACATAATTTTATGTACCATGATTGATCTCTTTAAACACTATATCAAGGAAATATTTCATTAGGGTTGGCTCCCATGATCCTTCCTAGGATGGTTTTGATATCTTTTCCTACTTACGGTAGTACGATTGCTTCAGCAGGACGTCCTAGACATAGTTGGAGTCTCTCTGAAAGTCCTGGAGTGAGATCATATATCTATTTTTGAGGTCCAGGTAGAGTCATGTATCAACGCAACCAATCCTACCAGACATCGATCCTATATATAGAATGTTAATCTTGATGTCTCATTACAGTCCCCCGGTTTATGATATGTTACCTTTTTTGTATTAATATACATAATTACTAAGGGTGATGGTTGGGAGAGTTGGGATATCCTTTTTATGTATTGCAGAATGATTCAAGGAGCACGGGCTCTGCACGATTTGTCAAAACCAAGTAGCAATCCAAGGAGAAACAATGCATAGTGGAATGTTCTAGTATTTATCTTCTGAGTTGTGTAGGAATATTTTGTGATACTATGTAATGAGGCAGTTTTTGTTTCTGGGTAGACGGTATCTAACTCATGGTAAGAACACTGTTTGGTTGGGTTGTGATCGGTTGATGACATGCTTGTGGTTGATATACTGGTTTTTGTGCAGGTCTGTGGTTGATATACTGGTTTTTGTGCAGGTCTGCTCGGCTGGCTGTACTGGTGCAGGTTTTTTTTTAGCAGCAGGCAGGGATTTAACAGCGCTTTTTTAGCGTTGTTAAAGGCGACATTTAACAGCGCTAAAAAAGCGCTATTAAAGGAGATATTTAATAGCGCTAAAAAAGCGCTGTTAAAGGCAACATATAACAGTGCTTTTTAGCACTGTTAAAGGACCCCCCCCCCTTTATCAGCGCTGAGCTTTACAGCGCTTTTCTAGTGCTGTTAAAGCCCGATTTTAGCGCTGTTGTTGCCCGTTTTTGAAGTAGTGGTGTGTGTACATTCGAAATATTTATAATTCATTTACAAAAATATATCATATATTTTTATGCCATTCCATTCATTCAAAAAATATATTGGTGTTTGTGTGTATGTCTGGATTACCACCACAATTGAATGATGTTATTCATTTTTCATTAACCCATCACTTGGATGTCATATAAATGTATATTTAAATAAATTATATTATATTAATTATGTAATTTTCGTTATATAATAATAAAACCATACATAACATCACTCCATCAAGATTGTGCAAAATTTTAAATGTTTGTCATGTGTATGTACGAATCACAATATCCTTTATTGTAATGTAGTTCATTTTAAAAAACTATCATTAATGGTTGGTTTTAAAATTATCATATATATATATATAAATAGACATTATAATTATGTCATGCTTATTATTCAAGAAGTGATGGAATAATAACCAATTTTACAATTGTCAATGTACCTAAATCAATTTAGACATATGAGGTGGATATCTTCAAAACGTCATAAGTGATATTTTTAGTAATTCTATATAGCAGGGTAAAAAGTGAAATAAAGGGAAAGAGAACTTGAAAATGTTTATTTAGAAATTTAATAATTAAAGTATTTTTATTATTGAAGAATATAGTGAATTCACATAACGGGTCGGGAATGAGGCATGATACTTTCTTTTTAAATGCCCTGTTTAAATGTTTCCCTTCTAAATCTTTTTCTTCCATGCCCACGATATTATAAAAACTTTCATGAACGTTTTTATATATGATTCAATGGATCCTAAAGTAATTTTTGAACATAAAATACTTTGTTTTTAAAAAAAACAGTCTTATGAAGGTTTTACATATGGCAACCATTTCTATACAATCCTATATTTAAATGTTTCAGGCAATTAGTTTCTTAATGTTTATATTCCATGTCTATATGATTAAAATTATTTTTTAATGCATTTAATTTCTGGAAAATGAATTATAAATTTGAATTTTATGCCTCTTGGCTTTTTTTCAACTCTTTTGGAAATTAATCTTTTTATATGTTTTATGAGGAATGTTTAACAATTAGTTACAGAAAAAATGAATGTTACATTTTAATTTATATGGAAACAAGGGGGTTTTACACCTAGAGGACCATTACATTATGTTTGGATTCAATTATAATATTCCATGTTTTCTTAATTGATGAAAACACCAGAATAAGACAGTGCACATCAAAAACAGTCTTGTTCCAGCATAATTCTCTCCAAGGCCGCTGGTTCTTGTCCATGGGGCGTCTTCAGGCGGGGAGGCCCCTCAAAAGGCTGGATCATATAAAGAAGCGCTTCTTGGCATGGCGGTGCGGTGGATGGTGGTTTAGTATCCATCAGTTCTCTAGGGAGGATTTCGTTGCGGCCTGGTCAAGGGAGGAGCGTCGCTGCGGTGGATGGTGGTTCAGTTTGTCCAGATGGTCTAGGGAGGTGCATGCTGGAAAGGATTCTAGTGTGGTTTCCTAACCCCGCAACCTCACCGATCCATATACCCCGCAACCCCACTCTCTGAGGTTGCGGGGTATATGGCTCTACGTCAGAGAGTGGGGTTCTGGGCGGCGGGGCGAAGGGGAAGGAACGGGTAGATCCAGGGTGTGATTGGGGCCCCCAGCGGCTGCGTTTTCAAGCTCAGTACCGTCTGCGCAGTCTGGTGGGGCGCAGGAGTCGACCGTTGGGGTTTTGAATCGTGGTCGCCGGTCCTCGCCAGCCTGCCTCTCTCCCCATCGGGTTTGCTTCTGCACCACTCAGCCCCATAAGGCGGGCCATCAGGTGCTTCCAGACTCTTCTTCCAAGGATGGGGAAGGCCTCCAGGCGGGGTTAGGTGACCCATGGGGGGACGAGGAGACCAGGGAGGGCCCTGGGCCAGGCAGTCTCTGGGAGCAGGAGTCTCACGACCGCGAAAGGATGCGACTTAAAGGCCTATCATATACTGTGTTAAAGCGGCTGGATCGTCTGGGGTTCGCTTCAAACGTGGGCAGGCGCATGTCTCAGATGGAGGGGTCTCTATCGAAGGTAGGAGCTAAGGATGACCAGCAGGTGGAGAGGGAGAACGAGGCAGGCAGGCATGGAGGTGCTTCGCCTTCCCCCTTGAGGAGAGTGGTCTCTTTCAAAGAGGGGTTACAAGAGGAGTTGAAGGTGTCTTTCCCAGTTTCAATGGTGGGTAGGTTTGCTTCCTCTTCAGCGTCCCAAGATTCGACGATCAGGAGGCTTGAGGCCCAACCTTTGTTCCTGGTTTTCCGTCCGAGTGGTAAGTGCAGAACGATGACATGGCCGTGGAAGGCCTTGCATTCATCGGTTTCAGATGGCCCCCGACTCACTCGGGCTAAATACAGAGCGGTCATGGCTCTCAGTGCTGTTTCTATCCGTCATAAGGGGGTTTGCCCTGAAAACCATACTGCATTTCCGATGTGGGATTCTGGTTCTCCCTTTCCTGCACAGTACATTCTGCATTTCCGATGTGTGATTCTGTTTCAAGTAGGCGACTTTGAAAGATTATAAAACATAAACTATAAGACCAATATAAATGAAACTTTAAACACTAATTAAACATATAAGAAATAGTTGAAAACAACTATAATTTCATAAAAAATGTTGATACAAATTAATTTATAAGATTTCAAAACCACCTACTTGAAACTTAAACATATTTCAAGTACGTGACTTTGAAAGCTTATAAAAGATAAACTATAAGACCAATATAAATGAAACATTAAACATTGATTTAACATATAAGAAATAGTTGAAAACAAAAATAATTTCATAAAAAACGTTGACAAAAAACAATTTATAAGCTTTCAAAACCATCAACTTGAAACTTAAAAATGTTTCAAGATCCTGACGTCGAAAGACTATAAAACATCAATAAAAATGAAACTTTAAACATTGATTAAAAATATAAGAAATAGTTGAAAATAACAAAAGAATTGTAAAAAATATCCATGAAAAATAATTTATAAGCTTTCAAAACCTTCTACTTGAAACTTAAATTATTTCAAGTACGCGAATTTGAAAGAATATAAAACATAAAATATATGAGTAATATAATTGAAACCTAAAACATTGATCAAACATATAATAAATAGTTAATAATTAATTAGTTAATTAGTAATATAATTAGTAATTATATAATATTTAATTAGTAATATAATTATTATAAAATATTTTTCATCAATTATAATTATTAATTAGTACTTATTAATTATTAATTATTACTTATTAATTATTACTTATACAATAATTATTTAGTTAATTATTAATATAACTATTAATTAGTTAATAAGTAAAATAATTATTAATTATATAATAGTTAATTAGTTAATTAGTAATATAATAATTAAATATGTCATAATTAATTAGTTAATAGTAATATTATTATTAATTATATAATAAGTAATTAGTAATATAATTATTACATATATAATAATTATTTAGTTAATTAGTAATATAATTAATAATTATAAGTAATTAATTAGTAATTATTAATTATTAATTATTAATTAGTTAATTAGTAATATAAATATTCATTATAATTATTCATTATTATTATTAATTAGTAATGAATAATTATTAATAAGTAATTAATAATTATTTATAAGTAATTATTAATTATAAATTAGTTAATTAGTAATAAAAATATTAATTATAATTATTCATTAAATTATTAATTATTATTTTTTAATTATTAATTATTACTCAATAATTATTACTTATATAATAATTATTTAGTTAATTATTAATATAACTATTAATTATATAATAATTAATTAGTTAATTAATAATATAATTGTAGTATTTCAAAGTCACGTACTGGAAACATTTTTAAGTATCAAGTAGACGGGTTTGAAAGCTTATAAATTATTTTTCATCAACATTTTTTATTAAATTCCTTTTTTTCAACTATTTATTATATGTTTAATGAATATTTAATGTTTCATTTATATTGGTCTTATAGTTTATGTTTTATAGTATTTCAAAGTCGCGTAATAGAAACATTTTTAAGTTTCAAGTAGGCTGTTTTGAAAGATTATAGATTAATTTTCATCAATATTTTTTAAGAACTTCTTTTGGTTTTCAATTATTCCTTATATGTTTAATCAATGTTTAATGTTTCATTTATGTTGGTCTTATATTTTCTGTTTTATAGTCTTTCAAATTCGCGTACTTGAAACATTTTTAAGTTTCAAGTAGACGGTTTTGAAAGATTATAAATTAATTTTTATGGACATCTTTTAGGAAGTTTTTTTTGTTTTCAACTATTTCTTATATGTTTAATCAATGTTTAAAGTTTCATTTTTATTGGTCTTATAGTTTATGTTTTAGAGTCTTTCAAAGTTGGAAACTTGAAACATTTTTATGTTTCAAGTTTATGGTTTTGAAAGCTTATAAATTGTATTTGGTCAACATTTATTATGAAATTATTTTTGTTTTCAACTATTTCTTTTATGTTTGATCAATGTTTAAACTTTCATTTATATTGGTCTTATAGTTTATCTTTTATAATCTTTCAAAGTCACGTACTTGAAATATGTTTAATTTTCAAGTAGGTGGTTTTGAAAGCTCATAAAATAATCTGTATCAATATTTTTTATGAAATTATTTTTGTTTTCAACTATTTCTTATATGTGTAATCAGTGTTTAATGTTTCATTTATATTGGTCTTATAGTTTATGTTTTATAGTCTTTCAAAGACGCGTACTTGAAACATAATCACACATCGGAAACGCAGAATGTACTGTGTAGGAAAAGAAGAACCAGAATCCCACATCGGAAATGCAGTATTGTTTTCAGGGCAAACCCTCTTATAAAAGGGAGTCCTGGGTGAGGGTATCAGTCAGAATCCAGACTGTTGTAATGGCAGAACCGCTGGATATTAAATAGCAGAAAAATTCAGCTGAAAAGTTTTGTTATATATATATATATATATAACAAAACAAAACAAAAAATAAAAATAAAAAATTTTAAAAAAATATTTATGCAAAGGCGGCACCTGGTGTGCCGCCTTTCCAGTTAATTTTTGGCCAAAGGCGGCACACCATGTGCCGCCTTGCCCTGGGCGGAAAACCCCCCAAAGGCGGCACACCAGGTGCCGCCTTTGGGGGGTAAAAAAATAATTTTTTTAACCTAGATGTATTTTCAAAATTATTTTTTTGAAAAAATGTATAAAAAAAAAACTTGATGGAATTGTCTTTGGGAGGATCTGTCCAGATTCCAAGATGGGGACCGTGCTTGGCTCCTTGCCTGTGACTTCAACACGGTTGCGGTGGTCTCAGAGAAGAATGGTGGCGTAGATGTGTCTTTTTCTTCAGTCCAGGATTTGGGAAGTTTCAAGTCCTATAATAACATGATGGATCTCAGTTTTTCTGTGCCCAAGTTCACATGGTGCAATAATGAGAGGGACAACCAGAGAATCTAGAGCAGGCTTGACCGATGCCTCTTGAATCTTCAGGCTGTGGATCTCTTCCCCTGCTCAGGAGTCAAGAACCTCTCTAGATCAGGGTCAGACCATGCAACCCTATTGGTTAGCCTAAATGGAGTTGTTTTTTATCCTATGTGTTCTCATTTTCTAGATCCTGGAGGATCATGAAAGTGTCTCTTTGGGGTTTCTACCTATCCCCTCAGAAGTAAAGGAGGCTTTGGCCATCTTCAATCCTAATAGCACTCTGGGGCCAAACAGAGTTCCGAGGGATTTCTACGTGGCTGCTTAGGATATTGTGGGGAGACAAGTGGTGGAGGCTATGCGGGACTTCTTCAGGGGTGGCTGTCTTCCAAGAGTAGCGAGTGCATCGAAATTGGTTCTTATCCCCATGGTGAAGGACCCGACCAGTATTAGCCAGTATAAGCCAATTTTCTTGTGAAACTTCAACTACAAAATCCTTTCTAGTGTTCTCAACATTAGGCTTTGTAGACTTCTTTCCAAGATCATCTCATAGGAGAAGCTCAGTTTCTTCACGGGAAAGAACATTAAAGGTGCTGTTGGTATTGCTAATGAGTCAGTGGGAGACCTCAATAAGTAGGTTTTTGGGCACAACATTATAGGGAAGTGGATACAGACAAAGCCTATGACAGGTTGGAATGGAGCTTCGTGATCAGAGTAATGAGGAGTTTGGGCTTCTCAAAATGGGTGTGTGACAACTTCTTCCGGTGTTATGCTTCTTCGTGGTTGTCCAGGACTATTTCGTGGAGGGTGTTTGGATTTCACAAAGCTGTGAGGGGACTGTGACTAGGGGTCCCTTTTCTTCCAGCATCTTTATTATGGACCAAGAGGATCTCTCGAGATCCATTAAATGGTGGATGGAAGAAAGGTCCATTGTTCCTTTCAGAGCAAAGACAAGGAACCCTCAGATGTCTCAATTAATCTTTGCAGGTGATGCTATGTTTTTTATGAATGGGATTTTGAGGTTGCTGTCAACTTTTATCATGGTCTTGGAGGTTTTTGGCTAGTGGAGTGGGTAGCGAGTGAATAAGGAGAAAAGCAACATTTTCTTGCCTAGGCAGTGTACAAGTAGGAGGAGTTGTGGATAAGGGAGAAGCTTGGAATGTCGGTGACAGAGTTTCCTTTTGTGTACCTGGGATTTTCCAAATCAGACAACCGGGTTCGCAAGAAGACTTTTGATGGAATCATTAATAGCATCACAACGCGCATTCAGAATTGAAAAAACATGTTCCCTTCCATTGAATGCTAGAGCACCCTCAGTAAGAGTGTTCTAACTTCTATTCCCATACACGTTCTGGCTGTTGTCAAGCCTCCCAAGGGTATGGTTCTACTGATGGAAAAAGTGTTGGCTGGCATTGTGTGGGATGACCCTCAGACCACGAAAGGCCACCAGGCTTCCTGGGATAGGCTTGATAAAACGATTGAAGAAGTGGGGGTCGACCACCGATGTTTAAAAGATTGCTTGTGGGTTCTTCACGCGAGGCTTGCATGGGACATCATTGAAGGCATGTCCCTATGGGCCACTTTCATGTGAGGGGGATATGGCGATGATATGAGGAGTTTGTGTAACAATAGAAGGGGGTTGTCAAGGATGGATAGAGGCTCAATAGTGTGTCTAGATTCTTTGAAAGAGAGAGTGAGGTGGGTTGTTGGAATCATAGATATTAGGTTTTGGAAGGATCCTTGGGTAGGGGAGGAGCCTCTTTTCTATCTGGGGTGTGCGGTTCCTAACATCTCATTCAGGGAAGCTAGCGGCCATGGTCATTTCATTGAGGTCATTCTAAAATCCCAGTAGAATCTACTATTCAACAACATCTTTCTAGGGATGAAACAGGAAATGTGAATTTTTTTTGATCTAATTAAAAGAGGATTTCGCAAGAAATCCATTCGTCAAGGAATGCATGAGATTGTGGGTTTATATTCTATATCCGGAAAGTTGTGGGTGAACCTCATTCTGATGTAACTTAATTTCCTGGTTTGAATGGAGAGGCATTGTGCTATTCCAACTGACGACAACATCCAAAGGCGGGGGATCCGCCTGTGTTCCCGGTGCTAGTGCTGTGAGATTCTGGGGAGAGAGTCCCCATGGCACCTTTTCTTGGGTGGTGATTGGGCCATATTCTTTTGTTCTTTTGTAGCACAACATCTCAGTGTGGATCTGCGTGGGGACTCTATGGATGAGTTTTTGGAAACCTGATTTCAGAACTGACTGTAGAAAAGGGGAACATCAAGGACTGTGTAGTAGTAGTGGCCACAGTCTTCTGGGTTATTTAGGAGGTGAGGAACCCCCAGAGGAATAGAGGTTTTGTTTCATGCCTAGGGGTGAAGGTCCCTTTTTTGGTTCTCATGGATGAACATCAGATGCTCCGGGGTGGGTGGGGGCTCTCGGGCCTGTTGTGTTGACTGCTTCTAGGTTCGGGGAGGGGTCCCTCAAGGTTCTTTCCCTCTTGTTCTGGTTTTTGGGTCAGGTGGAAGGACCCTAGGTAGGGGCTGAAGATGAATGTTGATAACTCTTACACCTAGTGCATCATGCGAGGAGGCGGGCTGGTACGTGACTGTAGTGGCTCAGTCCAACTCGGCTTCAGCGTCTACCATGGGCGAGGCAATTCAGTTGGCTCTGAAGCGAGGGCCCTTCACTAAGGTATCATCTTGTGCGATATTTATGGACATAAGATTAACAATGTAGAGGCATATTCTACGGTCCTTAATAGACTATTTTTCAATGCCAAGGTGCCACCCTAGGAAATTGCTTACATCCTTTGTGATTACAGAGAGTGGATTTGTGATGTTGTGGAGATAAGCCATACCTTCAGGGAAGGAAACCTAGCGGTGGTTGCTATGGCCAGTTGTGGGAAGACAGAGGCCACATTCATTCTTTTTCATATTATTCAATCCATTCCCCCCTCTTGTAAGGGTATTGTTTGTGGTGATACTTTGGGGCTCCATCAATCTCACCCCCTATAATTGTTATTGTGAGTTTGACCTATTATAAATAAAAAAGGGGAACTCGAGCTGGATAAAACCATATTTTCATTTTTTTCTAAATATATTGAAAAAGGGTTTTAAATTTACTATATTTTTTGATATCCAAAAATGATTTTCTTATCGGTGTAAGGGATATCTCCAAACAACCCTCATTTATTTGGTTATAAAATATTTATGTCTAACTCAACTTATATATCAATTTAATTTAATGTAATGCCTTTAAATTCTTTATATATCTATCTAAAATAAATACATACCATATTCTCACTTTCTTTATGGTGTAATACATGTGTTATGACCATTTATTAGATGCATTATTTATGAACTATCCAATGATAATTATATGAGGAAAGATTATGCATCCAATTTTCATTCCATGGGGAAACTCTTATGTTTATTAAATTTGATTGATTTACTTTTGTTTCACAAATAATCATGATCATATTATGATTAATGAACCAAGATAGTTCACAATTCTTTTGGGTAAATCATTAGTCTCCTGAGACATTATGTAAGGTATTAGTGAGAAAACCTAATCCACTATAGGACTCTATCAACTAAGTGACATGTTGTTGGAAATTAGCATTGACTTTTAATTATATCTTTTTTTGTTTCTGTCACATTAGCTATTTTTTGAAAATATTTTATTACAATTTACATTAGTTTTTTCTCAAATTTTAGTACTCATGAGCCTATTTTTTAAGGAATATGTATTCTACATTGTAAGGATAAAATGTATAACTTCTATAAAAACATTTCCTATGTTTTTAAAGATTGCGATAGAACATTTATGGGTTTTATTTTTTCATTTAGATTTAATATGAAATTATTTATCAATTTTTTGGAATAAAATTTTGTATCATTGATAATAAAATATATATTTTTTGAAAATAGTTTAATTTTGAAAAATAAAAATCACGTATATGAATTCGTGAACTATCATGTTTCTTTAATTATTTTTAAAATTTATTAATAATGATTATTTTCCTCATCCAATGATTAAAATATTATTTCTTATTCTCTAAAGGTTGAGTAGGTATAAGGATGTGTTCTTGATGAAAATATTGAAGATAATTCATAAAAATAAAACATGATAAATAATACATTTTTTTTGTTTTTTGGGAAAAAAGATAAACAATTGATGTCTCGACAATGTTATTTATTATTGATTTATGTAATGGTGATGACCAAACTCTATAAAATCTAATTCATAATGGTCATTGAATGTATGAAAATGTATTATTGACTTTAAACTAGATTTTATTTAGTGTTTAAGGATGGATCCTTATTGATTGTTTCAGAGAAATGGTTTTGAATAAAATTTGAGATTATGATGTTTTCACACAAGGATTACATTACAGTTAGGTATACCATAATAGATTTAGGATTTTATTTTTGATCATATGTTCAATTTCATAGACACCCCCGTTGATTATTCATGAAATAGAAGTATACTATTATTACTTAAATTTTGTGGAACATTTTACTGGGATGAGAAATTTGTAACCCATAGTCTCAACATGAACTATTAATTTAGTAGTAATGTTCATTTCTTATGTTTAACAATTTTCATAACGTTAAGAGTGTATACGATCTCTAATATTGGGGTAAGTGTGGGTTTTTACAAATTGGGAAAATATTTTTTATAGTATTGATAACCATTAGATAAAAATGTGATTTGGTTGTTTTGTAATCAGATCACTATAATTTCTGGAACGTTATATAGTATGGAAAATGGAATACTACAAGAGTTTTTTTGAGGAATAACAGTTGGATGATCTTTTGGAAGCATATATGAGATTAATGTGGCTTTTTGGAGATACAAGTTATTTATGTATATGATAACAGTATTTTGGTGATATAATAATGTGTGAAAATGATTTTTTAGGTATATGAACTTATTAATGACTAATGATAATTGAATATAAATGATTGATTAATATAATATGAATATGAAATAAATAATTCTAATTTTTTCTTTTTAATCATAGTCTGCAAAATTTTGAATAATTATATGGATATTTATTTTTCAAATAATTTCTGTTGAACTTTTTTTGTTGTGTAGGATTTAGAGATTAATATTGTATTTCACTATATGATGGTTTATTATTTTTGAGAATTATTTAACCTTATGTAAACCATTTTTGTACTAGTTAAAGTCAAATGATATAATGAATATATTTTTATCCTAATGTGGTTTTTTTGATCCTTTAGTGTCAGATTTTAGTATATGATCCTGAAAACGTTTATCATGTAAACTCAATATTTGAAGAAAATGGTGAGATTAAAGATGAAATTTATTATAGGATGATATTACACTTAAAATGAAATTATATAACCATATATTCTACATTGATATGGTAAACAATAATATCAACTATAGGAAAATGTTCAGGAAAAATTGTTATCCTTTTATATTTATTTCGGATTAATCGACAATCTTTTTCATTCCTCATCAATTTGTGGTTTCGTGGTTGTTATCATTCTCATGATATTTCAGATTCTTGTGATCAAGGATATCTATAACCCTCCATATATAGTTTCATATTACATTTATTCTCCATTACCATATGATCACATGCAACTAATAATGTTTTACTTAGAGAACCTAGATATGTTATGAATTTCATGTTCCCATTTTCTACTTTTTAGGATGAATTTTTTACACTTTTACATTGCAGGACTTAAAAAAAAGTATATTCAAATTTCAGAAACTCAATTATAAATTTCATGTTCAAATTGAACTAATGAAATTTATTAATGTTGAATAGAATGTTACACCAAATTAATTTTAAAAAATAAACAAGGTTCCATAGTTTTTATGACACATAACACAAATCCAAAAAAAATGACAAAAAATTAATTATTTAATTATATTAGTTATAACACTGTTGTTAAATTGGAAGGTCCAAAAATGATTTACTAATTCATTAAAAAATTATAACAATCAGACTTTGTATAAGAGTATTAATAAAATAATATTATATAAGGACTATATTATTAATTAAGGCATTTTATCCTTTCAAAATATAATTGTGTTCAGAAAAAAAATTTAATACTTTTTCCTAAAAAATATTATAAATAATTTTTGAATATTTTTTAATTTTTTGATTAGGTGAATTTTATTTTTGAGAACACCATATCAAGATTAACTTATAGTGAATCTTTTTGTAAATTTCTTGATATGATTTATTTTTCTATGAACAGGGAAAATTAATGATTTTTCAAATACTATCATTACTTGTCAATAAATCAAGTAATTTGAAATTACTATTATATATTCGATTTCATGTTAAATGAATATATGAAACATTTTATTTATATGAATCTAATTATTTTCATTTTAATATAAATTTTTATTATTTTTTATATGATTTTTTATGTGAAAAAATAGGGTTTTCAGAAAACCATTTTTTGATAAAATTGTTTGTATATATATTAATTAAAATAAACAATAATATTGAAAAAATTAAATTAAATTTATATATTATATAAATATTTTTATGAATATAAATTTATAAAATTATGAATTCTATTCATAGAGTTACTAGAAGATCATTTATTAATAAAAAATTCATTTTCCCAAAAAACAGTTTGTGATCATGATTTGCAGGATAATTATAAAATAAATTTCTACAACTTATAGAGACTTAATTTTTTAAAATTTATTGAATATTTTTAGTAACGTTAATTAATATTATTTAGTATGGTGATATTAAAAATTTTACACAATCAATTGTAGTAAGAGTAAATCTTTATCACAACTATAAATATAAAAATCATGTTATCTGAGACTGAAAATAAGTGATAAGACCACTAATTGTCATCTATGGTATTATTGGATTATGGTATTTTGACCCTTATCCCAATAGTATTGATTTTTAATTATTTATGTGAAACATTTCAATGAAAATTACTAATATAATATTTTAAGTAAAGCAAAAGACAAAATGTCACTCTCTTGATTTTAAATATCACTTATATTTTTACACATAGATAAAATTATTTTTGAATGAATATTAAAGGTTATTTTGATAATTTTGACGTTATTTTAATTATATTAATTTATGTATAATTTTTATCGTTTATATAGTTAACATAAATTCTGATAAAACAATAACACTATTATTATTCAATTAATAAATTAACAAATTAATGTTTTTAAAATTATTAAAAGTATTATAATTTTAAATTATTATTATGTTACCTTAATTTTTATGAAATATTTAACACTATAGAGTGGTTTTAATGCAATATAATCTAATTCAGTTGTTATCTAGTTTTTGTTAATGTCATATTTAATCAGTAGTTTAAAAAATGATATTAATGTAATTTATAACAAATAATATTTTTTGTATGATATAAAATTCATAAAATTCTTATAATCATGAAATTGATTGGTATATGTTTAAAAATAACAAAAATGTTACATACATATACCAAGTTTCCTTTTATATTTACTTTATTTACCTAAGAAATATTAAAGTTTCAATATCAAGGTAACTATCAATAGGGATTAAAATGAGTTAAAACTAAAAGACAAGGTTGAAAACATCACCTACAATTGTCTAAATTTTATTTTTTGATTTTATTTTTCCTGATACATACCTTATATTAAAAATTTATTAGTTTAGATATTTTTTTTCAATTAATTTTAGTTTTTAAATATTTAATATCTTAAGATATTTTAAAAGTACTCATCTTCTCACTTATAAAGGGAACCTACCGTTATCTTTTCTTCACATGTAAAAACAATTTTTGATCATATTATACCTACCCAAATCCCTTCCTTACATCCATACCCACATAATAGGGTCCATTTTTATAAGATAACCATCTTAGGAAGGATTTTTGTAAAAACCTAAATAAGTTGTTTGATGATGATGTGTCATTATTAACGTAGAATTTTCATTTTATTTATACTTTTAGATCATTTACATGTAATTAAAATGGTAATCAAAACATCCCTTGCTATTTATGGTGGACTAATACCTCTCAAACCAATGTATTTTATTTTCCACCATTACATATCATGAATATTTATAATTAAGGAATTAATATATATATATATATGATTTTACGTAAATATTTATCATTCTATAAAATAAATATATCTTATAATATCATAAATGTAAAGACCCGTAAAATTCAAGGGAATTTTTTTCTAAATTTTCTTTGGGATTTTACAAGAATGCAGTTTCTCACGGCGCCTGATTCCGAGGCCCGGTGTGCCCGGAATCAATTTCTGAAGTTTAGCTCGGGTACGTTCAGTGAACAAACGAGCATGTTTTCCTAACTTTTGAACCGATTCTCGAAATTGAAATCTGAGGGCACCGATGAAACCGCAGCGCTGGTAATTGCTTAGGATCACCTTTTCCGAAGGTGCATTTACTCAGGAGGAGTTGTTAAAAATGTGAGGAATAAAAATAATTGTTTTACAATTTTATTTTATTTCTTTACTAAGAGGTTTAAGTGTTAAGTGAAATAAAGTTGTGTCACAACTTTATTTCTATCTTCTAAGTGGTTTAACTTCCATGTGAGGGAGTTGGGGTAGGACCCACTAAATCCTAACTTCTCTTGTTAGGATATTTGTGAGGTGGGGCCCACATGAGCCCCACCCCTTCAAATTCTTAAAACTCCCTCTTAAGTGTGTAACCGTTAAAAACTCACCATTGATTAGGGTGACTTTCCCTCTCCCCACTTTAATTCAAAGCCAATACATTAACTTAATTAAGTGAGTTATGTGTTTTGAATTTTGAGTTTTTGAAAATGTTTGCATAAGTAAATAAAATAAGGCAAAGCCTTATTTTATTTCAGTTTGTTTTTTACTGTGGAGAATTGTGAGAGGGAGAGTTCTATACTTTGAAGAACATCATCTTCCACATTGAAGAACGTGAAGAATGGTTCTTCTACGATGAAGAACATCGAACCTTCGACTTAGAAGACTCGGCGTCCCGGATTTTTCCGTCCTCATCTTCCTCCATGACAAGGTAGAAGTCGCTGACCGTGGTGATCATCGCCAATGACAATGTACCTTCCTTCTTTATCATAGAAACAAGTGAGGAGACGTCGTTTCCTCCTCGGACGCACCCCGACGTCCACGGAATCTACGTCCGACCCCGCGACGCTGTTCTCCGTGACACCCGATGTGCGACGTCAAATATCCTAGTAGGGGAATTTATTTGGTGTTCTCTTATCTTCTGAGAAAAGAACGACGAGTGCGGACCAACCAATTCTAGGTTGATCCGCGGATCGTTCGTTCATGCGGATTGATGTTGAGGATTATTGTTTTTGTCTGTAAATTATTTCTTTGTCGTACGTCGACTTCAATTAGATGGCCGCATGCTATCATTATAACAGGAGGAGGTTGGACCGCCCGAACACGGCCGACCCTCCTCCATCCTTGTTGATTGAATTTGTAGCGGCACGAGAAAGGCGGCGCGGTGCCGTTGCACAGCGAGGAAATTATGAGGAAGGGCTAAGAAGCGCAGCGCCGTCGCGCCGCGCCGATGAAGTTGAACAAGCCACGACGTTGTCGCGCCGCGTCGGAAAATGAAAAACGAAGCCGCACAAGAGGTTTGGGATCCTCGCAGTGAAGGACGGGTCCCGGGAGGGCCATTGGCAAAGACGACATGAATTTCCGACCACCGGAACCCGTCCGGTGGTCCGCGGAACAGCCTGTCGGCACGCCTCGACGGCACGGCGGCGCCGGCGGCAGGTGGCGGCGATGCCCGGTGCGCCGCCGGAAGAAGCCACTGTGGCTGAAGCCGCCGCAGCGGAGCGCGGTCCCGCGACCGCGCGGGACCGGAGGGGGGCGGCGGGACGCGGCCGGCTGCCGCGTCCGCTGGCACAGGCAGCCCCACACGGGGTCACGGTTCTTCACACGGGGGGCAGCGCCCCGCTCCGCTCGGCCGTAACCGGCCGAGCCGACCCACCGGCCGGTCTGGGTCGCGCCATACAGGTCGGACCCCGAATCGGGTCGGGTCGACCCGGGGGGGGGGGGGGGGGTTGGGCCGGGTCGGTCCGGACCCAAACCCCCCGTTTTCGGATCACATTCGGTAAAATGACCATATCTTGGACTACGGACCTCCGATCGATGCACCGTCAGTTGCGATGCGACCCTTTGATCGAGACGGTCGTTTAGGTATATCCAACTCAAGGTTTCGGAATAATTTGGGTTCGGCCGGGTTGGTTCGTACACGAAACCAACCGGGCCCTCGGAGCAGAAACACTCGTAACTTGAGCTCTGGACGTTCGATTGATGTGCCGTCGACTTTGTTGGATTCCTCTTGATGAGACGGAACTTTTGGTTTACTCCGCTCGAGGTTTGGATGCCGTCGGAGTGTGTTCGGGTTGGTTCGCTCACGAAACCAATCGAGCCCCTAGAACAAAAAAGCTAATAACTCACAGACCGGGCGTCCGATTGATGCGCCATCTGTCTCGTTGAATTCCTTTTGATGAGACGGAACTTTTGGCATGCTTCTCTTGAGTTTTGGATGCATTTGGATAGTGGCTGGGTTGGATTGTACCCGAAATCCAACCGGGCCCTTGGAACGGAAAAGCTGAGATCTTTCAGACCGGACGTCCGTTTGACAAACCGTCAGCAGCGTTGGTGATCTCGTTGAGAAACGGTCCCAATGAGTATACCCTATGAGATTTCGGGGTACAGTTGAGATACGGCCGGGTTGGTTCGCTCACGAAACCAACCGGGCCCCTGGGACGAAAAGGTTAATTACTCACAGACCGTGTGTCCGATTGACGCGCCGTCTGTTGCGTTGAGACCCCTATGACGAGGCGGTCCTTTGAGATACTTCTTAGTGGGACTTGTGATACTTGGAGTGTCGACCTGTAGCTTGTGGAGCGGACCCTCCCGGAGACGAGCGTACGGAGTGCGGAGACCGTGTAGCCGGCTGAGACCTGACGACTGCTTGTCCGACTCGACTTGGAGGGAGTCGACTAGACCAGTGGACGGAGCACTACTTTGTGAGGTGCAGACCCATGGCGGATGGAGCACTACCTGTGTGACAGTGCAGACCCGTGGTACTCGTCCGGAGATTACCTCTGCAGGCTACTAGGTGGTGTGCACTACAGTGTTTGGGTGGCATACCCTGGTGGGAAGCACTACTGTGTTTGGGTGGCTGACCCGCGGTACTCGACAGGAGGAGTACCTCAGCAGTCTTAGGTTAGTGAGCAGTACCTCGGAGTCGTGACAGGACCACTGTACACTCCAGAGACGGAGCTCTTCAGCAGTTACGGTTTTGATAATGAAAATTCTGGTTTTGAGCTGAGTCTATGACCTTTGTGTTACCTCTTGATTGAGATGGGTCACTTGATAACTTAGGTATATGTATGGGCATATACCTAGGTAGTGGTTATCCGTTGATTTCATAATCTTTGTGTTTCCTAATGATTGAGATGGGTTATTTGATAACTTAGGTATATGTATGGGCATATACCTAAGTAGAGGTTATCTATTGAGATCTCCTTTGTGGTTATACTTGTTGGTTTTAGTGAGACCTTGAGGGTCTCGGGGTCCCTACTGAGTATCGTTTTACTCACCCCTGCACAGGCTATGCCCGCACCTCGTTGTGTTGGTTGCATATGACGGGCAGTGCTGACGGAGGCCGAGTGTTCAAGAACTGGACGGTACCCGGAGGTGGACTACACGACGAGTGAGTACCCGGAGGTGGACTACACGACGAGTCAGTACCCGAAGGTGGACTACACGATGAGTCAGTATCTGGAGGTGGACTTCACGGCGGGACGACACTCAAAGGAGGTTGACGGACGAGTGTATTTTGGAGGCTATCTGTACCTACCCTTCAGGTAGGATCCGTGGTGGACGATCCAGAAGCTGCGCCATCTGTACCTACCCTTCAGGCAGGATCCGAGGAGGATGACCCAAGATCCACTTCCGTTCTTCCAGCTGTTGTCTTTTTCTTTTGTACTTTGTTCCGTTGTAGTTGTACTTTCATTTGGGTTTGTATTCTGGCCCATTTACCTTTCAGCACTTCTCTTTGTACTTAGTGTTTTACTTCCGCTTGTACTATGTGGTGTTCTGTTTACTTTTATAAAGGCAATGCCTTCCCAGTTATCGGGATCTATGCCTTTGGTGCTAGTCTCCAGCCCCTGGCCTATGGAAGGCGGGCATGGGGTAGTCACGGCACGGGCCCCGAGGACGGGTCGTGAAAAATTGGTATCAAAGGAGTCGGTTCTACCAATGAACTTATAATTCTGATATTTTCTTTATGTGAAGCAATAGTGTTAAGAGTACCGAGTGTGGTTTTCAGTTCAGGGAGTCCAGTGTTGGTGCGGGCGGCCGACATATCCATACACCAGGACCCTAACAACTAATTTCTGACTTTGTGCACGAAAACACTGATTGTGTGTGTCTTTCCAGAAGTTTTTAAATGTCAACTCAAACCAGGTTAGCTCACCAGGTATAATCGTTTGACCATGTCACGTTGTTTCTTTCAGGATGCCTTTTCACAGACGACCAGCTAGATCCCAGAAGGATATGCCTACTGACAGCCTGCCGAGCGACAAGGATTCGGTACAGGGCCCTCTTGCAGTTGAGGCACCAACAGAGGAACCAGCGGTACTACCATACGTTGGGCCACTGATGCCACCAACCCCAGCAGTAGGCGATGCACGCCACTTGACCGCGCTGCACGAGTTCCAGCGCCAGAGGCCACCCAGGTTCTAGGGAGAGACGGACCTGCAGGTAGCTGAGGATTGGATGGAGGCTGTGGTGAGAGTCTTCAGGTTAGTGGGGACGCCGACATACTTCATGGTGATCTGGGCTGCCAGCCTTCTTCAGGCAGCAGCAGGCAGGTGGTGGAGCCACTTGTTCTAGTTTTGCGATGGGATGACCTTCACATAGGAAGACTTCGAGACCTTCTTCAGGGTGGAATTTGTGCCAATAGCTCTACACCCCGAGCATGTTTAGGAGCTGCTGCCTTTCCCGCGTGTTTTTCAATCAGTAGCCGAGTCATCTGTGGGAAGTAGACAGATGATGCAGAGGTCCAGGAGGCCCAGACCAACAGTTGGGAGATCTCTGGTTTTAGGATAGGTGGTTCAGGGCACTCGGGGTGGGGACAAATCTAGGCGTGCCAAAAACAGACAGTGTTACTCATGCGGCGGGAAGGGTCACCTAGCACGTGACTGTCCGACTCCTCGTACAGTTGATCCAAAGGCTTTAGAGGAGCCACCAAGGCAGAAGTAGCGGCAGGTGCTTGAGCAACAGCCGAGCAGTGGGCAAGGCAGTAGAGCTCCAGGAGTAGGTGGACAAGAGCAGAACTAGTGGATACGTCCCTTGTAATTCTAGTTCCATATTGATGTTGTATTCGTGTCTTTGTACTATGAGCTGCAAAAAAAAAAGACACTTATCTTTGTGATGATTGCTTTCTTGTCCCTTTGTTTGGTTGATACTGAGAGGTCCCGGTTAAAACTGTTGACCTGACCCTCACTTTCGAGATTTCTACTGGAGGAGACCTAGTGACCTCACACTGATGCCGACAGCATGACTCGACCCTTGGAGGCGAGAGTGACGGTTGGATATCTTGGTAGTTACGTCGAGGCCTTACGACATCATCCATGGCATGAATACATCATTCATGTCAGGATTGACTGTATTATGAAATGGGCGTGGTTCATCCATGGGATGAGACCGAGTTTCTCTTTTTGGAAAAGGAGAAATTTTAGCAGCTCTTTCAGATCGTAGGCAAAGAAGGTGCAGATCATCCAGGAGCGGATGAAGGCTGCATAGTGTAGTAAGAAACAAGAAACCGGTGCCAGTATTAGAGACTCGAGCATGTTAAATGTTTCAAGAAGAGGAATCTTTAAGGAGAGATGAGTCTGCGAAGCAGCAGACGTGAAGGCAGAGCTAGGAGAGCAGCATGAGGTGGTGTACATCTTAACATGCTACAACCACCCGCCTTAGTTATCCCCGTCTGGATCAAGGAGTTGGAGGGCGGAGGGAGAGTGCAGCTGCATGTGGTCAAGGAGTGTGACCCAATGGCTCTAAAAATTATTCAAGGGACTGTCTGTTTCCACTACTAGCTGCTGTAGTAAAATACGTCGATATGAATCATTCCTTTCTTTCGCAAATCTTGTTCTAGACCTAGAGTTTCCGGAAGCCGTGGACTTGACCCTCACGTCTGGAGATACCTTGGGAGGAGACTCGATAATCACACTTACGCCGATGGTGTGGTCAGACCCTCGAGGCGATAGTTTCGGTTGGAATCTCTTGGTGGCAGCGTCGAGGCCTTACGACGTTGGTTTGAGTATGGACTGGGCAATCACAGTTCATACAAAAATTGACGGTATTAGGCAAAAAGGTTGTGGTTTAACTACGACGTCAGAATGGGTTTTCCTTGGTCGGCGAAAAAGGAAACCCCAGGCAGCACATGGAAACTCATGCACAGGAGGGTGTGATCGATCACTCTTGAATCGGTAAACCTTAACCTTGTGGCAGCAGTCGTTTTGAGTTCCAGTTCTAACATGAATTGGAGACCTCTGGAGTTTGAGGATGACGATCACGTCCTTATACGGGTCTCACCTCGATGAGCTTTACGGACATGTGGGCAAGGCGGAAAGTTATCTCCGAGGATCAGCGGACCTTCTTAGGTCCTCAACTGGGTAGGTGTGGTGGTTTACCGCTTGACCCATCCACCTCAGTTGCACCAAGTGCACGACGACTTCCATGTATCTTAACTGAGGAGATAAGTGCTCGACCCTTCGCATATCATCGACCATGAGGAGGACAATGGCGATGGGGTTACTTTCACGGAGGTTCCAGTGGGGATCGAGGATCGACAGAGGCAGATCCTACGAGAATGGTCTATTCCTCGGGTGCACTTTCACTAGAAGTACGGGAACCTCCAGGTGAGCACATGAGAGCGGGAGGCTCAGATGCATGCTCAGTACCACTTTTGTATCCCTAGTTTGTGTTTAAGCTTTACGAGGACGTAAAGCCCTGGGGTGGGAGTAATGTAAAGACTCGTAAATTTCAAGGGAAATTTTTTCTAAATTTTCTTTGGGATTTTACAAGAATGCATTTTCTGATGACGCCTGATTTCGAGGCTCAGTGTGCCCGGAATTAATTTCTGAAGTTTAGCTCAGGTACGTTCAGTGAACGAACGAGCGGGTTTTTCTAACTTTTGAACCGGTGCTCAGAATTGAAATCTGAGGGCACCAATGAAACCGCAGCGCCGGTAATTTCTTAGGAGCACCTTTTTCGAAGGTGCGTTTACTTGGGAGGAGTTGTTAAAAATGTGAGGAATAAAAATAATTGTTTTACAATTTTAATTTATTTCTTTACTAAGAGGTTTAAGTGTTAAGTGAAATAAAGTTGTGTCACAACTTTATTTCTCCCTTCTAAGTGGTTTAACTTCCATGTGACGGAGTTGGGGTGGGACCCACTAAATCCTAACTACTCTTATTAGGATATTTGTGAGGTGGGGCCCACACGAGCCCCACCCCTTCAAATTCTTAAAACTCCCTCTTAAGTGTGTAACCCTTAAAAACTCACCATTGATTAGGGTGACTTTCCCCTTGTTGTTTGAATTTGTAGCGGCACGTGAAAGGCAGCGCGGTGCCGTTTCACCGTGCCGAAATTATGAGGAAGGGCTAAGAAGCGCAGCGCCGTCGCGCCGCGCCGATGAAGTTGAACAAGCCACGGCGCCGTCGCGCCGCGTGGGAAAACGAAAAATGAAGCCGCACGGGTGTTGTGGGATCCTCGCAGTGAAGGACATGTCCCAGGAGGGCCATTGGCGAAGACGACCCGAATTTCCAACCACCGAAACCCATCCGGTGGTCCGCGGAATAGCCCGCCGGTGCACCTCGCGGCACGGCGGTGCCGGCGGCGGCGCCCGACGCGCCGCCGGAAGAAGCCACCGCGGCTGAAGCCTCGGTGGCGGAGCGCGGTCCTGCGACCGCGCGGGACCGGAGGGGGGCGACGGGATGGGGCCGGCTGCCGTGTCTGCTGGCACGGGCGGCCCCACGTGGGGCCGCGGTTCTTCACCCGGGGGCAGCGCCCCGCTCCGCTCCGCCTTAACCGGCCGAGCCGACCCACCGGCCGGGCCGGGTCGCGCCCTGGCTGGGCCGGGCCACCCCGGCCAGGCTGGGTCGCGCCATCCGGGTCAAACCCAGACCCAGGTCGGGTCGACCCGGTTCGGGCCGACCGGGGGGGGGGGGGGGGGGGGGTTGGGCCGGGTCGGCCGAGGCCCAGACCCCCCGTTTTCGGATCACTTTCGGTCAAACGACCATATCATGGGCTACGGACCTCCGATCGTCACACCATCAGTTGTGATGCGACCCTTGGATCGAGGCGGTCGTTTCGGTATAATGCACTCAAGGTTTCGGAATACTTTGGGTTCGGCCGGGTTGGTTCGTACACGAAACCAACCGGGCCCTCGGAGCGGAAACACTCGTAACTTGAGCTCCGGACGTCCGATTGATGTGACATAGACTTTTTTGGATTCCTCTTGATGAGACAGAACTTTTGGCTTACTCCGCTCGAGGTTTGGATGCCGTCGGAGTGCGGTCGGGTTGGTTCGCTCAAGAAACCAACCGGGCCCTTGGAACAAAAAAGCCAATAACTCACAGACCGGGCGTCCGATTGATGCGTCGTCTGTCTCGTTGAATTCCTCTTGGTGAGGCGGAACTTTTGGCATACTTATCCTGATTTTTGGATGCAATTGGATAGAGGCCGGGTTGGATTGTACCCGAAATCCAACCGGGCCCCTGGAACGGAAAAGCTTATATCTTTCAGACCAGACGTCCGTTTGACGAACCGTCAGAGGCGTTGGTGATCTCATTGAGAAACGGTCCCTATGAGTATACCCTATGAGAGTTCAGGGTACAGTTGAGATACGGCCGTGTTGGTTCACTCACGAAACCAACCGCGCCCCTGGGACGAAAAGGCTAATAACTCACAGACCGGGCGTCCGATTGACGCGCCGTCTGTTGCGTTGAGACCCCTATGACGAGGCAGTCCTTTGAGATACTTCTTCATGGGACTTGTGATACTTGGAGAATCTACTTGTAGATCATGGATCAGACCATCCCAAAGACGATCGTACGGAGTGTGGAGACCGTGTAGCCGGTTGAGATCTGACGACTGCTTGACCGACTCGACTTGGAGTGAGTCGACTAGCCCAGTGGACGGAGCACTACTTTGTGAGGTGTAGACCCATGGCGGACGAAGCAATACCTGTGTGAAAGTGCAGACCCGCGGTACTCGTCCAGAGAGTACCTCTGCAGGCTACTAGGGGGTGTGCACTACTGTGTTTGGGTGGCATACCCCGGCGGGAAGCACTACTGTGTTTGGGTGGCTGACCCGCGGTACTCGACAGGAGGAGTACCTCAACAGTCTTAGGTTAGTGAGCAGTACCTCAAAGTCATGACAGGACCACTATACACTCCAGAGACGAAGCTCTTCAGCAGTTACAGTTTTGATAATGAAAATCCTGGTTTTGAGCTGAGTCTATGACCTTTGTGTTACCTCTTGATTGAGACGGGTCACTTGATAACTTAGGTATATGTATGGGCATATACCTGGGTAGTGGTTATCCTTTGATTTCATAATCTTTGTGTTTCCTCATGATTGAGATGAGTTACTTGATAACTTAGGTATATGTATGGGCATATACCTAAGTAGAGGTTATCTGTTGAGATCTTCTTTGTGGTTATCCTTGTTGGTTTTAGTGAGACCTTGAGGGTCTCGGGGTCCCTACTGAGTATCGTTATACTCACCCCTGTACGGGTTATGCCCGCACCTCGTTGTGTTGGTTGTAGACGATGGGCAATGCTGACAGAGACTGAGTGTTCGAGGACTGGACGGTACCCAGAGGTGGACTACACAACGAGTCAGTATCCAGAGGTGGACTTCACGGCGAGACAACACTCAGAGGAGGTTGACGGGCGAGAGCGTTGTGGAGGATATCTGTATCTACCCTTCAGGTAGGATCTGTGGTGGACGATCCCAGAGTTGCGCCATCTGTACGTACCCTTCAGGTAGGATCCGAGGAGGATGACCCAGGAGCCGCTTCCGCTCTTCCAACTATTGTCTTTTTCTGTTGTACTTTGTTCAACTGTAGTTGTACTTTCATTTGGGTTTGTATTTTGGCATATTTACCTTTCAACACTTCTCTTTCCACTTAGTGTTTTACTTCTGCTTGTACTCTGTGGTGTTTTTTTTACTTTTATAAAGGCAATGCCTTCCCAGTTATCGGGATTTACACCTTTGGTGCTAGTCGCCAGCCCCTGGCCTATGGAAGGCGGGCTTGGGGTAGTCACGGCACGGGCCCCGAGGACGGGTCGTGACAATAAAACCCCATTCATTGAAAAAATGTAACATGAATTGTATGTTTGTGTAGATTACCATAGGTTTTATGAAAAAATCATGGGTTTATAAGTATGTGGATTATGATAATTCAAAATTATTCGGCACCCCTATTAAAGATTTCAATGAAGGGATGTTACTTTTATTTATTATATTTTGGGTATTTATATTAGGTTTATGTATATGTATCCCTTAAGTATAACATGATGTATAATTTGAGAAATAATTATAATATCATATAATTAAATGTATTAATAACTATTATGGTTTATATTGTCTTTGATATTGAGTAAATTGTAAGTATTTACAACTTTGGTACATCTATTTTATCATATATATTAAATATATTTGAATATGATTTTATTATTTTGGAATAAGAGCACTATAATTTTTGGAGCTGTATTTGATTAACCTAAATAGAATATTACGAGATTTTATTTGAGAAAAAATATAGAGTAATTATTATGAAGAATATATGATTTTAAATTTTCTTTAAGGTAATATAGGTTATTTATTAATATAATTAAAATATATAAGGGATTATATGATTTGGGTTAAACATTTTTGGATATATGACTTTATGATTGAGATTTTTTTATTAGAAATAAATGTTAAATTTATCACTTATGAATATATAAAAAATACATCTGAATTTGTTGAGTCAATAAGGTTATATTATGACTTCTCTATTATTTATGGGTTTAGGTTTTGAAAATCGCAAACAATTTTTTTTAAGTTCATTATTTTTCTTAAGATCCAGAATTGCCATTCTGATTTTATCATATAGTTATTTTTGCAAGATCTGTCATTAAGATATGCAATTCTGAATCTGGTGTATATGTGATTCAGTTTTAATGATTCCAAATCCGGTGTATATATGATTCAGTTTTTATGATTCCGAATATGGTTTATATATGATTCAATTTTTATGATTCCAAATCCGGTGGATATATAATGGAAATTTTCAATACTGAATCTGGTGTATATATGATGCCGATTTTCAATACCGATTCTGGTGTATATGTGATGCAGATTTTCAATACCGAATCCAGTGTATATGTGACTCTAATATCATGATTCTGTTTTATTGATAATGTTCTTTCTAAGAATCTGTTTTTCTGATTTCTTAGGATTCCATTTTCTTGAAAATTTTATTTCTAAGAATCTGTTTTCCTGATTTCTTAAGATTCCATTTTTTTGATAATGCTATTTTTAAGAATCAATTTTCCTAAGTTCTTAAGATTTTTTTTCTTGATAATGTTATTTCTAAGAATTCGTTTTCTTGATTTCTTAAGATTACATTTTCTTGATAATGTTAGAGTTGTTTTAAAGTATCATTCCAATGATATTGGACTCTAAGTTCTCTTATACTTAACATCATTTCTGTTACGTGAAACGATGTCGTAAAATCTGTTATAAACTAACTGTTGTATGTTTTCCACGTGTCCAGGTCCCTTAGAAATTTAAGGAAAATATGACCATTGGAGAGGAGCTGACCGTTGGGATGTTTTTTCTATAAATACAAGCTCATTTGAACGAGTAAAGTACATGATAGTGAACAATATTGTTATGTGATTTCTAGAGAGAGAGGCTCATACAACTCTCAGTGCTTCATGTGGATGTTGTGAACAACTTTTTCAGGCGTGAACAACTTGTTCAGACTTGTTTAGTGTAGAATCTGATTGTGCTGATTGTGGGCTTCCAGGTTTGGAAGATAGAGGTTCCAATTTCCTTCTAAATCGAGGGCCTGTGGGGATAGCAAGACAGATACCAATCTTCGGATTGAGGGCTTACCTGGGATTGGGTAATATATACATTCTTGAAATTATAAATCAAGGAACCTTTATCCAAGGATGTTGGATACCCATTTCTTTGGGTTAAAAGAATCATATTGTTACTTGATTCGTATTTCAAGTTGTTTTAATTCCGCTGTATTTGTAACTTTCTTAAATTTAGAAGGTATAACCGTATAATACTATGTAATTCCATTACTCTGATTATATTACAGATTCTATACACTTTAAGGTATAATCATTATTTTAAGAAAATAGAAAATGTTTCCTTAATAGGTCTTGTGAATGTTTTTTAACCTTTTTAAACTTTACTTTAAAAGTTACAAAGGAATTTGTAAAGTATACAATTTACCCCCCTCTGGTATTTGAGCATCTCATTTTTACATATTCGATCTCACAATTAGTATCAGAGGTTGGATACCTCATAATTTGAACTAATCTCACAATTGGTATCAGAACAGGTTTCTGAAATACTTATATCCAAATATAAGTTTTCTTGCTCATGTTTTACTTTTCTTAAGTTCTCTATATTTGATTTTAAACTTTTACTACTAATAAGTTTTGTGGAAAGATATATCTTTTTAGTATGGCAGGTATTCATGTTTTATCTCTAGATAATATCAATCCTACTAGACCACCAATCTTCGATGGAAATGACTATGAGTACTAGAGAGATAGAATGAAGACCTTTTTGATAAACATAGGTGTAGATAACTAAATTATGTTAACTGGAGATTATAATATTCTTGATAAGGAACTGAGAACCTTTACTAATCCAGAAAAGGTATAATATCAGCTGAACTTTACGGTACATAATAATTTGTTATGTTCCATGACTTAAAACATTTATAGCCATATTTCATCCTGTGAAGTTGCAAATAGTATTTGGAAGAAGCTTTAAGTAACTCACTTTGGATCTTCCAAAGTTATTAAAACTAGAAGAGAAATGCTCAGGGCTGAGTATCATGGTTTCTGCTTCCCTTATGGAGAACCTGTATGTAAGGCACAACAAATATTTCTGACTATTGTCAATAGCTTTCAATCCATGGGTGAGAAAGGTTTAGATGATGAAGCTCTTATAGACAAGATTATAGACATCATGCCTAATGAATGGGAATCCAAGAGGAATGTTATATATGAGAATATGAAAGTTACTGAGATTTATCTTGATGAACTTTTTGGAACTGTTCTTCAACATGAAACTAGAATGAAGAGATATTATGCTAATATTAAGAATAAAAATGGAAATGGAGGTGTTTCTTTTATGACTACTTCAAATCATATGAATCTCCTGGGAGAATTACAAGATCTAAATCTAAGAAGGTTGTTGTTCAATCTGAATCAAGTGAAAGTGAAGCTTCAGAAAATGATTTATAAAATCTTTCTCGGAGGATGAACGAGATTGTGGGGAAGAAGAACATTCACTATAGATACAAGAAAAAAGATGGAAAAGATAAGAATGATGGATAAGTGACATGATATGAATGTAGAAGACCTGGTCATATCAGACCTGATTGCCCCTATCTTAAGAAGAGATACAAGAAAGACATGAATTCTGAAAGAAACAAGAAGTTGTTATATAGATCAAAGCATAAGAAAGTCTTGAAATCCTATGAAACTCGGAGTGCAAGTGGTGGAGATTATTCTGATGAATCTTCAGAATATTAATCTTCTGGGCAAAAGAATATTGGTCTAATATTCAGAGCTCCATTTCAAAATCCTTTTCTTATGGCTAAGGTACGAACTGTTGAATCCTTAAACAATATGTCTTTAAGTGAAAATCTTCTAGATAGAGGATTTTCTTCCGATGAATAATCTTCTTCATCAGATACTGATAATGATTTTCCTTCATATGAGGATGTTTCTAGATTTTCTAAATTGTTGGAAAAGAGAAATTGTAAATTTTCTAAGAAACGTGATAAGGAAAATTCTAGAGAATCTATTTTAACAAAAAAAAATTTAGATCCTTCCAAATATCTTAATGAGAAAAATGTTGTTTTAAAAATATTTATAAGAAACATGAAGAAGTTAATTCTGAGAAGAATAAACTTTCTGAGGATCTTAATAATCTGTTTTAAGAAAAAAGATGTTTTAGAGGAAAAAACTAACTCTCTATTATTCTTGAGGATAAGAATTTAGTCATGAGACTAAAATATGAGATATTCTCCTGGAAGAAACTTCTTGCGAAATTCACTTCTGTTAAGGAAAATTTTGACCAGATGTATTCCTAGATCCGACCTCATGGTAATAGTCAGTGTTTAGGTTATTCTCATAGAAAACCTATTTTTAAAAATAATTATTTAGTTACTTCTAGATCCCTTTTTTGTACTAAATGCCAAAGTGGTGGGCATTAGAGGAAACACTGTTCTTTAAATAGATTTCAATCCCTTGTGTTTCATAAATCTTATTTTTCGAAACAAATATGGTTACCAAAGCTCTTATTATCTAATTATTCCAGATCCAAGAAAATCTGTATTCCGAAGATCTAACTCTTTCTTTTTTAGGAGAATGAAGGAAATACCAACAACCTATGGTATATGGATTGTGGATGTTCCCAGCACATGACTGGTAACAAAGACTATTTCAAAAATATTTTAAAAACTAAAGGTGGAAAAGTAACTTTTGGTGATAACTCTCAAAAAGAAATTGTCAGTATAGGTAACATTATTCTTCTTGATAAAGTTATTATTTCAAATGTTATTTTTGTTAAATAGATTAATCTATACTCTTTATTTCAGGGGGAGTACATATGTTTGTTTATTTTATTTCTTTAAAATTTTCTTTTGGATTTGAAAATTTCAGATTTGAAAATTTTGTATTTGAAAATTTCAGATTTAAAAATTTCGGATTTGAAAATTTCGGATTTAAAAATTTCAGATTTGAAAATTTTGGATTTGAAAACTCCCAAGAAAAAATACTTATAATACTGATAAAACTCTCAGATTATTCCAAAAGGTAGTCTTTCTTAATCCTTATTTTTTTATCTTACGTTTTGGTTGTTGGTATTTCAAAATTTCATAAATTCCGGTTTACTTTACTTCAAAACATCAGAATTCATATTTTCTATATCCATTCTCAACTATCAGATCAGATTAGGATTTTGTCAGCCATTTGGTTATCTTATGGAAGTTGAAAAGTCATATCCATGTCTATATAAGGGGTGCCTCTTTTTTATGTATCACACCATCCTTAATGATCTTAGTGCCGAAGTTTAGTTGTCATCAAAGCCTTCATTCCGAATTTCTATTTCTCCGAATTACTCCAGAATCCATAGTAGATCAGATGCCGATTAAGAAGGAGAAAAATGATTGTTAAATATTTAGAAAAAGTTTGGTATGCCCTAAGTTCTTTAGGAAATATGATTCCCTTATTTCTAAGGTGATAAGATCTAATAGATGGGAAAGCATTTGTGTTGCTAAGGAGAAATCGCAGGATCTGGTTTATCATGATCTCCTTATTCAATTCTATGAATCAGTATCGTTCTTCCAAAAGGATGGTAAGGATCTATTTAAGTTCAAATTCCATGATAAGACATATATAGTTCCTTAAAAAAGGCATCAAATGTTCTCAATATTCCATATGAAGGGGAATCTTTTCTATGCTCTCAAAAACATTATGAGAAGGAAGGTTCTTTTGAAAAATCCAAGGCTCTGGATTTTCTTGGTCTTAAATTTGTTAAGAATCCGAAGATCATGAATGTTTCAATGAACCACAAAATGGTGGCCCTCTGGATGCAAGGTTTTCTTATTCCACAAAATAGAGATAAGGATTCTCTAAAGATATGTGATATATTTCTTTTAGACTTTCTTGTCAACTTAAGGAAGACCAACTTGGTGAAGTAAATCTTTCTCACCATCCAAGCAATAAAAGGCAAATCCATCAGATCTTAGATCCTTATGTACCCAGCAACTATTTCGAGGGTAATTGTTTTGTTTCTTCAAGAAATTTATGTTCCATGTTGATCAATCTCGAATCCATTCAAGATATTGTTGCTAAGTGAGGACACTCTATGGAGGATGAAAGTAGAGTTTATTCCAGAATCGAAATTTTTTGATAAAATGGTTGTTCAAAACAAGGGTTATGTTCTTGAATATTCAAAGCTGATATCAATGAAAATAAAAGATGAAGATCCAAGCTTGCCAGTACCAGTTCCTGATGTCCAAGTATCAGTGCCTCCACCTGCTAAAAAACTGAAAGCTTATTCAGATGCAACAGTTCAAATGTGGAGAGAAATGGCAGCCACCAGAATTGAAGGAGATCCTTATTTTGGTTTGAATCCCATGGAATCTAAAGACTTTAGAATCAAGAAAGGTGAAAATCGTGAGAAAGAAAAGAATGAGATGAAGTTAAATAAAAATTCTTTGGAAGAGAAAGTTTGTGAGTCTCTTCTAAAAGCTGTATAAATGAAATCTCAAGAAGTACCAGAACCTCAAGTTGTTCATAAAAAGCTGCTTATGACTCTGAATTTATAGAAATCTAAGAAAGTTCTATCTTTAGCAGAACCTGTTCAAGAAGTAGAAGATAAAATAGTCCAAGAAGAAGATGATTATTTCTTAAGGGAAGTGGAAGATTATATTGGAACTACTTCGAGTTCAACTTCCAAATCTATAGAACAAGTTGGAGAACATTATTAAGAAGAAATTGAGGAAGATGTTCAATAAGATGTAGAAGTTGAGGAAGAAATTGAGGTATAATAAGATAAAGAATAAGTTTAACATCAAGGTGAAGAAGAGGAATAATTTCAAAAGGAAGAAGATGAATAAGAATATCTTAATGTTATCCAAGTATCTGATGAAAAAACCCCAGTTCAAAATCCTGACAATTGAACGAGTGTTTTGGCTACCTCACCGGATAAAGATACTCCTCAAAAGTCCTCAAAGAGAATAGAGAGACAAGATTCCTTAACTCCAAGAGGAGTTGATAAAGGGAAAGATGTTTCAGGATCCGAGTCCTCTTCATCTGTTGAGATTGATTTTTTCAAGCTATCTCTACAAACGTTCATCAGTACTAATATGGTTCTTGCAATCATAGATTCCCAGAGATAAATGATACAAGATACCTTGAATCAAAATATGAAATCAACCAATATTCTTATGGACATGGTTGTCAAGAAAGAAGCAGACTTCAATAATCTTTTGATTGATTACAAATCTTAGAAAGTGACTTGTAAGAAATTCTTTAACCGCACCAAAACCTTCAATGAAGATCTTAGACAGTTTGGTGACTTCATGGATTCAACAAAATGAGCCTTTAATACTTGTGAAACTGAGTTCAAAAAGTTCAAGACATCAATCTCTGAGAAAGCTAGTCAACCCAATTTTGTTGCTCTATCTGTTAGCAGTGAGAAGGAAGTCAGAGCTGAATTAGAGAGAAAGGTGGTAGCTCAAGAAGAGAGGATCTTGTCATTAGAAAAGAAGAATCAAGATCATGAGATCTTACTGAAGAAGTTTGAAGAAGATCATAAGGAACTGAAGAAACTCAAATCTCTGATAAAGAAGATGTTGTCTGAGCAGAAGAAGAGTGGATGAATTTTTCTTTACATTACGATGTTTTTTTGTAATATAAACCTTATTTCTAAAGTATTATTATGAAGTTTCTTGAAAATATTTCTATTGTTTTCGAATGAATACTCTCTTAATCTTTCAGGTACATATTATAATTCTCCATTCCTTTCCCCCTTTTTGAAAACCACAAAGGGGGAGAATTTATTTAAAGGAATAATTTAATCTCTGAGAAAGAGAATCTAGTAAGGAGGAGTATGGAATGAAAGGATAATGTCCAAGTAAGGGGGAGTTTTATTTTAAGATGAAATTTTTATCTAAGGGGGATATATTTTTTTAATTAAAACATAACTTCAAATATCTAGAATACGATCCTTGGGAAACGTAACCTAAGGGGGAGTTGGTCGTATTCATCAGAAATTACATTCAAATGGGAAGATAAGTTTCTCAAACTTGTTTATATAAGTTAATATATTCTTCCTTAGAAAATTTGTTTGTGCTTTCCAAAAATGGGGAGATTTTTGAGTAAATAAGGTTATCTTATGAATTCTCTATTCTTCATGGTGTTACATTTTGAAAATCAAATTTTGTTTTTAAGTTCTATATTTTTTTACGATCTGGAATTGTCATTCTGATTTTGTCATTCAGTTATTTATTCATGATCTGTCATTACAATATGCAATTTCTAATCCGGTGTATATGTGATTCAGTTTTTATGATTCCGAATCCAGTGTATATATGATTTAGTTTTTATGATTTTGAATCCGATGTATATATGATTCGGTTTTTATGATTCCGAATGAAGTGTATATATGATACCGATTTTCAATACCGAATCCGATGTATATATGATGCCAATTTTCAATACCAATTCCAATGTATATTTGATGCAGATTTTCAATACCGAATCTGCTGTATATGTGACTCTGATTTTATGATTCTGTTTTCTTGATAATGTTATTTCTAAGAATCCGTTTCCCTGATTTCTTAAGATTCCCTTTTCTTGATAATGTTATTTCTAAGAATCTTTTTTCCGGATTTCTTAATATTCTATTTTCTTGATAATTTTATTTATATAAATCAGTTTTCTTGATTTCATAAGATTCTGTTTTCTTGATAACTTTATTTCTAAGAATCCATTTCCCTATTTTCTTAAGATTGCGTTTTCTTGATAATGTTAGAGTTGTTTAAATGTATCATTGCAATGATATCAAACTCTAAGTTCTCTTATACTTAACATTGTTTTTTTACTTGAAATGATGTCATACAATCTGTTAAAAACAAACTGTTGTATGTTTGCCACGTGTCGAGGTCCCTCTGAAATTTAAAGAATATATGACGGTTGGAGAGGAGCCGACCGTTGGGAAATTTTTCCTATAAATACAAGCTTATTTGAATGAGTAATTTACTTGACAATGAACAAGTTTGTGAAGTGATTTCTAGAGAGAGAAGATCTTACAACTCTCAGTGCTCCATTCAGATGTTGTGAGCAACTTGTTCAAGCATGAACAACTTGTTCAGACTTGCTTAGTGCAGACTCCGATCATGCTGATCATGGGCTTCTGGGTTTGGAAGACAGAGGTTCCGATTTCCTTTTAAATCGATGGCTTGCAGGGATAGCAAGACAGATACCGATCTTCAGATTGAGGGATTACCTAGGTTTGGGAAAGACATACATTTTTGAAAGTATAAATCAATTAACCATTAACCAAGGTTATTGGATACCGTTCTCTTTGGGTTAAAATAATCCTATTGTTACTTGATTCCTATTTAAAGTTTTTTTAATTCCACTGTATTTGTAACTTTGTTAATGTTAGAAAGTATAACCTTCTTATACTTTGTAATTCTGTTACTCTGATTATATTACATATTCTATATGCTTTAAGGTAGAATATTGCTTTTATGAAAATAGAAACGAGTTCTTTAAGTGGTCTTGTGAATGTTTGTTTAACACTGTTAAACATAACATTAAGGGTTCCAAAGGAATTTTTAAAGTATAAAATTCACCCCCTCTTGTATTTGAGCACCTCATTTTTACATATTTGACCTCACTTAATTATGGTTTTAAACATTATCCAATAATATTTTTATGTATTTTAAGATAGTTAATTATCAAATCAAGTGTGTTGATATTTTAGTTTTATTGGTGAGGATTTATAGATTACGGATGTATTTAATCATATGATGTTTTATTCATTTTTGGAATCTTCTTACTTTGTGATAAACATTACGGGTTTGATTATTGTATAAAGGTAATATGAATATAATTTTTCATCCATTTTTTTTATCTTTTTATCCTTTTATATATCTTTTTTTTTGTTTTTTAGAAATCCTATTCATATTCATAAAATATCCATCTTGAATATATATCAATTGTTAGAAATTGGGATATTTTTCTTGAAATTTATTAATCGATGATGTTATACTTATTAAGTAATTATATTTAAAAAGTTTATTCTTCTATATATTAAATAAATTCATAATCTATTGAAAAATGTTGTTGACATATAAATTTTTCACATTATCCTTTTTCTTAATTAATCAATTGAAATTTTCACACCTCATTAAATTTTTTGGTAGTGGTTCACTTTTTTGTAACTATTCACTTTCTTTTTACCAAGGATCTCAATAAAACTCCAAAATTACTTATAGAAATACATTTATTCACCATGTCCTTATTTTTAAATTCATATAATTTTATCTTTCTTGAGGGACATATAATGTTATAAAAGTCATGATTCGTTTACCCTATTTTCATGTGTAATTTTTAATAACTCATTTATGATATGGGATTTCAACATTGTCAAATTCAAATTTCAATCGATTAATTATCGAGTTCAAGATAAAATTTTTAGGAAAAAATTTATTAAGGGGAATATAATGCAACACATCATGATTTTAAAAAATAAAAATTATGTTTTATAGAGTATACCACATGCAACACTAATCCAAAAGGAACCATAAAAAGTATTATTTATATATGACCGTTATAACCTAGTATTAAATTTATGTGTATGAAAATGATTCAATAATTTCTGAAATATATATTTTTATACTACAAAAATTTATATGTATTGTTAAATTCCTAGGAAAGAGGAACATGACTATTAATGATGTTATTTTATTCTTCAAAAAAAAAAATTCCTAAAAAATTATTTTTATTGATTTTTTTAAGAAAATATTGTAATTAATTAATGGAAAATATATATTTTTTTTGATAAAAAGATATTCAGTTTTTATTTAATCATATCAAAAACAATCCTATGGTAAAATTTTGTGATTTTTTAACTAATTGAATTTTCAATGAATATGGAATACTAATGATTTTATAATTTTTGTCATTTATTATCTGTAGATCAAGTAATTTAGAAGTCTAATTATATTATGTATTTTATATTAATGTGACATGTGGGCCATTTTATATATAATTTTATAATTAATTTCATTTGAATTAAATATTTTCATGGTTTTGGAATAATTTTTTATGCACAAAAACACAGTTTTCAAAAAACTGTTTTTAGTGAATAATGTTTACCCATTTTAATTAATAAATATATCCAAAAATAAAGACATATTTAAATGAAATATATATATATATAATTTTAATTCATTTAATTATTATTTTCAGTCATAGAGTCCGTATAAGATCATCTATTTTATGAAAAAGTTTTATTTTGAAAAAACAACATTTCAATATGTTACGGGGGATTGTTATAAAATGAATATATTAAATTAATAGTGGTTAATTATTGAAAAATAAGTTCAGTAATTTTAATAAATATTATTAATATTATTTAATAATTTGAACTTAATTTTTGGTCATAGTGAACATTAAAAATAGTGAATATTTGCTGCAATGATAAAATTGTAAAACAAGATTACCTAGGTTTTTAAAATACGATAAGGCCACCAATATTTACCTTAATAATTATTATATGATTATATTTTGGCCATTAACAACTTAGTATAAGTATATATTTTTTATGGATCACAGGTCAATAAAAGTGACAATTTTAATATTGTATGTAACAAAAAAGAAAAATGACACCCTCTAACATTCAAATTTCCCTCATATGCTAAGACAAGGATAAAAATATTTTGTGAATACATATATAAGATCAAATTCAGAATAAATATTTTTTAGTTCTTTAATTTTTTTATATTTTTTATTTATTATATAATTACATTAAATTTTTACAGGTTTTTTTCATATTATTTATTCAGTTTATCTAGAAATAAAAAAGAAAATTTAAATATGTTGAATTAATATAATTTGAATGAATTATTATGTTTTAATACTTTTTTTATAAATATATGATTTTATAGTGGTTTTAATGAAATATAATCAAATTATAATGTTTTCATGTTTTTTTTCAAGGACATATCCAATGAATACCTCCCAGAATAACATTATTGTTATTTTATAAAAAGTATTAATTTATTAAATTATTTAACATTAATAAATAATACTTCCATAATCTAGGTTATTTTTATTTATTTCAAAATAAAAAATATTGTCCACTCATTTACTTATTTTCCTATTATATACAAAATATTGACCCATAAATAGTAAAAACATTGTTATTATGGTAATTTTTGAAAGGGGTTACCCTCGGTTAAAACCAATAGATAATTATTAAAACATAAAAAAAACATGTAATAATTTTCTTATATGAGATGAATAAGAAACTTTCTCACCTATACTTATAATTATACATCTATGGGTAATTTTTTCTCTAAAGAAAATTATATAAATTTACTACTTTAATAAAATACAAAAGTTCCCCCATGCACATATAAAAGGGAACCTCCTCTCCTATTTTATTTCGTAGTTAAAAGGAGTTTTGGTTTCTAAATTCATAGGGAAAATCCATTCCTTAATTCAATTACCCATCATAGTGGACTTGTTTTTATAGAAAAACCTCATAGTTTGGAATTTCATAAATAAAAAAAAGGGTTTCTGAAGAAAACATTTATTTCTTAGAAGAGAGTTTTTTATTTATTCTTGGACCTAATTCAAATATTATTTGACCACAATGATGATATAGAATATTAATATAGACAATAATTAGATTCTATTATGTTAATGAATTAAACTATGTCCATATCCTCTTAAAAAAATGAAAAATGAACATTTCTTCATGTATATGGATGGATCCTCATGACCAAATATAATCATTTTTATAGAATCGCCTTCCAAATATATTTATGATGATTTATTTAATATATATATATATGTGAGAATCATTGAATACCTACCATTATTGAAAATAAATATATCAAATATATTTTCACCATTCGATTAATTTATGTATGATAACGTCGTTCCTGTGTTTGTGTGGATTACCACCTCCATAAAGCAACGTGATTCATTTTTCCTTACCAAATCACATGGATTGTATATATTAGTGTATTTGAAGAAAAAAAATATAATTATTATATTATTATATTTTTTAATTATAAAATAACTCTTAACATCTATCAATTATGATCATTGAAAAATGTAAATGTTAGCCATGTCTATATACGAACTACTGTCCACATGATTGTAATGTAGTTAATTTGTCACAACCTTATTTAATGGTTAGTTTTAAATGAATAATTTATATATAATAATTATAACTATTTAATTTTTATTACTCTATTGAAGATATAAAAATGCTATCCCTGATTGTATGAATCATACCATAGTTATTTTATAAATAAAAATCTGATATCTTCAAAGTGTTTGATGTGAAATTAATTAGTATAGTGATTGTTCATAATATGGTAATAAATATTATAAAATTAATAGTAACACAATAAGGTTCTTATGATATTAAATAATTAACATAATTTTATTATATTTGTTGATAAGGAATATATGTGTCATGGTGATATTTATGTAAGTAACTTTCTTTTTGAAAACCATATTTTAACATTTCCCTTCCGACACTTTTTATTAAATGAACATGTCATGGTTAATGTTTCATGAAAAATAAAATTTATTCTTAAATTATGATAAATTAAATTTTTACATAATTATCATTAATTATTTTTTTAATATTTAATTTTAGTATATATTTACACAATGTACACTTTAAAATCTGAATTTTAAAGGATATAATGATTTATTTTCTAAATATTTCATTTCCCTATCCATATTCCTAATTTTATTATATTAGTTAATTTTTATTGAAAATTTTTTTTAT
Organism: Viscum album; assembly: GCA_963277665.1. NCBI lineage: Eukaryota > Viridiplantae > Streptophyta > Magnoliopsida > Santalales > Viscaceae > Viscum > Viscum album. The sequence goes on from OY728140.1 coordinate 4,665,009, forward strand.
GAAGGAACTATTAAGACAATATTTATTTTATTCAATGGTATTCAATTGTAATTTATTTATAAATTTTATTTAATCATTTTTTACATTCTTTATAGATGACACAAAGAATGTTATATTTAAATGTATATGGTGTAAATGGGTTTTACTCTGATCTTACTGTTACATTATTTTTTGTATACATTTTCTATAATTCAGGTTTTCTTTAGTGAAACAACCACATTAAATTTTACAAGAATAAAAAAATCCAAATAAATGGGTATTTTGAAATCAATAAGTGATTTTCGTATTAGTGTAGGGGATCTCTCCGTACTATCCTTTTTATTTGGGGTATGACCATTAAATCACTAATTACAAAACTCAAACTCTATAAAATTATAGAATGAAACAAATTATATATATATATTTATAATGTTTATAACTATATTAGTATTCCATCCTTGATGGGGTAATAAATGACTTATGATAATATATCAAATTTCTTATATAATAATTCTCTTTTGAAAATTATATAATGAAAGACAATCACACCCGTTTACTTTATATGGTTAATTATAAAGTTTATAAGTAATAATTTGTTTCCTTTTTTGGGACATATAACCATAAAGATATCATCAGGGGTATAGCAAGATATTACTCAAATGAATTAGAAAATATATAGTTTCATGAGACATTATGTATGTAGCATCCCCAACCTAGAAGCCACTAAAGTGATGCCCTGAGTAGGGTCGCCACATGACATCAAGTGCACCTCCCTATATGTGATAGGTTTTAGACTAGTAGTGAGGGACTAATAGTATATGTGGGAACACTATACCCTCTTTACTAGAGTAATCCCCAATAGAAACCAATTTAAATAGTGGAAACAATAAGAAATAATCAATAACAAGCATAAATAACCCATTCCCACACTAGGTACAAACCATATCCAATAGTAAACATGTCATTCCATGCTATAATGTCAAGTAAACCAAACCAAAATGAAAAAAACTGTGGAATCCCAAAAATGGTCCTGGAACCAAGTCCCGAACTTCATCCGTGCACAAACCGAACCCGAATCACTTCCCAAACATGTGCCCCTTTCACTTTTCTTGACCTAAAACCATGAAATCTGTTCGAGTACCCAACAACAGACCAAGAAGGGTGTAAGTATAACTTAGTAGGCCACCACCTAGGGTGTCTACAAAATATCCAGTATAAGTAGATAGTGCTGGCAAGTGATAAATAATGGAAAGTAATGTTAAATAGTTCAATAAGCCATTCTAGACTATGTTCAATTAAAAGTATACTACCATTGAAACTAGGTTCACTACTTGGGTATCCAATGATTTAATCTACCTTTATTATGTGTTATGCGGATTAGTTATGTTAAATACTCTCAAGCATATGGGAATGAAATCAAGTAATATATCAATAATAATGACATTTCAATAACCTCACAATTCTCACCTTAAATCTTCAGTCCGAGTGGAATGCTACCATTTGGGGAATATAACTCTGTCTTCATTCCTAACCTGTTCATTTAGGGTTGGAGAGAAAACCTTAGTCTAAATCGACCTATGGGTGTAGAACCTCAAATCAATACCCCACTCTACCAATCCATGTGCACAATCTTATTTATTATCACCACAATTATCCACATCAAAAAATAGGATAGCCACTATCATGTTTATCATCACAAAATATCAATAAATGGGAAATTAACATTATACCTCAATCCATTAACATGTTCCTTACTTATCTTAATTAACCATTTAACCCCAATTCCCATTCCCTATGCCTATCTCACTAAGAAAATTAAAGTGTAAATATAATTCATTATCATATTCTCAATAATACAATTTAATCAAATTACATGTCAATCCAAAAATCCCTTAAACTTTAACCACAATGGACACAAGTAACTAAAATCCATTATATCTCAATATATAAACCAATTAACCTCCTCACTATGTCACTACATCTTCATGTGCCAATTTCACACCCTTATATTTCTACTAGCCCCATTGGGAGGGCCAAAACACAACTTGGGTGGACCTAATTTGGTAATGTCATCCTCCTTTCATCCCATAGCGATCAAGAGGGGTTAAACTAATCATTTAGACACACAATACACCACATATTTCTAAAGGCATCAAGAATTCATCAACAAGGGAACAAGAATGAAACCCTACATGCACAAATATATGAATATACAATGGGATATAACTTGTATACCACCTACCTTGAATTAATTGGTGAAAAAACTCTGAATAAAGGAATTATATACCAATTCAACCACCCTTTGTATCCTCAAACTAAACCTCTCCTGAAAAGAAAGGATTTAGTTATTTAGATGGAGAGAAGGAAGAGATGCAGACCCTAAACAAAAAAGAGAAGAAAGAGTGGGATTAGCCTTACCCAAATCATAAATCCACAACTGAAGGCACTCTAAAAAACATAGTATTGAAATAGAATCACCTCTTTTATTATCTTGAAAGCTTGACTAATCACTAGTGTTTAATGAGGAAGAAGGGGGAGAAATCCCGAGTTGGAACTTAAAATCATGTAATGGATTTTTTTTTAATTTTCTCAAAAATACTCAGCTGCATGGTTTACTCACACAGTTTTCTAAACCATACACAAACCATTGGGTGATACTATCTAAGATAGCCTCCTTGTACGGTTACATGGGATTTCTGCATGGTCTTTACAAACCATGCGCCAACCATGAAACATGCCTAAAACCCCCTTTTTCTTCATCTTTCGTTCCCCTAACCCCTCAGAACACCCTTGGGTTTCCACATGACCTTTGGAAAAAACATATTGAACCAGAATAAAGAACTTAAACTGAAACATAAACAAAAACATACCTTAAGGGTGATCCAGGATCTTATAACCTCCCCACCTTATGACAGCTCATCCCTGAGACACTCTTCCCGAGGATCATTGAGTTCCTAAAGAAAAGAGATTGGGCCACTTGGTCTCCATATCTAATTCCCTCTCCCAAGTCTCCTCTTAAATGTTTCTATGCTGCCTTAGAACATGAACCAAATGTAGAACCTTCCCCCAAAAGGCCTTCTCACTATGATCCAAAATACAAACTAGGTTCTCTTAAAAGGATGCATCAGCATCATGCTTGTCATCCTTGGAATTTATCACCTGAGATAGATTTGGGGGATATTATCAGAGTTCTGAAACATGGAGAACATAATTTATCCCACTATACCACTATGGAAGAGAAAATTGGTATTCCATAGGTTTGATCCTCTCCACAATCTCAAATTTCCCATTTAACTAGGTGACAACGTGCCATGTTTCCAAATACAATGGTGACACAGTCTTGGAGAAACCTGAAGAAACAAACTATCACCCACCATATACCCAAGATGTCTACAACACCGATCAACAAATGACTTCTGTATACTCTGTGCCGTCTTCATATGATTTTGAATCAATCGAACCTTCTCTGATGTCTCACACACAATACTCGGTCTTAATTGATTAAAATATTTATCTTCTAACCAACACAATGGAGATCTGCATGACCTTCCATAGAGTTACTTGATAGGTTCTATCTGAATAGTGTCCTGAAAACTGCTATTGTAGGAAAACTCAACAAGTGACAAGTGTTTCTACAACAAACCTCCAAAATCTAGAACAAAATCTCCCAACATGTCTTATAGAACTTTAATTTTACGCTCGAACTATCCTTCATTATGTGGGTTGTAAGCCGTACTCAAAAACACCTGGGTAACAAGCAGCATCTGTAGTCTCTACTAGAAGCGTGAGGTGAAATGTGGATCATGATCCAAAAATATGGTTCTCAGTGCAGCATGCAACCATACTATTTCTCTAACATATAATTCTCCAAACTGGTTGACTGTATAGGTTTCCCAGATTTATAAAAAATGAGCCACTTTGGTCCTCTGATCTAACACAATCCAAATTTTATCATTCCTCTAAGGTTTCCTCAGAAGACCCACTATAAATTCCATCATTACACTATTCCACTTCCACTATGGAATAGTAAATGAATACAACAACTCACCTGGATGTTGATGTTCATCCTTTTCCTATAGATAGGTAAGGCATTGTGTCAAAAAACTCACAAGTGTTTTCTTCATTCACGACCCCCAAAACTACCTCAAAAGATCATGTTACATACTAGACAAGCCAGGATGCACTTTCCACTTTGATGTGTGAAACATGCACATCAACTGCTCCCGTACATAAACTAGAACCACATCATGAATGTGAACATAAGAAACTCCATTGGCACCTAAAGGCCAAGCCAAAGGTGACTCCACACCTTTATAATGTTCCTTAATATCCAAACACTTCCGATCCACCTACTAACTCTCTTTAACTCAACTCAAAAGTGTCGATTCGACTTCTATATTCATAAGGGCCATATCCCATGTCTATCCTATACCTCAAAATGCATCTCAAAAAACAAGGTCATCATTTTCCCCTCTTAACTGGATTTATGAACTCCCTAATTCTGATACTTCTGGCTCATAGCATCAGCAAAACCACTCTCTTTTCTTAGTGTGTACACCAACTCAAAATCAAAAGAAAGTATGTACTTAACCCACCATCACTATCGAAGATCCAAATTCCACTAAGATAATATGTACCTGATTCTTTTATGGTTGGTGAACACTATGAATGGTTCCCCAACAATTAATTACTCCAAAAAATTAAGGCATGAACCACACCAGCTAGCTCTAGGTCATGAGTAAGATAATTCCTTTCGTGTGGTCTCAACTTCCTTGACCCATAAGCTACAATCTGACTATCATGCATCAACACTTCACCAAGTCCAACACCAGACACATCACAGAACAATTTGTACCTTTTACATGGTTTGGGTAATACCAAAATCAGTATGATAGTCATCCACTTCTTCAGCTCCTGAAAAGAATTCTTACAAGCCTATAACCAATCAAACAAAACCGCTTTCTTGGTTAGGTTCCAAATGAGATAAATATATAATAAACCTGTGGTAATAACTGGACAAACCCAAAAAACAATGAACATTGGAGACATTATTGGGATGATCCTAAGACAGCAGAACCTGCACCTTTTCTAAATCCACTGATACACCTTACTCTGAGATGATTTGTCCCAGAAAGTATACCTTATCAATTTAAAACTGACATTTTGATAGCTTGGCGTAAATATTATTCCCTCTTAGTGTACCTAAGATGATGTCATGTTTATTTGGTATGGTATTCATGAGTTTTGGGGTACAACAAGATATCATAAATGAAGCAAACTAAAAACTGATGGTGATATTAGGTGGAATATCCTGTTCAGCAAGGCCATGAACATAGTCAATGCATTTTTCAAGCCAAACAGTATCATGAAAAATTCATACAACCCGTACCTTCTTTGAAAATCTATATTGGGGTTTTTAGAAGGTCTCACCCTCAAATTATGGAATCCCGATCTCTAATAGTTCTTAGAAAAGACCAAGGAAACATTGAGCTTATCAAATTGGTCAACAATTCTAGGAAGAGGGTATCAATTCTTAACTATCATCTAGTTTAGTTTACTATAATCTGCACATAGCCTCAGTGATCTATCAACCTTCTTAGAAAACATCACAGGATATCCCCAAGGTAATGTACTTGGATGGATAAAGACCTTATGCTCTAACTCCTCTAGATGAACCATTAGTTGTTTAAGCTCTACTTGAACCATTAAATATGGATGAATGGAAACTGGTTCTTCCCCTGACAACAATTCAACTGTGAACTCAAAATATCTCCTAGGTGGTAACCCTAAGAAGTTCATAGGAAACACACCCTAAAATAGGTCCACAAATAAAGGTAATAATTTATTATCTTCCTCCTTATAATCTAATATAAGGCATTATACTTGGGCTGTGAGTTATCCGAAGTACTAGCGTAGCAGCCCTGCATGGCTCGCTCAGGTATCCCACTCACCACAATGGACATAGGTGATTCCATCGATGGATGTGAATATTACCTGAAATATGTAACAATTGATATGGTCTTGATAGAACACCAACCAATCCTTACCCATGATTGGGTCAGAATATGACATTTCTAGGACAAATTGATTCCACAGAAAACAATGTCCACCAACCTCCAGAGGAAAACACTTACACTGCCTGATGTCCTCGACTCATACCCCTAGTAGTTTATCAATATACATTACCCCACACACAGTCCCCATGGTTAATCCCAACAGAGCTACAAATTGTGTATAAATAAATTTTTTTATAGAACTGGTATCGAATCAACCACTAGAATGCATAGAAGATACAAGATTCATACCTCAAACAGTAGAAAGTCCTACCAAACCACCTTCTGGTGTATTTTGAACTTGATAGAGATGACCTACCCCTTTACCCTGGGCTCTGACCTGAGTACCCTACACTGTACTACCTTGTTGATAAGGATGATCTCTCCCAGGAGTTCCATGTCAACCACCTCTACCATTATGATTGATGGAGATCCAACTGCCTGCATGATATAGGGTAACTAACCCCCTAAATTCACTCTACATATGCCTCTAACCTCCATCTTTCCGTGACAGTCTTGGGTTCTAGTAGAACCTCGACACTTGGCATAGCCTGCTGTATTCTCGGCACATGACTCGTGGGTGGGGACACTAGTCACGATTGTTCCCAGACTTACCAAAATGATAACAAAATACTTGGTCATCATCATGAGAAGATGACCCCCTCTTCTAACTAATATTTTCACTTCAACCCTACTAAAAATTTCTCGAATGGTGCTTCCTACAATCATATGAAGCATCACTTTATTACCTAGCTGATGCTACGAGTTCACTACCTGAAGCACCCTTCAAGTTCCCATATGAGATAAGAGCTTTATCCCCCATGTCAGAAATCCTTTTCACACAAAATATATTCACCTAAGACCTGAACTCTTACCTCAGCCCATCCTGGAAGTGTTTCACCACGGCTACCTCTTCTCCTATAAACATCGGAATGAAGCATCTCAAATGTGTGAAATGACAAGAATAGTCCATTAATGACATTTCCCCATGATTGAAACACAGGAAACACGAAGCATTCTCTTGCATCAAGGATTCTGGGTATATGTTCTCAAGAAAATTCTCTTGAAAATCATTCAACAACATTCCTTCATCCCGCTCTGTATGAACCATAATGTCCAAACAATGGTTTTCTTGACCTCTCAGCCTATAGAAAACTAACATGAATCACATCTTGAGAGGTGTATCTAGATGGTAAATAAGAGTTTGGATGGAATCTATCCAATACTCTGCTACCTCTAGCTCACCCTCTTAAATAAAGGTCTGAGTGTGCTATATGTAAAACTCTCTGGTCAGCTCAAACATACTCGGTGCAACCTGCCTAGGGTCCCATTCCATATTTTTCATAAAATGATAAAATTTATCCGGAAACATATCTTGCCTATCATTTTGAAACACTATGTTGTCCTGTTCCACCATTGGAGGAGCATTCTCAGCGACATCCTCCTATCACCTAATAGGCACACATAATAGAGGTGGAATTTTTCTACAATGCCAAAAATGATATTTAGAATACATAAATAATGATTTTATGAAAAATAAAAATATATAGGTAGTATCATCACATTACATAACAAAAAATTTTTTCATACACCACCAAAATGATCCCACTCACAACCAAATCACTACCCTTGGCCATCTCTCCAAAGTCCATTGCTAACGCAGGTATCTAATTCATATGGTTACAACCATGATCTTTTACACCAATTCAGAACAGTTTACATATCCCAATTCACTATTACAACATGTTAATACAAATGTACTTATTTATTAATAACCATTTTCTAATTTATACATAATCGCTTCACTTTCATTTTTACCCATTCATACCATCCCATTAGGCACAATTTCGTTACTTTTAAGAAAACATATGCATCATAACCTTTATATCCCAGACACTCATCACATAAGTGTTCCTACTATGATGCATGAAACTTACCTATATAGGTTCTTAGAATGATGCAAGAATGAACAACCTCAAACCCTTCTGACCATGAGTGAAATATCACAAAATCGTCAAATCACACAATAAGTGCATCTCCCGATGATGAATGTTTTTCAAATATAACAACACTCAATAAGAACCAAAATCCCCTCCCAAGGTGACTTGGGTTTTCCTACATACATGGGTTTGATAATCCCAATATTGAGCTCATTACCAGGGTTCAACACATTTCTAACCTCTTGTCTACCATCCCCAAATAGTAAGAAAGAGAAAAGAACATCCACTGATACCAATTTGTAACGTACCTGACCCAGAAGCTACTAAAATATTTCCCCAAGCTAGGTTGCCACATGACCTCAAGCGCACCTCATCATATACAAGAGGTTTCGAAGTAGAAGTGAGGGTCTAATAGGATAGCTGCTGAGACTATACCCTATTTACCAGAGTAAGCCACAATAGAAAAAATTTTAAATAGGGGAAACAATAGAAAAAAATCAATAACATGCATAAATAACCCATTACCACACTAAGTAAAAACCATATACAATAATAAACATTTCATTCCATGCTATAGTACCAAGTAAAAAAACCCAAAAGAAATAAAAAAAGTGGATTCCCCAAAACGGTCCTGGCACCAAGTCCCGAACCTCATCCGTGCACATACCAAACTTGAATCACTTCCCAAACATGGGGCCCTTGCCCTTTTCTTGACCTGCAACATTGAAATCTTCATGGGTACCCAATGGAAGCCTGAGAAGGGTGTGAGTATAACTCAGTAGGACACTACTAACGGTGTCTACAAAATATCCAGTAAAAGTAGAAAGTTCATGAAAGTGATGAATATCGGAATGAAAATATAAACACTTCAATAAGCTATTCTAGAATATATTCCTTTTAAATTATACTACCATTGAATCCAGCTTCAATACTTTGGAATCCCAGGGTTTAATATAAAATTTTCATGTGTTAAATGGATTTGGAATGTAAAATAATTTCAAGAATATTGAAACAAAATCAATTCCAATTTCACTGGGCAACACTTTATAATAACTTCATAATCCTCACCTCAATGCCTCAGTTTGGGTGGAATGCAATAGTTAGGGGAATAAAACTCTGTCCCCTTCACTAACCCATGAGTTTTTTGGTGGTTCTAGAACCTTGGTCCAACTCAACCTTTGGGCATAGAACCTAATGATTATACCCCACTTTATCAATCCATGTGGACAATATTATTTATCATCACCATAATTAACCACATCACAACAAAGGATATCCAATATCATTTTCTTCATCACAAAAATATCAATAAATGGGAAATTAACATTATGTCTCAATCCATTAACATCTTTCTTATTTATCTTACTTAACCATTTAACCAAAATTCTCTTTCCCCATGCCTATCTCACTAAAAATATTCAAGTGTAAATATAATTCCTTATCATATTCCCAATAATATCATTTAACACAATTACATGTCAACCCAACAATCCCTTAGACTTTAACCACATTGTACACAACTAACCACAATCCATTATTACTCATTATATAAACCAGTTAACCTCTTTGCTAAGTCACTACATTATCATGTGTAAATTTTACACCCTCAAAGTTTTGCTAGCCCCATCGGGAGGTTCGGAACACCCCATGGGTGGCCCTAATTTGGTCAAGTCACCCTCCTTGAATCCCATGGGGATCAAGAGGGGTTCAATAAATCATTTAGTCACCCAATACACCACATCATGCTAATAGAATGAAGAACGCATCAAGAAGGGGACAAGAAAGAAACCCCACATGTAAAAATCTTTGAATAAACTATGCGATATAACTTGTAGAACAAATACCTTGAATCTATTAGAGAATGAAATCCGAATCGAGGCCTTAGATCCTGATTCAAATACCCTTTGATTCCTCAACCTGAATATCACTGGAAAATAATGGTTTTAGATCTTCGGATGGGGTGAAGGAAGAGATGAAAAACCAAAACCAAAAAGAGAAGAAAGAGTGAGATTAGACTTACCCTTATCTTCAATCCACAACTAACATCACTCCGAATAGCCTAGTATTGAAGGAGAATCACCTATTATAAGATATTGGAAGCTTGGATCATCACTAGGGTTAAAGGAGGAATAAGGGAGAGAAATCCCAAGTTGGAACTTAAAACCCCATAATGGTTTTTCTATAATTTTCTAAAAAATAGTCGGCCGCACGGTTTTCCAAAACATGTGCAGATTGTGTGGATTCTAATGTACAAAAAATAGCCCCTTTCATGGTTACCTGGGATTTCTACCCGGTTTTCAAAAACCATGTGCAAACTATGCAACATGCCTAAAAACCATTTTTTTCTTCCTCTTTATTGCCCCGAACCCCCAAGACACCTCAAGCCTCCGCATGAACATTGGAAAACACTTATTTAAACAAAATAATAAACTAAATGTAAAATTTGAATAAAAATATACCTTAAGGGAGATTTGGGATCTTATAATGTATATTATTAGAGAGTAAACCTAATGAATTAGGGGACCATATCCACCAATCTATATTATATTGGTTTTTATCATTTTGTTATGATTATGTCATTTTTTATATTCATATACCATATTGTATGTTTCCATGTTTTCTTGGTACCATGTTCTTTATGTTATTCTCTCATGTGATAACTCATGATGTGATGTTTAAAAAGAAAGTATATGACACTTCTTATGGGTGAAATTTATAGATTAATTAAAAATGTTTTGATATATATTTCATGATTGAAATTAACTTTTATGGGTTTTAGTTATTCAATTTGGATTTATTATGAATTGTTTAATGAATATAGTTTAATATTCAAATTTGATTCCTTGGTATTAAAATTCTTATTTTCTACTGAATGTTCAATTTTGAAATAAACAAATAAGGTATAAGTATTCATGAACTAAATTGGTTTTTTCTTTCTTTTTATACATTAAATATTAAAACTTTTATACTCTTTCAGAATTTTGATATCTTTTTCAGTGTCTATTAGTGACAAGTAGGCGAAAAGATGATCTAAATAGGGAAATTGAAAGGATATTTCATGGAAAGAAAACATAATATATCATTAATGTTTTTTTGGAAAATAAGATACTAATTTTTAGTGTCAATTTTGAGATATAATATTTATTTATGTATTGTTGATAGCCTCATACTCAAAAAAAATAAACTATAATAATCATAATTTTCTTTAAATTTATTTATGAATTAGAAATTAACATTATTTAATGTTTAATGATGGGTCTTTACAGTCTTTTAAAATATCCAAACCTTATTCCATAGTGAAATTATCATGAATTCATTCTCATCAACATTGAGTTATAGATATCCTTAATTATTTTCAGCATACATCTCCTATAAAGTGTGAGCTCCAATGATGTTTTTTAGAATTGATATTATATTTTTTACAATTTCTTCAGGTAGATTAATTCCCTACATCTATCAATCACTAAATTCATCATAGTATGTTTTATTTTTTCACTTATTTCCATATAGGGATTCATATAGATATATTTTAATTTTATGTTGAATGTTACTAATTTATTAAATTTGATAGGAGGAAGGAGTTGATACAAAAAATATTCCAATTTTAGCGATTAGGATCAAAACATATCATCTAGGGTTTTAATGGTCCTCTCATAACAGCCTTATATCTCTAGATGGTATAAAGTACTAATAAAAATCTCAATATCTAAATTCTACTTATGACTTATCTATAACATCACAGTAATACTATGTTTTAAATCTGGTACAATAGAATGAATTACTCCATACAACAATGACAATTATTTAATTTATATATTGGAAAGATAATCAAGGGAGAAAACATGAGTGATAATAATGGAATATATAGACTTATTACATAAATATACTATAACATGAAGACCAATATTATCTTCATTTATCTTATGGTGTCTTATGAAGAAATCCATGGTAATAATTTCCTAATTCCAAACAGTAATGGGTAGTTGCTTTAAAATCCTCTTATACATTAGTCCCTCATCCTTAACATGTTGAAATATTATGAATCCATAAACCTAATGAAATATATCTCTTTATTTTATCACAAATTAAATTAACATTTAGATATATATACATCTTTTCTTATCTAAGATGAATATAAAATTGTGATAATTGACCATTATTTCACAAATCCTTCTTCAATTATAGTATAAATGGGACATATAATCAATTTTTGAACATTATCATTCCATTCCAATGATGACTAAATTCAGGATCATTTCTCACACTATTTTTTAACACCGTGTCTTCTGTTAAAGCCACTTATTCTTCATTTGGAGAGATGTTTGAATAATCATTTATATATGGCATGGTTTATTGCCTTATAATAAGACAAAAAATTACATCCTTTTAAAATTCCATACATATTGGATCTTTTATTTTTATCATTATATATTTTCTTTCATGATCCTTTCAACTCAATGTATCGACCACCTTGATCGCCTTCTTATGCTGGTAATGTATTGATAATTAATATAAAAAAATAAATCCAACCATCTAATCTGGTTTGTATTCAAATAATTCTGAATGAATTTATACCTTAATAAATTATGATAATTATTTATTTAATTCCTTATTACCTATATATAATCCCTCCACTTCTTTATTGAAATTATTACAACTCCTAACTCGAAGTCACGAGTTGGATAAATTATATCCTGAATCATTAATCAATGACTGGAATAACCTATAACAATTTTATTATACATTGAAATTAATCTCATTACATTTATAAATGAATTAATATATATTGTCAAATATTTTCCAGTATAGAGTAATTTTAGTAATCGATCACTGATCAACCTTCATATTATCTCCTTCACATTTTCTCCACATTCAAAAGTCCAAAGGAGCTTGAATCCCATTTATTAAAATACACAATGTGGATTAGAACATCATGCAACATTCATCACAATATATTGATTATATTTCTAAAATACATGAAAAAGATGATATAATTCATAAAGTTTATTTTGGATCAATTTTCCATTCATTCAGTCATTGAAGGATCTATTGATCTACAACTGCATGTGATCACTTACCCTAGGAATGATAAATTATGTAACGTTAATTTAAAGTTTCTAAAATTGGAATATTTGTTTCAATCCTCATTGATATCAACACAATTATCAAGTGATCTTCATTCATATCCTTGATCATGGACTATACATGACAATCATCTATCAAGAATATTAAAAATTGAACTATGAAATCTTTAAGGACATTATTCATAAAATTCATGTTGATAGTGGGGATACTATTTTGTTCTAATTGAATAACTATAAATTAATAGTCTTTACTACTTATACAAAAGTATATAGTAGACATTTCATTATAGTTTATACTCTATAGATATAATCCAGAGGGAATGTAATTCTTGGAAAAGTATTCATATCATCATAGTTTCTAAAAACCATTAATATGGGATGTATGTTACTTTTTATTGAGCATTATCTTGTTCTATTTTATATAATCAATTCATATTCACATTGATTCAACTATCCTTTTAGCCTGATGAACTAGTGTACCTCATAGTGAATCACTTGGTTAAGTGACTTCCTTGTTATGATTCTTCTTGAGCCTTTTTTTCAGTGCACATATCTCAATTGTGGCTATTCTATAAGGTGTCTTTAAAGTAGGAATCACACCAAGTATGATTAAAATTGAAAAATCATCTTCACATTTATTAGGATAAATATGAAAATATTTTAAAAATAAATCAGTACACTTCTATACAAGAGTCATATATTCCATGTTTCCAGAAAAATATATTATAATTTCAACTTATTAGTAAGATTAATGACTGATAATATAAATATAATTTTTATTGGATTCAAAATTTTATCCATACACATATAAAAGATAACATGCTAATTTACAATCTCAGATATGATATCATTAATCTATAAATTTAAAAGGGATGTTTGTAGAGAGAGATAATAAATGACCAAAATAACATAACATTGAAATAAATAAGTAATTATAATATTATCATTAAGATTACTCTTAGAAGAATTGACATGACATCCTAAACTATAGAGAGGAGGATATGTGTTATAAAGCAATCAAGGTCAACACTAGTTATTGAAATAGAATAAAAACATCCTTTTTCATTGGGGTATACCATTGATTGGGGAATTTAATTAGATAATTACCATGTTCCCTACACATACAAAATTTAACTATAATTGGTAAATTAGGATATACCTTATATTCATCATTGAAAATTTTAATTTTTACTCAATAATTACTTACTCTCTTCCCTTCATTTTCACACATAATAAATTTTCTAGTTCCTATGGGAAATTTACCTAGGTGATTCTTCACACATTTATGACATTTTGGTAGATAATTATTCATTTCATAATGGGATTTATCAGATAAAAATTATTTGAACTCTATTTTTATCTTATTTGGGATATCAAAAAACTCACTCATGTTTATATTGTTAACCAAATATTGAGATATCTGGTTCGTCATAATCACAAGGATTATGATTCAAGCTCATACTTAATTTATTTATTCATGAGTAAAATCCATTCATCTTAAATCACATGAATTATTCACCGGATTTATCTTGGTTATATATATTTAATACAACTAAAAATAATATTGTGATAAACAATAACCATTTTCTTAAATAATACAATAAATAAAAAATATTTTCTATGATTCCTAAAAAGGAAAATTTATTTCTAATTTATGATAGATATTGTTTAACATAGGTTATAAATGGGAATTATCTGTTAAATTATTCTATAATGGAACTTAAAAATATGTAAAATAACCCTAGAATGTCCCCATATGAGTGTATATCTATGTGTCAAATCATAGGCCCACTCTTCATGCACTAGTGAAAATTGATTTAATAAATAATGTCCCCCTTCTAGAGTTATGCCCCCTTGGTTCATTTATTCCATAACCACATCCACATTCCATTATTCAAAAAGGATACATTTTCATACAAAAATATAGTGTATTCATTATCAAAATAAAGGATATTCTTATATACAAACACTTATACTATGGTTTCTCAAAAATGTTTATAATAATATTCTCTAAAAACAACCTGGACTTTATATTTTACCTAATAAGGTGACCCGGACATTATATTAAAAAACAGTATACATTATTAGAATAATATTCATTACATGTCATAAAAATAGACACCTATGAACCATAAAGGTTTATTTTCTGTTGAGGATTGATAAAAAAATTATTCCCTAAATGAACTTTTACATGTCCCATAAAACATTTCTCATAGTATAAACATGCTATAAATACCATACAATTTTTTTTCTATGAAACACTGGGAATGGGAATATAATAATGGGTGATATCCAATGCATAATAAAAGTAAACATTGAATATATTAGTAAATAATAATATTTCTGGATAAAATGACCATAAGTAATGGATAACATGATCTAAACATTTTAAAACCATAAATAGTGGATCAATGATCATAATGTTGTCAACATTCAATGTGTATTCAAATAAAATGAGTCATATAATCATTATAGATCATTATCCATTAAATTATATCAAAATAATAAGAAATATAACATCTTGTAACCTAGTTTTAGGTATTTTTCTTCCCTTTTATAGTTTTACTCTCTACATGGGAGCATCTTGAGACTCAAGAGGATGGAGAAAATTTTCTGAGAATAATAACCTAATGTTTGGGTATTTTTTTCTTGATCTAATGTATTTTGGGTATAGTTTTTAGTGGACTTTCAAGGTTCTCCCCATGTTCGGAAAATTTATTGAGTTGGATCGAGGTTTTTGTGAAGAATCAGTTGATTAAATTATCTATAGGAAATTTACTTATAATTTAAGGGGTACTTGATGTGTAATTAATTTCATCATCAATTTAGGAGAAGAGTGAACAATGTGAATGATTACATTCCATTTAATGGTCACATGTCATGTAATGATAAAATATTAGGTTTAATTAAAAAAAGAATGTTTTTGGTGTATGTGATACCTGTGGGTTACACAACATGAAAATTGATTTCATTACATGTAAATTTACTAAAAAGGGATTTACAGGTGATACCCAAATGATATATCTATTTATTGGTTAACATATCTATCCCCAATCAACCAAGGGATCACCTGTAGTGATTTTGGTATCGTCCGTTAATTTTGGATTGATTCATTATGGATTGGATCTTCATTGACCTTGTGTTCCATATATCTTATAAATAAATCATTTATACTTATTCTTCTCCCTCAGAAGAGATAACACCATTTTATTTTTATATTGGTTTTTTTTTGATTCGTGGTTCTATTTCCATTTAAATTTTTAATGATTAGTTGTTTGATCTTGAATTGGGAGTTGATTCTTTATTGGTTGCAGTGTTGAAATTGTGCATTCTTGGGGTATGTGGTTATATTTCTTCCCCATCGAACCACTTTTTTATATTGAATCAACATAGAGATGTGTATATTGATTTTCGGTCCTCAATTGTCATTGTTGGTTTCTTAATTGTTGGTTGATCCTATTATGAGTGTTTTCAAACCATGTTTTGAGGAATGTGTCTCATTCTATAGCCTATGTTTGAGAAATTCACTTCTCATGGTTTTGATAAAAATATTTTTCAATGAAATAGAATAATATGACCTATTTTTTATGTGTCTAGAAATGGGTTCTAGTAAAAATCAGTTTTCCCCTGTATTTGGAAAATTAAAAGGGTATTTTAACCGCTGTGAAACAATTTTTTGAAATAGTATTCAATGAATGATATAATTAATGAATTTTTTGAAATGGTTTTTAAAATAGAGCCCATGGGAAGCCTTGGGTACTTATGTTTAAGGTACAATGAAAGGTATCATCCATTGTCATGGGTTTTTAGCCTAGGGATTTATTTTAGTCTTTAGGCTTATTGTTCTAGGGACTTTTTAGACCTATTGACGTTTCACTTTATAAGGTGTTCCTCTTATTTCTAGTCTTAATGTATATTCCTAGTTACATGATTCTTGTGTGATGTATTATGTTTATATAAGAGTGTCCAAGTTATCATGACCTATTGTGATCCTTGGATTGATGCTATCTATGCTTCTTATAAGCCGATTTAGGGATATTTTGGCATGTATTATTTGGATTATACTATCAAGGTTTTTCTATGATATGTGATTCATGATTTGTTTTTACATGATATATATGTTCTGATATATGTATATAAAATTATTTGAGACTGATTTTCCTAATTTATATGGAAATGTGATAAAATGGGAAATTAAATTTTTTTTCCATGATTTTGATATAACCACTACTAAAATAAATATCATGATATTTTATCTTTATTTTTTTCATACATTAATTATTATTCTGAGACTTGAAATGGAACACCAGGGTGAAAATCGACTATGACTATTATCTCACAACCTGTATACCTCTTTAGTGGTGCATAGACCTTGGTATGTATATCAATGTAGAAAAATGAAAAGCACCACAAAGATGTGGTGATGTTTTTTTAGATGGGTTTCGGTATCTAGATGGTGGGATAGTGTAGGTTCTCCCACATAATTATATGGAGAATGTTGGAGTAGATATTTTAGTTTTTTTCTTTATTTACTATTGTACCTGTCTCTTGGAGAATGTTTTTCAGTTTTTTCATTTCCATTATTTCTATTATCTTATGATATATATATATATATATATATGTTTCCTTCTACTATTTTGATTCAATACATGGGTATATATGTTGTGTTTTCTACATCAGGTTGGGAAAAATCATTCCTTTGGTTTTTTGTTGTTTTCCCAGGTGCGAGATGTCTACTAGTAGAGATTGGGAATTCCCTTTTGGTATAATGTGGTTCATGTCATGTACCATATTAAGAGGTTATGTTTGTCTAGTTTATATGATTTGGTATCAGACATGGTATTTCCTCAAGATTAGTATCCTTGCAATACTTATTAGAATAGATATTCCAAGTTTGAAACATGATTGGTATATTACGGTGACTTTCTAGCCACCTACTCCCATGATG
This sequence comes from Viscum album, assembly GCA_963277665.1. Classification (NCBI taxonomy): domain Eukaryota; kingdom Viridiplantae; phylum Streptophyta; class Magnoliopsida; order Santalales; family Viscaceae; genus Viscum; species Viscum album. The sequence goes on from OY728140.1 coordinate 4,683,013, forward strand.
AGACTCAAGTGACCATGGAATGTTTGGATGGGTGTGTGTTTCCTTGATTTTTGTGGTCAATGTCACTTATTTCCAATGAGCTTTCTAGTTTTAATTGAGATTTTATTTTTGAGTGATCATTTAATCTATTTTTTTGTGAATGATTATGCGTCTGAGATGTGCTCTATGAGATTATCATGAGGTTTCATTTAATAATACTCAAGGGAATCCTCTTATGGATCATAATTTTATATAGTCTATCAATAGGAATGTTCATATTGTTGACTAGAAAGCACCAAAATCCTATAACACTATTGTTGAGGTACAATAATGAGATATATGAGATAGGTATTGATCACAGTAGTTCTGTCATGAGAATCCACTATCCCTTAAATATAGGAATTAATCTCAAGAAGAAAAGGAATTGTTGGAAACTATTGATCAGATCTTCATCATCCTAGACACACCTGAGATTATCAAGGTAATGTGCACATTATTCGAACATGACGGTCCAAACAATAATTGGTGGGATTCTGTGGTACATGTGCATATGAATGTAGGATTGAATTGGAGGGATTTCATGAATATATTGTTATAGAATATTTTCCTACAGTCAAATTTGATGGTTATGTCCTTGGAGTCATTATATTTTCCTTTGGGGATACTTTTTGATGTTGGCATACACTATTTGTTTTGCTTCCCAGTTTTTTTCACTAGAGGTTATAAAAAATGACTTGTTAAGAGATCAAATGTACCCGTTGGGCTTGTGAATGACCATAATATCTATTGTATTTATGATAAATATTTCTTTTCTATGTATAGATTGTGGATAGGGATATGATGGAATAATTGAAGGAAGGAAAGGTGGCATATTCTTACCATTCTCTTACACCTTTTGGAGGCTTCGGTGGAATACTAGGAAAAAATAGGAAGCAAAAGGATCATCATAGGAGTGGAGGATGTGGTTCTTGGTAGAAATCAACTTTAACATGTCTATTTTCATATTTTGGTGTGGAAATTAATTTCTATCAGTTTGGGAGGGATGGAAACACAACAAATTATTTTCTTTCACCTTAAAATATGGACAATAGTTATCAATTTTATGACTATCTACAACATTTCTTCTTATCTATGTATAAAGCTAAATATGGCATGGGATTGTTAACTAAAAAGTCTACTATGGAACATTCATATTCTTCTAAGACTATATGGATCTAGCCACATGCATTTAGAGTGATGCACCATCATATGGTAGATGATTTACAAGTAGAGGTTGAGGTTAGTTCAGTGACACTGAGGGGTTATATGTTAATTATATCATTAGTAGAAATTACATTATTTGATACTAGTGCTTCCCACTCATTTATATCCAGCTATTTCTTGATATGTTGTACCTTCGAATGGATCTCATGATTTTTTTTATGCATTTAGGAATGCATGTTGAAAAAAATGAGAATGGGCTTTATTGACCTTGTGTGCTATCAGTAGCTGATATAGAGTTAGTATGAAATTTTATCATTCTTGATATGAATCTATTTAACGTTGTCAACATGATAGATTTTTTTTTCATAATGTGAGTTTTCTTATTGTCATCAAAATGTATCATTTATTTCAGGTGATGGGAGATCATAGGTGGTTTAGGGAGATTGGTATTCAAGGTCTTGTTATACAAGACCGTTATTCCCATTGCTCAAGAGTTTGTTGTCTTCTATTTCAGTTGATACCAATAATGTTTCTATTATTGTTAATATTCTAACTACTATTCTTTATTTTCATAATATTTTCATAGGTGACTACTCTATGATTTTCCTAGAGAGGGTTTTAGAGTTCATTATTGACCTAGTTCTTAGTATGCATGTGATTTTTATAATTTTCAATCATATGAAACTAGTGTTGCTAAAGGAAATCATAATTGTGTTTGATTTTAAAATTTAAAAGGGGTTTGTTCTCCCTAGTGTTTTTTCATAGGCATCCCCTGTTCTTTTTCCATGTATGAATATTGTTAACATTGATTGTTTTTGGACTACCGTAATTTTAAATGGGTAAAGATTTAGAATAAGTATTTTTCCATCATTTGAATGAATGGTTTGACCAGTTAATGAGGGAAATGTGTTTTTTAGTCATTTATCTTCATTCAATCTGTCATCAACTTAGTGTTGGGTGTCTGATACATGGAAGATAGATTTCAAGAGAAGGAGTGGCCATTACTAATATCAATGGATGTGGTTTGGTTTGAGTAACAGTCCTATAATTTTTATTAATGTGATGAATTGGATATTTCATCAGTATCTTGACACATTTTTGGTATTTTTAACGGATAAATTTTTTGTTCACTCAACATTTCAGCATTAGCACAAGCATAATTTGAGTTCAGTTTTGGAAATCCTGAGGATTCACTTTTTAAATGTAATTCTTTTGAAATGAAATATCTATATACAATAATTTATGTCCTTTGGGATCACATTTTCTGATCATAGAATATTTTTTGATCATGAGAAGGTAAATAATTACATTTGATCTGAATATCCATAAAACTTCATTGAGATTTAGAGGTTCTTTAGTATTGTTGGATAATACCGATGAGTTGTCAATAAATTTATAAAATATGGAATCCACATTTACTACAATTACTAGGAAGGGGGTGTAATTAATATTGGATAAAATGTACTAGTCATCGTTTTAGAATCTAAAAGTAATTCTGACATCATCTCATATTCTGATCTTACCTAAGCCTAGTATAGGTTTTATTGTTTTTGTATTCTTCGGGTGTTGTTTTGGGGTCCGTTTTAATTCATGATGATCATATGGTGGCTTATGGTTCTCATAATCTTCAAATAAAAGAGAATAATTACCCCACTTATTATATATAGTTTTCTACATCTGTGCATGTTCTTAAGTGTTGGTGACACTCTATTTTGAGGAGAGGTTCAAAGTATGTTCTAGCCATAAAATATTGAGATATACCATTTCATAGAAATTCATGAATCATAAAAATATATAAATGTTCTAATACCTTTATAATATGTACTTCAATATCACCTATACCACATGGAAGGGAAATTTCATTTAGATGATCTTAGTTGGAAAGTCTAATCACATGTTTTCCAAGTTTTAAAGGATGAGTGGAATCTTGTGGGTATTTTCACTCGTTTTTATCTTAATACTCAGGAGGATGTTTCATGAATGGTTTTGACTAGTGTCCAATTATTATATTACCTACATGAGTCTATTTAATAGAGTTGGTGGCTAGATGATGAGGTCAGATTAATTAAAGAAAATCAATATGATGGAATGATAGTTTCGAGTTTCTCACTCACTTCAGATGGTATTCTCAATTTTTGGGATCAATTTTTATTCTCGATAATTATAAGTAGCTATGTTTTGTTGGATTATCATAGTTCTTCTTGGGATATTCAATTGGGAAATAAAAATATGTATTATTACATGAGATGGTGATTTTGGTGGTTGGGTATGATGTGTGACATTGGTGATTATGTGTCTCATTATCACACTTTCTAACATATAAATTAGAAGCATCTAAAACCTTTTAGTTTTCTCTAACCTCATTTATTTCATTTTACGAAAGGGGACAAGGTATCTATAGATTTTATTTTTGGATTACCTTGAATCCCCAAGGTAGGAATATTAGCTGGTATGCAATTGATTGGTTGAAAAATATGACTCATTATTTTACGATCAAGGACACCACTAAATAATATTATATGGGTAATATACATGTTCTAGAAATTCTGAGGTTACTTGGTGTACCTTCTAAAATTTTAATGGACAGTGACCCTAGGATTACATTGAAGGTTCATCAAGAGTCTCTAGCAGGTAATGGGGAATCCTTTTAGGTTGAGTACATCTTTTCTTCCAATGATAGATAGTCAAAAGAAGAATGATATTTCAATTCAAGAGGATGCAATATATTCTTGTGTATTTGATTATAGTGTATTATGGGTTAGCCATATTAGATTGATTGACTTTTCATATATCAATAGTTTTCATCTTTGATCATAATGGCTCCTTTATATGCTTTTATGGTCTTCCATGCAGATCCCCTATTGCATGGAAGAGGTGGGTGAAGCAACTTTTGTGGGGAAGAGTTGGTTTCAAAGAAATATGTGAAGATTCCTTATATATGTCTTTTTCATGTTACAAAAAAAAGTTGAAAAAAATCTTATAACAGTCTTCAAAATCATTATTAGGAGTTTTCTATAGGTGACCTAGAATTCATGAAAATTTCTCCTCATCTGGGTTACCATTGGCTTTGAAAATATTTAGTGTTTTATTTGAGATATGTTAGACCATTTGAGGTCACTAAAAGGCATGGTATGGTTGATTATCAATTATCATTTTTAACATGATAGGCATTCATGATGTTTTCCATACATTAGAGTTTCCATAAATACCATCCTAATCCCTATCACATCCTGAGATTGGAATAGATTGGGATGGAGAAATATGTTTCTATTGTGGAGTTGCAAATAAAAATTTTTGATTCTAAATTGAAATTGTTTCACAGGAAACCAATTATGTTGGTCAGAGCATTTTTGTGGAAGATATGAAATTCTCAAGAGACATGGGAGAATGTGACATTAAAAGGGGATAAGTGGCCTCAAATCTTTGCTAGACTTCATTATTCCACGTGACTTTCTTGGGGAGGAATGTCTTAGGGTGGGGAGTTCGTAACATCTAATTTCCAAATTTCAGGTATATATTACTTATAAATGATAGGATTCCTATTTAATTACGTACCTCATGGATATCCTTACGTGCGAGAAACATTTCTAGAAAAAATGGACTAATGTTCACCGGTGTATTTTTTTTTTGAATTAATGGAGTGTAGGAATAAATGTTTTAATAGAATATATATTTTCTATCCAGGTATGGAGAATGTTGGATTGGGTTTGAGGTTTTCTAAAGAATATTTTATTTTCACTCTCTATAGGAATATTACATTGTGTGCAAGCAGTACATGATACAAATTTCTCACCAGGATGATGTGGTGAGTTGAGTATGTAATGTTAACCATTACACACAATGTAAGGGTTACACATTATGTAATGTTAAAATATCAGGTTTTAATTAAAAATAGAAAGGTTATTCTGTGTATGTCATGCCATTGATTACAAGAAGTTTAAAAGGATTAAATGCAATTAAATATCACGAACAAGGATTTTAGGAAGCTGCTTTACTGATATGTTTATTCATTCTTCTGCATCTCTCTCCACTCTCAACTTAGTGGTCTTCTCTAGTGATTTTTATAGCCTCTATTCATTCTAGATTGATTTTTTCAGTGTCAGATCACTAGGGTATTTGCATTGAATCTATCTGGGTAAGATATCCTTTCTACTTATTCATTTCTTACAAGTGTGGTAAAATTACTGTATTTAGTTGTATGTTGTTTGATTTAATAGTGATGTTCCCATTGATTCTTTTCTAGATCTATTGTGTGATCTTGTTCTGGGGGTGGATTACTTATTGGTTGTGGTTCTACGGGTTTGTGTTCTTGAGGTATGTTGTGTTATTTTCTCTCCACAGACCAAATTTTCTTATGTTTAATTAATACAAAGTTTTTTTATATTGATTCTAAGGAATCTGATGTTTTTTATTTTTTTCTTCCATATTTTTGGATCCTAGGGTGGGTGTGGGGAACCCATGTTTTGTGGTGGGTGATTCTGTCTCTAGCCTATATTGGTGAACATCATTTCTCATATTTTTAATAAATAATTTATTAAATGAAATAACACGACATGACTGATTTGTTTTGTATATATAGAACTGGGATATAATAGAATATGGTTTCCCCTAGTTTCGGGAAATGGAATGGGTTTTTCAAGGAATTGTGAACAGTTATTATAAAATTATTTTCAAATAATGATATGATGAAATGGTTTGGAAAATATGGTGCATGGGTAGTATTGGGTACCTAGGTGTAAGGTAGAGGAATAGGTCTTATCCACTATATATGGGTTTTATAATGGGATATTCCTCTTCTCCCTAGGCACGTTGTTCTATGGACTTGTTAGACCTCCCAGGGGTTCACATTTTAGGGTGTTCCTACCCTCTATTGGCTCGATGAATATGTCTAGAGGCATGATGCCCATTTGATTAGATATTATTACCTAGGATTTTCCTAGATATCCTGACATTTTTTGATCCTAAGTGTGATGTAATTAGTGCTTCTACAATGCCAAATTAGGATACATTTGGTCTATAATATTTCTAGTGTACGAAAATGGTTTTGATATGAGATTTGATGCACTATGTTTTTAATGATATATATATTCGGAGATATACGAATAAAAATTCATTAAAACTAATTTACTTGTATTATTTAGAAATTTTAGGAAAGGGGCAATAATTGTTTTTTATTATTTAGTTATAAAAACTGATAAAATATATATCATTCATTGTTTAATTTAATATTGAGAGGGATTATATTATTTTTCAGATACATGACAAATAACACACGTTTTAGATCCTACTGAGACTATTATTGTACACTATGTGTACCCTATTAGTGTTGTGCAGACCATGTCATTTATTTTGATCAAGGGAAAGGAAATGCATCGAAGTGATGCAATGTGGTTTTCTTTCATTTTGGTTTTGGTATCTAGATTCTGTTATTGTGTGCATTTTCCCATTCTATCAATGGATAATTTTGGAATATTGTTTTTAGTTGTGATCATTATTTGATGTTGGACTTGTGTCTGGGAGATTATTATACCAAATTTTCAGTTCTATTGCTTTTATGTTATCCTTTCAATTATTAATTATATATATATATATTCACATTTCTTTATAATATTTAAATCTTTACATGTGTATATATTTCTTGTTGTTCACCTATTGTTTGGTAAAATAGTTCCCTCTATTGTTTGATATTCTCTCGGGTTCTAGACAACAGCCTGTTGGGATCGACAATTCCCTATGATATGTGATAGTTTTGGTTGGGTACCAGATTGAGAGGGTGTTTAGGTAGGGTTCTTCACAAGATAATTTCATATTAATTACTGATTTTTTGGTATAATCATTATCATATAAGTTATATATCAAAGGAACTGAATTTGATATTCATCAAATATTAGATTTACGCTAATCAGTAGTGTATCTAACTCAACATGGGAAAAACATCTATGTGACCTTTTTATTCGTGGGATAACAACCCATGTGCCCTTGGAGCTCATCAATCATTAATAATTTCCAAATTTAATAGTGGTGTGTACTAGATCCACTCCACATAATAAAAATCCATTCATGTTTATGAAATATGATCATGCATATATTTATAATTGTATAATATCTTAAACCCATGAATTGAAAATTATTTTCATTATGATTACATCATTATAGTGAATAGCAATATAGAGATAGAATACAGATAAAAAATGGATTTCAATCCATGTGAAACAAAAGAAACATCAATGGAAATTCATATAAATTATAATATCAATAAGAGATTATATCAAAATTTTATGAGGTGAATAACCATTTCCATTGAAATAAATTATATAAAATAGAAATAATTCCATATTATTAGAGAAAAACATCATTCAAAGAATCATTGGAAACATTTAATTTATAGTGAATTAAATTATTATCCATGACGATGGGAATGACTATTAATGCGGTTTATGTTAAAAATGTATTTTGTTCACACCTTTGGATGAAAGAACATCGTTCAGAAAATGACATGATGATTCCTTTTAATGATTTTTTAAAAATTAAAACATTTATAAAAATTACATTAATCAATAATTTTAAAAAAGGAAAAAATTCATGAAATTAATTTAATGAATTTATGGTCATGGATGAAAAATATTAACAACCGTATAAAAAAAGGGTTTTTTTAAAACAATTCCTTTATACTTTTCAGTACCTAAAGAGATGAAAATGAAAGAAAAAAATTTAATTTCATGAAATAACATTTGAAATATAATTGAATATTATTTTTGAGAGTTATATCATATAATTTCATCAATATATATTTATGTATAAAAACCATGATATAAAGTTACATTGTAACATAAAACCCTTTCTTCAAGTTCAAATTTCATCATAATAAATATACCCTCATGTATAATAAATTAAAGATTAATATAATTATTTTAAAAACCCATATACAAAGTTATAATAACATAAATATTAATTTTATAATATCTTATCCATCATTCAATGAAAAAATTTCATTGTTTCAGGTGTTAACTTGTTTTTTTAATGTATGTTTCATTTATAGAGATACAATACATTCATCATGACCATATTACCATCACTATAAAAATATAAACAATGATAATTATTTCAGATATATATATATCACATAATTATTTATATCATTTCATAAATGTAAATGATTGATAAATTTATGGCACTATTAGTGGAAGCATTATCCTGTATGTACCGTGGAACATTGTATTCATTTATGAAAACAAATGAAAGGAAGATAAAAAAATTATACAAATAAATAATAATAAGTATATCATATGTATTATGAAAATAAATCATAATACCCATTTTTTGTGGTAATCATTGAAAATGAATTTTATCAATATGTAGAGCTTGTATTCTAAACATACACATAAGTGATAATTTTATCCCCCATTTGATAGAAATAAAGAAGAAATTAGTTGTCCCATAATAATAATTATAATACATAGATATATTTATGATAAGAGATTAATTATTTGATGATGTATACATAATATTTAGTTTATTTAGAAAATAAATAATCTTTGAAAAATTTAGTTTAGATTTTTACCTTTTCATTAAGAGACATAGTTTGGATAACAAATTAATAAATATTAAGGAGGTTTAAGAAGAAGATAATAGGATAAAAAAATGGAAATAAATCTATTATGTTTTTAAGGAATGGATCATCTAGTGAGATATTTGTTTTTTTATATTTCAGGATAATATGTTCTATTTTATAAATGATGGTAGGGACACATATAAAATTTATTAAAATATTTAAATATTTTATACCCATTTTACTATAAAAATAGAAGTAAATGTACAATAATTTTTTTTAAGATTATATTAGTTCAATATATCATCACTTAATAATATTTATACATATTTATGTCAATGTTTTACACCTATTTCTTAGTTTACACCCCCCTCATAATCATATCTATCCTCTACAATGGTAACAATATATTGCTTGTATTAATATTAATTATGAATAATAATGGATTTAGATTCATTAAAAATGTCAAACTTATTCTTCCATATATGTAAATCTTGTTAATAAACTAAATTTCAAAATTTTTCATAATTATTTTTTTTTAAAAATGTATAACATTCATTGAAAACCATTTCTAGAAAAATGTAATTTTTTGAGAATACAAATTTGTTTAATTTAATTCAATTTCATGTTAATATAATTATATTAATTTTACAATATATAATATATAAATTTAATTTACATCATTAAATAAATTTTGTAAATTTATTTTATTATCATAAATACTCATTTCATACAAAAAATAGTTATTTTGAAAAATAACTCGTTTTACATTCAAATGATTTATCTTCATTAAAAACCCTTAAATTAATAATTTTTTAATTGTTTTTCATATATTATCAAAACATAAAATTAAAATAACTTTTAATAGTTCTTATTATATTTTAAGATATAATTACATAACACGTAGAAAAATAAATTTCTTTATAAATTAATTACTTTTAAACATGGAACACATTTATTTTAAAAAAGATATTGATTATTTCTTAGACCATAATTAATCTATTTTTTGTAAGGGTAATATATATATATATAGAATAATGACGTTAATAATATTCACCCCTACTGATTAATGGCCTTGTTAAAATGATTAAAATATATCATGTTTAATTTAGCCACGGGGTTTCATGTTAAGAATGATATAGAATGATTTAAATTTATTTAAATTGAATACATATTTCATTGAATGGTGTAAAACCAAAAACACCTCATTAGACTTAATTTTTGTTGTACTATTTCATGTAATTATTAAAAACGACACATAGTTCCAGGTATATCTGTATTCTTTTCAATGAATTGTCACATAGCCCTTGGTGTTCATTTCATTACCATGGCTTAAAAAATGTCTCCTCATCATTAAATGAATAGTTCTAAATATACTAATAGATATATAATATAACACACATGTTTTTACCCACCCAAACAACCATTTTATTATTCACTATTGTGAGTAACATAATTAGAAAAAAAATCCATATAATTCCACCCATTTAGAAAATTCATTTGTTTAGATGTGGGTTCAACATTATTTATAATCACATCCTAAATAAGCCCTCACCATATATATGAATTTGTATATATGAATATACAATGCATCACTGTGGAAGATTCCATTGTATTCTTGTTATAATAGAAGTCATGTTTAATCCATTTCATGAACCCTGAGAGGGTGGGAGATTTGATTCCCATAAAACGTAACTCCTCTTCATTACATTAGGGGTTTTTGTGTCTCTGATAGAGATCTGATTCCATGGAAAAGTATTACCCTTCCCTAACTTCTATAATAATATCTGATTTGGTGAGTAAAACAAATAGATTGTTTTTATATAAATCTAACTAATTTTGAAATGTTATTATTTTAGTGGGTGTTATAACATTATTTATTAATCAAATTATAGAAACACCCCTTCTGTATGTGGGACTTGAGATCTATGAAACCATGAGGTGACGTTGTTCTAGGAAACTAGAAATTGTTTTAAAATTTATAGTCTTGATAAATCATGATTATTATATCTTGTGGGGGAATTGAAAAACATAAGAGGGACAAAAGCTTTGTAATTTATTTCACATTCCATAATCATGGTTTATAAGGATCAATTTACATATTTCATTTCACATAACCTTCAATTATATTTATTATAATTATAGAGACTAATTTTATGAAATAAATTAACTTCTATATAACTTAATATACTCCTAGAGTAGTTCAATCAAATAGATCAAATAATTATCAATACTTGATGTTGATGGAAATAGATATCCTCAATCTCAATGAGTGGTAGAATCTGGGGAAATAGGATGGAATATTCCTTAATAGAATTTTATAAATTTTATACTATTATTATAGGTGAAATATTGATAACATGTGTGTGCATGAAATTGAAAAAATAAACATATGTGATTATGGGTACTTACCAAATCCGATTAGAGTGATTGTATCCTAAAATAATATTACCTACTATTATGTATGAAAAAATGGATCCTCTATAATTGATACATTATCATATTAATTAAAAACACATCATCCATTATCATAATACAATAATTTGGGGATAAGGGAATCTTTATACAAACTTACATGGATTAATTGATAAGTTGTCTATGTCTATAGTGACCCTGATTTTTCTTACATTACTATTAAATTTTTTTTAAAATAAAATCATTACACAAAAATGATAAAAAGGTGTATTTTATTGGGGAAAATTGGACCACACAGAACATTTAAAAAATAAAACATAAACATTTATCTAATTCCTTATTCTTAAGGTTCTTATTGTCCTTCAGATTCTCTTTAGTACAAGTAATCAATCGAGGATTTACATAAAAATGTGGTGAGATAAAATTGTAATAACAGGATAGAGAAACACATGAATGAATATAACATGTGGTGTGAATAATCATAAAATCATAATCATAATCATGATAGTAAGCATTAGATAAAGTCATGTAATGCGAAAATGCATAAAAATGAATCATCATGTCTTAGTAGTCAACTACTACGCATAGTTGTGAACAAATATAGCATTATGTTCCCAAATATTTCAATATTATTTTTAGAAAAATCACATTACCCAATGAATTGGAGGGATTTATAATTCTGGGTGCACCCATCACATCCTAAAATTTATATTGTGGTATATAATCTCAGGCACACCCACCACATCATAACATTTACATCATGATGCATGAAACCTATAACATGTACCAGTAATTGACATAAAATAACACATGAAAAGGAATGGGATTCATTTAAAAAATAAATCCTTCATAATAATTTGGTTCCAAAATTAAATACGTAATAACATACTTGATATATGAATCATGAACCTTGAGTGAAGAAGAAACAATATTGAAAAGTAAAAGGTGTGTTTTTTTGAAAGAAGAGTTATTTTGGAAAAAATAGTGTTTTTCATAAACTCAAGTAGAAAACATTTATAGCCCATATAAGGTAAGATAATTTTTAAGAAATTATTTTTTTGTAATATCCACAATGAAAATGGGGTGACAGAGGGGAAACCCAATGAAAGAGAGTTGGCTTTGAGAATTCCCATTACCTTGTATCTGAATGCTTTCTTCACATTTATATAATGTATAATCACATTTGGTTAATTAATTAACAAATAAAGAACATTTTATACATGAATTTTATTCATTATTATTTTATAATGATATCTTATGGTATTTTGGATGAGTTATAGAGTTTAATTTCATCCTTTGGGGGCATTCATTTTCATGGTTTTCAGGATTGGTTTACTTTTATACATGAATAGATGTTCGTTTAAAATGCGAGAAAATAACCAGAATTATTATTAAATGTTTATAATGATATTATATAAGTATAAATGGTATTATAAATAATTTTTATATATATAATGAGGATGAATCATTAGATAATAGTTAATAATGATTGTTATAAGATAATTATGGTGGGTTTTTAGTCACAACAAACTTGTTTTGTTTTATAATTTAGTATTATGTATATAATTTAGTTACTAAACATAAAAAGGTTTATAACACAAAAATTTAAACAAAATTCAACCATTTAATGGTTTTATTTATATCTTTGAAGGCATTAATGTGAAATTATTGTGCATCGCCCACGATGTCGATAAATTGACACATCACAGGTGGCGATTTTATTATTAGAATAAAAGAGAGGGAGGAGTTTAATGATGTATATTAAATTAAAAATATATAATTATAATATATTTATGTTATTGGAGTTATCACAAAATTTTGATTACTGGTGGTGAGGATAATATAAGAGTTGAAATGAAATTGAAAAGAAATTAAAAGAAAAAAGGAAGAGTATTTTACCTCTTGGATTTATTATGCTTGAGAACATCCTTAATGAAAATTGATTGGTCCTTTAATGATTAAATGAGATAATATATGTATGGGAGGGGGTAGAGATGATTATTGTGTATTATTTGGGCCTATACCAAATCTTAGTAGGTGTGAGGAAATGAGGTGGTGAGGGGTTTAATTTATAGTGGAGTAGAGGGGTGTTTTCTCATTATAATATTCAGTACTTTACTATTTTGGCTGAAGACTATGAATAGTTGGAGAATTATCATTTCAATTATTAAAATAATTAAGGTTATTTCATGATTTGGGTTCTCACATTGTAGACGAATCAAGGAATAAAGTATTTAACTTATAATGTATGTTTACAAAAAATTACTCTATTTATTGTTCACAAAAATGAAGTATTTTAGAAAAAATATGAATAATTCACACCAATAATTTTTTAATGTTTATAATTCAAAAATGAACCCCACATTATGAAAATAATTTTCGAAATATGAGTAATATAATTTTTTCATAAAATCAACCTTTACTTAGAAAATACTTATATTAAAATTATAAATGATTTTATAATACGTTGAAAAATTACTTAGGGTCTCCTAAAATGATTTTAAAATCATATGACCAAAAAATATTAATTTATCAAAAAATTTAATTAAAACTCATTTTTTTAAATTATTTAATTAATCATATAAATGTAATTAAATATTTATGTCTTACCAAAATTCCAACACTTCATTATTTTTTTAAAATATTTACTAACTTATTCTATGATATAATTATATCATATTTTCACTTATAAGATTCCTAAATTTTATTTATGAATTCATGGGTGAGGATAATATTCATTTGGATGGTTTAATATTCCTAAGATTCATATTACTATTCTAAAATTCAAGTTACTAATTCATCTGCATTTGTTCTATAACATCTAGAAATACTTCTTATTTTATTAACTATTTATTTATATTGATTTTATTTTGGTGTATAAGTGATTTTTTATGATTTATACTACATGAAATTATTATAATAAGTGAGAAATTTCATTGATAAAATTTTGGGTCGTTACATTCTTCCCCCCTTTTGAAATTTCACCCTAAAAAATTCATTTTTTATAAACAAGTGAGGGTAATTATCATTCATCACCTCCTCCAATTACAAAGTTACTTCATCATACTTATGTTTCCCCCAAAACACTTTAACAATGTGGGTTGTATTATTGTGTAGAACCATATCTCTCCAATCCAAAATCATAACCGGCTATTCCTCATATGTGATATCATCTTGAAGTTGTACAACCTATGAGTTCAGTACATGAGAGGGATTTCTTACATACTTCCTCAAGTGTTATAGATGAAACATATCATAAACTTCATCTGTATTCCATTTAAGTGAATGCCAATTGGCCACAACTCATATGTGATCAAAGATCTCAAATGGGAAATGTACATTGGGATTAGATTCCCTTTCTTTATAAACCCCATGACTCTCTTTTGTGGTGATATTTTTAGAAATAATTTATCTCTAATACCGAAATCCAATTCCCTTAAATGGTTTCCAGCATAGCTATTTATATTACTCTGAGAAGTTTTGATAATTCTGAATGAATTTATTCCTTAATAAATTAAGATAATTATATATTTAATTCCTTATTACCTATATATAATCCCTCCACTTCGTTATTGAAATTATTACAACTCCTAACTCGAAGTCACGAGTTGGATAAATTATATCCTGAATCCTTAATCAATGACTGGAATAACCTATCACAATTTTATTATACATTGAAATTAATCTCATTACATTTATAGATGAATTAATATATATTGTCAAATATTTTCTAGTATAGAGTAATTTGATTAATCGATCACTGATCAACCTTCATATTATCTCCTTTAAAGTTTCTCCACATTCAAAAGTCCAAAGGAGCTTGAATCCCATTTATTAAAATATACCATGTGGATTAGAACATAATGAAACATTCATCACAATATATTGATTATATTTCTAAAATACATGAAAAAGATGATATAATTCATAAAGTTTATTTTGGATCAATTTTCCATTCATTCAGTCATTGAAGGATCTATTGATCTACAACTGCATGTGATCACTTACCCTAGGAATGATAAATTATGTAATGTTAATTTACATTTACTAAAATTGGAAGATTTGTTTCAATCCTCATTGATATCAATACAGTTATCAAGTGATCTTCATTCATATCCTTTATCATGGACTATACATGACAATCATCTATCAAGAATATTAAAAATTGAACTATGAAATCTTTAAGGACATTATTCATAAAATTCATGTTGATAGTAGGGATACTATATTGTTCTAATTGAATAAATATAAATTAATAGTCTTTAATACTTATACAAAAGTATATAATAGACATTTCATTATAGTTTATACTCAATAGATATAATCTAGAGGAAATTTAATTCTTGGAAAAGTATTCATATCATCACAGTTTCTAAAAACCATTAATATGGGATGTATGATACTTATTATTGAGCATGATCTTGTTCTATTTTATATAATCAATGCATATTCACATTGATACAACTATCCTTTTAGCCTGATGAACTAGTGTACCTCATAGTGAATCACTTGGTTAAGTGACTTCCTTGGTATGATTCTTCTTGAGCCTTATTTTCAGTTCACATATCTCAATTGTGGCTATTCTATAAGGTGTCTTTAAAGTAGGAATCACACCAAGTATGATTACAATTGAAAAATCATCTTTACATTTATTAGGATAAATATGAAAATATTTTAAAAATAAATCAGTACACTTCAATACAAGAGTCATATATTCCATGTTTCAAGAAAAATATATTATAATTTCAACTTATTAGTAGGATTAATGAATGATAATATAAATATAGTTTCTATTGGATTCAAAATTTTATCCATACACATATAAAAGATCACATGCTAATTTACAATCTCAGATGTGATATCATTAATCTATAAATTTCAAAGGGATGTTTGTAGAGAGAGATAGTAAATGAACAAAATCACATAACATTGAAACAAATAAGTAATTATAATATTATCCTTAAGATTATTCTTAGAAGAATTAACATGACATCCTAAACTCTAGAGAGGAGGATATGTGTTATAAAACAATCAAGGTCGACATTAGTTATTGAAATAGAATAAAAACATCCATTTTCTTTGGGGTATACCATTGATTGGGGAATTTAATTGGATAATTACCACGTTCCCTACACATAAAAAATTTAACTATAATTGGTAAATTAGGATATACCTTATATTCATCATTGAAAATAATAATTTTTACTCAATAATTACTTACTCTCTTCCCTTCATTTTCACACATAATAAATTTTCTAGTTCCTATGGGAAATTTACCTAGGTGATTCTTCACAGATTTATGACATTTTGGTAGATAATTATTCATTTCATAATGGGATTTATCAGATAAAAATTATTTGATCTCTATTTTTATCTTATTTTTTATATGAAAAAACTCACTCATGTTTATATTATTAACCAAATATTGAGATATCTGGTTCGTCATAATCATAAGGATTTTGATTCAAGATCATAATTAATTTATTTATTCATGAGTAAATTCGATTAATCTTCAATAACATGAATTATTCACCTGATTTATCTTGGTTATATATATTTAATACAACTAAAAATAATATTGTGATAAACAATAATGATTTTCTTAAATAATACAATAAATAAAAAATATTTTCTATGATTCCTAAAAAGGAAAATTTATTTCTAATTTATGATAGATATTGTTTAACATAGGTTATAAATGGGAATTATCTATTAAATAATTCTATAATGGAACTTAAAAATATGTAAAATAACCCTAGAATGTCCCCATATGAGTGTATATCTATGTGTGAAATCATAGGCCCACTCTTCATGCACTAGTGAAAATTGATTTAATAAATAATGTCCCCCTTCTAGATTTATGCCCCCTTGGTTCATTTATTCCATAACCACATCCACTTTCTATTATTCAAAAAGGATACATTTTCTTAGAAAAATACAGTGTATTAATTATCAAAATAAAGGATATTATTATATACAAACACTTATACTATGGTTTCTCAAAAAATGTTTATAATAATATTCTCTAAAAACAACCTGGACTTTATATTTTACCTAATAAGGTGACCCAAACATTATATTAAAAAAAGTATACATTATTAGAATAATATTCATTACATATCATAAAAATAGACACCTATGAACCATAAAGGTTTATTTCCAGTTGAGGATTGATAAAAACATTATTCCCTAAATGACCTTTTATATGTCCCATAAAAAGTTTCTCATAGTATAAACATGCTATAAATACCATACAATTGTTTTTCTATGAAACACTGGGAATGGGAATATAATAATGGGTGATATCCAATGCATAATAAAAGTAAACATTGAATATATTAGTAAATAATAATATTTAAGGATAAATTGACCATAAGTAAAGGATAACATGATCTAAACATTTTAAAACCATAAATAGTGGATCAATCATCATAATGTTGTCAACATTCAATGTGTATTCAAATAAAATGAGTCATATAATCATTAAAGATCGTTATCCATTAAACTATATCAAAATAATAAGAAATATAACATCTTGTAAACTAGTTTTAGGTATTTTTATTCCCTTTTATAGTTTTACTCTCTACATGGGAGCATCTTGAGACTCAAGAGGATGGAGAAACTTTTCTGGGAATAATAACCTAATGTTTGGCTATTTTTTTCTTGATCTAATGTATTTTGGGTATAGCTTTTAGTGGAATTTCAAGGTTCTCCCCATGTTCGGAAAATTTCCGAGTTGGATCGAGGTTTTTGTGAATAATCAGTTGATTAAATTATCTATAGGAAATTTACTTATAATTTAAGGGGTAATTGATGTGTAATTAATTTCATCATCAATTTAGGAGAAGAGTGAACAATGTGAATGATTACATTCCATTTAATGGTCACATGTCATGTAATGTTAAAATATTAGGTTTAATTAAAAAATGAATTTTTTTGGTGTATGTGATACCTGTGGATTACATAACATTAAAATTGATTTCATTACATGTAAATTTACCTAAAAGGGATTTACAGGTGATACCCAAATGATATATCTAATTATTGGTTAACATATCTATCCCCAATCAACCAAGGGATCACCTGTAGTGATTTTGGGATCGTCTGTTAATTTTGGATTGATTCATTATGGATTGGGTCTTCATTGACCTTGTGTTCCATATATCTTATTAATAAATCATTTATACTTATTCTTCTGCCTCAGAAGAGATAACACCATTTTATTTTTATATTGGTTTTTTTGATTCGTGGTTCTGTTTCCATTTAAATTTTTAATGATTAGTTGTTTGATCTTGAATTGGGAGTTGATTCCTTATTGGTTGTAGTGTTGAAATTGTGAATTCTTGGGGTATGTGGTTATATTTCTTCCCTATCAAACCACTTTTTTATGTTGAATCAACATAGAGATGTGTATATTGATTTTGGGTCCTCAATTGTCATTTTTGGTTTCTTAATTGTTGGTTGATCCTATTATAAGTGTTTTCAAACCATGTTTTGGGGAATGTGTCTCATTCTGTAGCCTATGTTTGAGAACTTCACTTCTCATGGTTTTGATAAAAATATTTTTCAATGAAATAGAATAATATGACCTATTTTTTATGTGTCTAGAAATGTGTTCTGGTAAAAATCAGTTTTCCCTTGGATTTAGCAAATTAAAAGGGTATTTTAACCACTGTGAAACAGTTTTTTAAAATAGTATTCAATGAATGATATAATTAATGATTTTTTTGAAATGGTTTTTAAAATAGAGCCCATGGGAAGCCTTGGGTACTTATGTTTAAGGTACAGTGAAAGGTATCATCCATTGTCATGGGTTTTTATCCTAGGGATTTATTTTACTCTTTAGGCCTATTTTTCTAGGGACTTGTTAGACCTATTGAGGTTTAACTTTATAAGGTGTTCCTCTTATTTCTAGTCTTAATGTATATTCCTAGTTACACGATTCTTGTGTGATGTATTATGTTTATATAAGAGTGTCCAAGTTATCATGAACTATTGTGATCCTTGGATTGATGCTATCTATGCTTCTTATAAGCCGATTTAGGGATATTTTGGCATGTATTATTTGGATTATACTATCAAGGTTTTTCTTTGATATGTGATGCATGATTTTTTTACATGATATATATGTTCTGAAATATTTATATAAAATTATTTGAGACTGATTTTCCTTATTTATATATAAATGTGATAAAATGGGAAATTAAAATTTTTTTTCCATGATTTTGAAATAACCACTACTAAACTAAATATCATGATATTTTATCTTTATTGTTTTTCATAAATTAATTATTATTCTGAGACTTGAAACGGAACACCTGGGTGAGAACCGACTATGACTATTATCTCACAACCTGTATACCTATTTAGTGGTGCGTAGACCTTGGTATGTATTTCAATGTAGAAAAATGAAAATCACCACAAAGAGGTGGTGATGTTTTTTTTTCAGATGGGTTTCAGTATCTGGATGGTGGGATAGTGCAGGTTCTCCCATATAATTATATGGAGAATGTTGGAGTAGATATTTTAGTTTTTTTCTTCCTTTACTATTGTACCTGTCTCTTGGAGAATGTTTTTCAGTAGTTTCGTTTCCATTATTTATATTATCTTATGATATATCTATATATATATGTTTCCTTCTAGTATTTTGATTCAATACATGGGTATATATGTTGTGTTTTCTACATCAGGTTGGGAAAAATCATTCCTTTGGTTTTTTGTTGTTTTCCCAGGTGCGAGATGTCTACTAGTGGAGATTGGGAATTCCCTTTGGGTATAATGTGGTTCATGTCATGTACCATATTAAGAGGTTATGTTGGTCTAGTTTATAACATTTGGTATCAGACGTGGTATTTCTTCAAGATTACTATCCTTGCGATACTTATTAGAATAGATATTCCAAGTTTGAAACTTGATTGGTATATTACGATGACTTTCTAGCCACCTATTCCCATGATGAGACTCAAGTGACCATGGAGTGTTTGGATGGGTGTGTGTTTCCTTGAGTTTTGAGGTCAATGTCACTTATTTCCAATGAGCTTTCTAGTTCTAATTGAGATTATTTTTTTGAGTGATCATTTAATCTATTTTTGTGTGAATGATTATGCGTCTGAGATGTGCTCTATGAGATTCTCATGAGGTTTCATTTAATACTACTCAAGGTAATCCTCTTATGGATCATAATTTTATATAGTCTATCAATAGGAATGTTAATATTGTTGACTAGAAAGCACCAAAATCTTATAACACTATTGTTGAGGTACAATAATGAGATATATGAGATAGGTATTGATCACGGTAGTTCTGTCATGAGAATCCACTATCCCTTAAATATAGGAATTAATCTCAAGAAGAAAAGGAATTGTTGGAAACTATTGATCAGATCTTCATCATCCTAGACACACCTGAGATTATCAAGGTAATGTGCACATCATTCGAACATGACGGTCCAAACAATAATTGGTGGGATTCTGTGGTACATGTGGATATGAATGTGGGATTGAATTGGAGGGATTTTTTGAATATATTATTATAGAATCTTTTCATACAGTCAAATTTGATGGTGATGTCCTTGGAGTCCTTATATTTTCCTTTGGGGATACTTTTTGATGTTGGCATACACTATTTGTTTTGCTTCCCAGTTTTTTTCACTAGAAGTTATAAAAAATGACTTGTTAAGAGATCAAATGTACCCGTTGGGCTTGTGAATGACCATAATATCTATTGTATTTATGATAAATATTTCTTTTTTATGTATAGACTATGGATAGGGATATGATGGAATAATTGAAGGAAGTAAAGGTGGCATATTCTTACCATTCTCTTACACCTTTTGGAGGCGTCGGTGGAATACTAGGAAAAAATAGGAAGCAAAAGGATCATCATAGGAGTGGAGGATGTGGTTCTTGGTATAAATCAACTTTAACATGTCTATTTTCATATTTTGGTGTGCAAATTAATTTCTATCAGTTTGGAAGGGATGGAAACACAAAAAATTCTTTTCTTTCACCTTAAAATATGTACAATAGTTATCAATTTTATGACTATCTACAACATTTTTTCTTATCTATGTATAAACCTAAATATGGCATAAGATTGTTAACTAAAAATTCTACTATGGAACATTCATATTCTTCTAAGACTATATGGATCTAGCCACATGCATTTAGAGTGATGCACCATCATATGGTAGATGATTTACAAGTAGAGGTTGAGGTTAGTCCAGTGACACTGTGGGGTTATTTGTTAATTATATCATTAGTAGAAATTACATTATTTGGTACTAGTTCTTCCCACTCATTTATATCCAGATATTTCTTGATATGTTGTACCTTCGAATGGATCTCATGATTTTTGTTATTGATTTAGGAATGCATATTGAAAAAAATGAGAATGGGATTTATTGGCCTTGTGTGCTATTAGTA
Organism: Viscum album; assembly: GCA_963277665.1. Lineage (NCBI taxonomy): Eukaryota > Viridiplantae > Streptophyta > Magnoliopsida > Santalales > Viscaceae > Viscum > Viscum album. The sequence continues at coordinate 4,704,583 of OY728140.1, forward strand.
GCTGATACAGAGTTAGTATGAAATTTTATCATTCTTGATATGGATCTATTTAACGTTGTCAACATGATAGATTTTATTTTCTTTTCATAATGTGAGTTTTTTTATTGTCATCAAATTGTATCATTTATTGCAGGTGATGGGAGATCACAGGTGGTTTAGGGAGATTGGTATTCAAGGTCTTGTTATGCAGGACTGTTATTCCCATTGCTCAAGAGTTTGTTGTCTTCTATTTCAGTTGATAACAATAATGTTTCTATTGTTGTTAATATTCTAACTACTATTATTTATTTTCATAATATTTTCATAGGTTACTACTCTATTCTTTTCCTAGAGAGGGATTTGGAGTTCATTATTGACCTAGTTCCAAGTATGCATGTGATTTTTATAATTTTCAATCATATGAAACTAGTGTTGCTAAAGGAACTCATAATTGTGTTGGATTTCCAAATTAAAAAGGGGTTTGTTCTCCCTAGTTTTTTTTCTTAGGAATCCCCTGTTCTTTTTCCATGTAGGAATATGGTTAACATTGATTGTTTTTGGACTACCATAATTTGAAATGGGTAAAGATTTAGAATAAGTATTTTTCCATCATTTGAATGAATGGTTCAACTAGTTAAAGAGGGAAATGTGTTTTTCAGTCATTTATCTTCATTCAGTCTGTCATCAACTTAGTGTTGGGTGTCTGATACATGGAAGATAGATTTAAAGAGAAGGAGTGGCCATTACTAATATCAATGGATGTGGTTTGGTATGAGTAACAGTCCTATAATTTTTATTAATGTGATGAATTGGATATTTCATCAGTATCTTGAAACATTTTTGGTATTTTTAACAGATAAATTTTTTGTTCACTCAACATTTCAGCATTAGAACAAGAGTAATTTGAGTTCGGTTTTGGAAATCCTGAGGATTCACTTTTTGAATGTAATTCTTTTGAAATGAAATATCTATATTCAATAATTTATGTCCTTTGGGATCACATTTTCTGATCATAGAAATTTTTTTGATCATGAGAAGGTAAATAATTACATTTGATCTAAATATCCATAAAACTTCATTGAGATTATGAGTTTCTTTAGTATTGTTGGATAATACCGATGAGTTGTCAATAAATTTATAAAATATGGAATACACATTTACTACAATTACTAGGAAGGGGGTGTAATTAATATGGGATAAAATTTACTAGTCATCGTTTTAGAAGCTAAAAGTAATTCTGACATCATCTCATATTCTGATCTTACCTAATCCTAGTATAGGTTTTATTGTTTTTGTATTCTTCAGGTATTTTTTTGGGGTCCATTTTAATTCATGATGATCATATGGTGGCTTATGGTTCTCATAATCTTCAAATAAAAGAGAATAATTACCCCACTCATTATATATATTTTTCTACAACTGTGCATGTTCTTAAGTGTTGGTGACACTCTATTTTGGGGAGAGGTTCAAAGTATTTTCTAGCCATAAAATATTGAGATATACCATTTCATAGAAATTCATGAATCATAAAAATATATAAATGTTCTAATACCTTTATAATTTTTACTTCAATATCACCTATACCACATGGAAGGGAAATTTCATTTAGATGATCTTAGTTGGAAAGTCTAATCACATGTTTTCCAAGTATTAAAGGAAGAGTGGAATCTTGTGGGCATTTTCACTCGTTTTTATCTTAATACTCAGGAGGATGTTCCATGAATGGTTTTGACTAGTGTCCAATTATTATATTACCTACATGAGTCTATTTAATAGAGTTGGTGGCTAGATGATGAGGTCAGATTAATTAAAGAAAATCAACATGATGGAGTGATAGTTTCGAGTTTCTCACTCAATTCAGATGGTATTCTAAATTTTTGGGATCAATTTTTATGCTCGATAATTATAAGTAGCTATGTTTTGTTGGATTATCATAGTTCTTCTTGGGCTATTAAATTGGGAAATAAAAATATGTATTATTACATGAGATGGTGATTTTGGTGGTTGGGTATGAAGTGTGACATTGGTGATTATGTGTCTCATTATCACACTTTCTAACATATAAATTAGAACCATCTGAAACCTTTTAGTTTTCTCTAACCTCATTTATTGCTTTTTAAGAAAGGGGACAAGGTATCTATAGATTTTATTTTTGGATTACCTTGAATCCCCAAGGTAGGAATATTAGCTGGTATGCAATTGATTGGTTGAAAAAGATGACTCATTATTTTACGATCAAGGACACCACTAAAAAATATTATTTGGGTAATATACATGTTCTAGAAATTGTGAGGTTACTTGGTGTACCTTCTAAAATTTTAATGGACAGTGACCCTAGGATTACATTGAAGGTTCTTCAAGAGTCTCTAGGAGGTAATGGGGAATCCTTTTAGGTTGAGTACATCTTTTCTTCCAATGATAGATAGTCAGAAGAAGAATGATATTTCAATTCAGGAGGATGTAATCTATTCTTGTGTATTTCATTATAGAATATTATGGGTTAGCCATATAGGATTTATTGACTTTTCATATATCAATAGTTTTCATCTTTGATCATAATGGCTCCTTTGTATGCTTTTATGGTCTTCCATGCAGATCCCCTATTGCATGGAAGAGGTGGGTGAAGCAACTTTTGTTTGGAAGAGTTGGTCTCGAAGAAATATTTGAAGATTCATTAAATACGTCTTTTTCATGTTACAATAAAAAGTTGAAAACAATCTTATACCAGTCTTCAAAATCATTATTAGGAGTTTTCTATAGGTGACCAAGAATTCTTGAAAATTTCTCCTCATCTGGGTTACCATTAGCTTTGAAAATATTTAATGTTTTATCTAAGATATGTTAGACCATTTGAGTTCACTAAAAGTCAAGGTATGGTTGATTATCAATTATCATTTTTTAACATGATAGGCATTCATGATGTTTTCCATACATTAGATTTTCTTTAAATACCATCCTAATCCCTATCACATTCTGAGATTGGAATAGATTGGGATGGAGAAATTTGTTTCTATTGTGGAGTTGCAAATAAAAATTTTTGATTCTAAATTTAAATTGTTTCACGGGAAACCAATTATGTTGTTCAGAGTGTTTTTGTGGAAGATATGAAATTCTCAAGAGACATGGGAGCATGTGACATTAAAAGGGGATAAGTGGCCTCAAATATTTTCTATAATTCATTATTCAACGTGACTTCCTTGGGGAGGAATGTCTTATGGTGGGGAGTTCGTAACATCTAATTACCAAATTTCATGTATATATTACTTATAAATGATAGAATTCCTATTTAATTACGTACCTCATGGATATCCTTACGTGCGAGATACATTTCTAAAAAAATGGACTAATGTTCACTAGTGTTTTTTTTGTTTGAATTAATGGAGTGTAGGAATAAATGTTTTAATAGAATATAGATTTTCTATCCAGGTATGGAGAATGTTGGATTGGGTTTGAGGTTTTCTAAAGAATATTTTATTTTCACTCTCTATAGGAATATTACATTGTGTGCAAGCAGTACATGATACAAATTTATCACCAGGATGATGTGGTGAGTTGAGTATGTAATGTTAACCATTACACACAATGTAAGGGTTACACATTATGTAATGTTAAAATATCAGGTTTTAATTAAAAATAGAAAGGTTATTCTGTGTATGTAATGCCATTGATTACACGAAGTTTAAAAGGATTAAATTCAATTAAAATATCATGAACAAAGATTTTAGGAAGCTACTTTACTGATATGTTTATTCATTCTTCTGCATCTCTCTCCACTCTCAACTTTCTGCTCTTCTCTAGTGATTTTTATATCCTCTATTCATTCTAGATTGATATTTTAGTGTCAGATCACTAGGGTATTTGCATTGAATCTATCTGGGTAAGATATCCTTTCTACTTATTCATTTCTTACAAGTGTGGTAAAATTACTGTATTTAGTTGTATGTTGTTTGATCCAATAGTGATGTTCCCATTGATTCTTTTCTAGATCTATTGTGCGATCTTGTTCTGGGGGTGGATTACTTATTGGTTTTGGTTCTATGGGTTTGTGTTCTTGAGGTATGTTGTGGTATTTTCTCTCCAAAGACCAAATTTTATTATGTCTAATGAATACAAAGTATTTTTATATTGATTCTCAGGAATCAGATGTTTTTAATTTTTTTCTTCCATATTTTTGGATCCCAGGGTGGGTGTAGGGAACCCATGTTTTGAGGTGGGTGATTCTGTCTCTAGCCTATATTGGTGAACATCATTTCTCATATTTTTAATAAATGATTTATTAAATTAAATAACATGACATGACTAATTTTTTTGTATATATAGAACTGGGATATAATAGAATATGGTTTCCCCTAGTTTCGGAAAATGAAATGGGTTTTTTAAGGAATTGTGAACAGTTATTATAAAATTATTTTCAAATAATGATATGATGAAATGGTTTGGAAAATATGGTGCATGGGTAGTATTGGGTACCTAGGTGTATGGTAGAGGAATAGGTCTCATCCACTATATTTGGGTTTTATAATGGGATATTCCTCTTCTCCCTAGGCACATTATTCTATGGACTTGTTAGACCTCCTGAGGGTTCACATTGTAGGGTGTTCCTACCCTCTATTGTCTCGATGAATATGTCTAGAGGCATGATGCCCATTTGATTAGATATGATTACGTAGGATTTTCCTAGATATCCTGATATTTTTTTATCCTAATTGTGATGTAATTAGTGCTTCTCCCCTGCCAAATTATGATACATTTGGTCTATAATATTTCTAGTGTACAAAAATGGTTTTGATATAAGATGTGATGCACTATGTTTTTAATGATATATATATTCGGAGATATATGAATAAAAATTCCTTAAAACTAATTTACTTGTATTATTTATAAATTTTAGGAAAGGGGAAATAACTGTTTTTTATTATTTAGTTATAAAAACTGATAAAATATATATCATTCATTATTTAATTTAATATTGATTGGGATTATATTATTTTTCAGATACATGATAAATAACACACGTTTTAGATCATACTGAGACTATTATCGTACACTATGTGTACCCTATTAGTGTTGTGCAGACCATGTCATTTCTTTTGATCAAGGGAAAGGAAATGCATCGATGTGATGCAATGTGGTTTTCTTTCATTTTGGTTTTGGTATCTAGATTCTGTGATTGTGTGCATTTTTCCATGCTATCAATGGATAATTTTGGAATATTGTTTTTAGTTGTGATCATTATTTGATGTTGGACTTGTGTCTTGGAGATTATTATACTAAATTTTCAGTTCTATTGCTTTTATGTTATCCTTTAAATTATAAATTATATATATATATATATATATATATATATTCATATTTCTTTATAATATTTAAATTTTTACATTTGTATATATGTCTTGTTGTTCACCTATTGTTTGGTAAAATAGTTCCCTCTATTGTTTGATATTTTCTCGGGTTCTAGACAACAACCTGTTGGGATCGACAATTCCCTATGATATGTGATAGTTTTGGTTGGGTACTAGATTGAGAGGGTGTTTATGTTGGGTTCTTCACAAGATAATTTCATATTAATTACTGATTTTTTGGTATAATCATTATCATATAAGTTATATATCTAAGGAACTGAATTTGATATTCATCAAATATTAGATTCACGCTAATCAGTAGTGTACCTACCTCAACATGGGAAAAACATCTATGTGACCTTTTTATTCGTGGGATAACAACCCATGTGCCCTTGGAGCTCATAAATCATTAATAATTTCCAAATTTAATAGTGGTGTGTACTAGATTTACTACACATAATAAAAATACATTCATGTTTATGAAATATGATCATGCATATATTTGTAATTGTATAATATCTTAAACCCATGAATTGAAAATTATTTTCATTATGATTACATAATTATAGTGAATAACAATATAGAGATAATACAGATAAAAAAAAGGATTTCAATACATGTGAAACAAAAGAAACAACAATGGAAATTCATATAAATTATAATATCAATAAGAGATTATATCAGAATTTTATGAGGTGAATAAGCATTTCCACTGAAATAAATTATATAAAATAGAAATAATTCCATATTATTAGAGAAAAAATTCATTCAAAGGATCATTGGAAACATTTAATTTATAGGGAATTAAAGGATTATCCATGACGATGGGAATGACTATTCGTGCGGTTTATGTTAAAAATGGATTTTTTTCACACCTTTGGAAGAAAGAACATCGTTCGAAAAATGACATGATGATTCCTTTTAATGATTTTTTGAAAAATTAAAACATTTATAAAAATTACATTAATCAATAATTTTAAAAAAAGAAAAAATTCATTAAATTAATTTAATGAATTTATGGTCATGGATGAAAAATATTAACAACCGTATAAAAAAGGGGTTTTTTTAAAAAAAATTCCTTTATAATTTTCAGTACCTAAAGAGATGAAAATGAAAGGAAAAAATTTAATTTCATGAAATAACCATTGAAAGAAAATTGAATATTATATTTGATAGTTATATCATATAATTTCATCAATATATATTTATGTATAAAAAACCCTGATATAAAGTTACATTGTAACATAAAACCCTTTCTTCAAGTTAAAATTTCATCATAATAAATATACCCTCATGTATAATAAATTAAAGTTTAATATAATTATTTTAAAAACCCATATTCATAGTTATAATAACATACATATTAATTTTATAATATCTTATCCATCATTTAATGAAAAAATTTCATTGTTTCAGGTGTTAACTTGTTTTTTTAATGTATGTTTCATTTAGAGAGATACAATAAATTCATCATGACCATATTACCATCACTATAAAAATATAAATAATGATAATTATTTCAGATATATATATATCACATAATTATTTATATCATTTCATAAATGTAAATGATTGATAAATTTATGGCACTATTAATGGAAGCATTATCCCGTATGTACCGTGGAACATTGTATTCATTTATGAAAACAAATGAAAGGAAGATAAAAAAATTATACAAATAAATAATAATAAGTATATCATATGTATTATGTAAATAAATCATAATACCAATTTTTTGTGGTAATCATTGAAAACGAATTTTATCAATATGTAGAGCTTGTATTCTAAACATACACATAAGTGATAATTTTATCCCCCATTTGATAGAAATAAAGAAGAAATTAGTTGTCCCATAATAATAATTATAATACATAGATATATTTATGATAAGAGATTAATTATTTGATGATGTATACATAATATTTAGTTTATTTAGAAAATAAATATTCTTTGAAAAATTTAGTTTAGATTTTTACCTTTTCATTAAGAGACATAGTTTGGATAACAAATTAATAAATATTAAAGAGGTTTAAGAAGAAGATAATAGGATAAAAAAATGGAAATGAATCTATTATGTTTTTAAGGATTAGATCATCTAGTGAGATATTTGTTTTTTTTATATTTCAGGATAATATGTTCTTTTTTATAAATGATGGTAGGGACACATATAAAATTTATTAAAACATTTAAATATTTTATAACCATTTTAATAACAAAATAATAGTAAATGTACAATAATTTTTTTAAGATTATATTAGTTCAAAATATCATCAATTAATAATATTTATACATATTTATGTCAATGTTTTACACCTATTTCTTAGTTTACACCCCCCCATAATCATATCTATCCTCTACAATGGTAATAATATATTGCTTGTATTAATATTAATTATGAATAATAATGGATTTAGATTCATTAAAAAATGTCAAACTTATTCTTCCATATATGTAAATCTTGTTAATAAACTAAATTTCAAAATTTTTCATAATTATTTTTTTTTAAAATGTATAACATTCATTGAAAACTATTTCTAGAAAAATGTAATTTTTTGAGAATACAAATTTGTTTAATTTAATTCAATTTCATGTTAATATAATTATATTAATTTTACAATATATAATATATAAATTTAATTTACATCATTAAATAAATTTTGTAAATTTATTTTATTATCATAAATACTCATTTCATACAAAAAAATAGTTTTTTTGAAAAATAACTCGTTTTACATTCAAATGATTTATCTTCATTCAAAACCCTTAAATTAATAATGTTTTAATTATTTTTAATATATTATCAAAACATGAAATTAAAATAACGTTTAATAGTTTTTATTATATTTTAAGATATAATTACATAACACATAGAAAAATAAATTTCTTTGTAAATTATTTCTTTTAAACATGGAACACATTTATTTTAAAAAAGATATTGATTATTTCTTAGACCATAATTAATCTATTTTTTGTAAGGGTATTATATATATATATATAGAATAATGAGGTTAATAATATTCACCCCTACTGATTAATGGCCTTGTTAAAATGATTAAAATATATCATGTTTAATTTAGCCACGAGGTTTCATGTTAAGAATGATATATAATTATTTAAATTTATTTAAATTGAATACATATTTCATTGAATGGTGTAAAACCAAAAACACCTTATTGGACTTAATTTTTTTGTACTATTTCATGTAATTATTAAAAACGACACATAGTTCCAGGTATATCTGTATTCTTTTCAATGAATTGTCACATAGCCCTTGGTGTTCATTTCATTACCATGGCTTAAAAAATGACTCCTCATCATTAAATGAATAGTTCTAAATATACTAATAGATATATAATATAACACACATGTTTTTACCCACCCAAACAACCATTTTCTTATTCAGTATTGTGAGTAACATAATTGGAAAAAAATCCATAGAATTCCACCCATTTAGAAAATTCAATTGTTTAGATGTGGGCTCAACATTATTTATAATAACATCCTAAATAATCCCTCACCATATATATTAATTGTTAAATATTAATATACAATTAATCACTGTGGAAGATTCCATTGTATTCTTGTTATAATAGAATTCATGTTTAATCCATTTCATGAACCCTGAGGGGGTGGGAGATTTAATTCACATAAAACGGAACTCCTCTTCATTACATTAGGGGTTTTTGTGTCTCTGCTAGAGATCTGATTCCATGGAAAAGTATTACCCTTCCCTAACTTCTATAATAATATCTGATTTGGTGAGTAAAACAAATAGATTATTTTTATATAAATCTAACTAATTTTGAAATGTTATTGTTTTAGTGGGTGTTATAATATGATTTATTAATCAAATTATAGAAACACCCCTTCTGTATGTGGGACTTGAGATCTATGAAACCATGGGGTGACATTGTTCTAGAAAACTAGAAATTGTTTTAAAATTTATAGTCTTGATAAATCATGATCGTGATATCTTATGGGAGAATTGAAAAACCTAAGAGGGACAAAATCTTTGTAATTTATTTCACATTCCATAATCATGGTTTATAAGGATCAATTTACATATTTCATTTCACATAACCTTCAATTATATTTATTATAATTATAGAGACTAATTTTATGAAATAAATTAACTTCTATATACCTTAATATACTCCTAGAGTAGTTCAATCAAATAGATCAAATAATTATCAATACTTGATGTTGATGGAAATAGATATCCTCAATCTCAATGAGTGGTAGAATATGGGGAAATAGGATGGAATATTCCTTAATAGAATTTTATAAATTTTATACTACTATTATAGGTGAAATATTGATAACATGTGTGTGCATGAAATTTTAAAAATAAACATATGTGATTATGGGTACTTACCAAATCCGATTAGAGTGATTGTACCCTAAAATAATATTAACTATTATTATGTATGAAAAAATGGATCCTCTATAATTGATACATTATCATATTAATTAAAAACACATCATCCATTATCATAATACAATAATTTGGGGATAAGGGAATCTTTATACAAACTTACATGGAGTAATTGATAAGTTGTCTATGTCATTAGTGACCCTAATTTTTATTACATTACTATTAAATTTTTTAAAAACATAAAATCATTACACAAAAATGATAAAAAGGTTTATTTTATTGGGGAAAATTAGACCACACAGAACATTTAAAAAATAAAACATAAACATTTATCTAATTCCTTATTCTTAAGGTTCTTATTGTCCTTCAGATTCTCTTCAGTACAAGTAATCACTCGAGGATATACATAAAAATGTGGTGAGATAAAATTGTAATAACAGGATAGAGAAACACATGAATGAATATAACATGTGGTGTGAATAATAATAAAATCATAATCATAATCATGATAGTAAGCATTAGATAAAGTCATGTAATGCGAAAATGCATAAAAATGAATCATCATGTCTTAGTGTTCAACTACTATGCATAGTTGTGAACAAAGATAGCATTATGTTCCCAAATATTTCAATATTATTTTTAGAAAAATCACATTACCCAATGAATTGGAGGAATTTATAATTCTGGGTGCACCCATCACATCCTAAAATTTATATTGTGGTATATAATCTCAGGCGCACCCACCACATCATAACATTTACATCATGATGCATGAAACCTATAACATGTACCAGTAATTGACATAAAATAACACATGCAAAGGAATGGGATTCATTTAAAAAATAAAACCATCATAATAATTTTCTTCCCAAATTAAATACGTAATAACATAATTGATATATGAATCATAAACCTTGAGTGAAGAAGAAACAATCTTGAAAAGTAAAAGGTGTGTTTTTTTGAAAGAAGATTTATTTTGGAAAACATAGTGTTTTTCATAAACTCAAGTAGAAAATATTTATATCCCATAGAAGGTAAGATAATTTTTAAGAAATTATTTTTATGTAATATCCATAATGAAAATGGGGTGACAGTGGGAAAACCCAATGAATGAGAGTTGGCTTTGAGAATTCCCATTACCTTGTATCTGAATGCTTTCTTCACATTTATATAATGTATAATCACAATAGGTTAATTAATTAACAAATAAAGAACCTTTTATACATGAATTTTATTCATTATTATTTTATAATTTTATCTTATGGTATTTTGGATGAGTTATAGAGTTTAATTTCATCCTTTGGGGGCATTCATTTTCAAGGTTTTCAGGATTGGTTTACTTTTATACATGAATAGATGTTCGTTTAAAATGCGAGAAAATAACCAGAATTGTTATTAAATGTTTATAATGATATTATATAAGTATAAATGGTATTATAAATAATTTGGTTATATATATTGAGGATGAATCATTAGATAATAGTTAATAATGATTTTTTTAAGATAATTATGGTGGTTTTTTAGTCACAACAAACTTATTTAGATTTATAATTTAGTATTATGTATATAATTTAGTTACTAAACTTAACAAGGTTTATAACACAAAAATTTAAACAAAATTCAACCATTTAATGGTTTTATTTATATCTTTGAAAGAATTTATGTGAAATTATTGTGCATCGCCCACGATGTCGATAAATTGACACATCACAGGTGGCGATTTTATTATTAGAATAAAAGAGAGGGAGGAGTTTAATGATGTATATTAAATTTAAAATATATAATTATACTATATTAATGTTATTGGAGTTATCAAAATTTTTTTATTACTGGTGGTGAGGATAATATAAGAGTTGAAATGAAATTGAAATAAAATTAAAAGAAAAAGGAAGAGTATTTTACCTCTTGGATTTATTATGCTTGAGAACCTCCTTAATGAAAATTGATTGGTACTTTACCGATTCAATGAGATAATATATGTATGGGAGGGGGTAGAGACGATTATTTTGTATTATTTGGGCCTATACCAAATCTTGGTAGGTGTGAGGAAATGAGGTGGTTAGGGGTTGAATTTATAGTAGAGTAGAGGGGTGTTTTCTCATTATAATATTCAGTACTTTACTATTTTGGATGAAGACTATGAATAGTTGTAGAATTATCATAACAATTTTTAAAATAATTAAGGTTATTTCATGATTTGGGTTCTTACATTGTAGATGAATCAAGGAATAAAGTATTTAACTTATAATGTATGTTTACAAAAAATTACTCTATTTACTGTTCACAAAAATGAAGTATTTTAGAAAAAATATGAATAATTCACACCAATAATTTTTTAATGTTTAGAATTCAAAAATGAACCCCATTTTATGAAAATAATTTTCAAAATATGAGTAATATAATTTTTTCTTAAAATCAACCTTTACTTAGAAAATACATATATTAAAATTATAACTGATTTTATAATACGTTGAAAAATTACTTAGGGTCTCCTAAAATTATTTTAAAATCATATGACCTAAAAATATTAATTTATCAAAAAAGTTAATTAAAATTCATTTTTTTAAATTATTTAATTAATCATATAAATGTAATTAAATATTTATGTCTTACCAAAATTCCAACACTTCATTATTTTTTTTAAAATATTTACTAACTTATTCTATGATATAAATATATCATATTTTCACTTATAAGATTCCTAAATTTTATTTATGAATTCATGGGTGAGGATACTATTCATTTGGATGGTTTACTATTCCTAAGATTCATATTACTATTCTAAAATTAAAGTTACTATTTCATATGCATTTGTTCCATAACATCTAGAAATACTTCTTATTTTATTAACTATTTATTTATAATGATTTTATTTTGGTGTATAAGTGATTTTATATGATTTATACTACATAAAATTATTATAATAAGTGAGAAATTTCATTGATAAAATTTTGGGTCGTTACATTCTTCCCCCCTTTTGAAATTTCACCCTAAAACATTCATTTTTTATAAACAAGTGAGGGTAATTATCATTCATCACCTCCTCCAATTACAAAGTTACTTCATCATACTTATGTTTCCCCCACAACACTTTAACAATGTGGGTTGTATTGTTGTGTAGAACCATATCTCTCTAATCCAAAATCATAACCGGCTATTCCTCATATGTGATATCATCTTGAAGTTGTACAACCTATGAGTTCAGTACATGAGAGGGATTTATTACATACTTCTTCAAGTGTGATACATGAAACATATCATAAACTTCATCCGTATTCCATTTATGTGAATGCAAATTGGCCACAACTCATATGTGATCAAATATCTCAAATGGGAAATGTACATTGGGATTAGATTCTATTTCTTTGTAAACCCCATGACTCACTTTTGTGGTGATATTTTCAGAAATAATTTATCTCTAATATCGAAATCCAATTCCCTTAACTGGTTTCCAGCATAGCTATTTATATTACTCTGAGAAGTTTTCATATGTTTTTGGATTTATTGAACATTTGATGTCATCTTTTTCAGAAGATCAGGTCCATGTAGATTTCTTTCATTATATTCATCCCAATTAGTTGGAGTTCTACATTGCTTCCCATATAAAGATTTATATGGATCCATCTTAATACAAGAGTGGAAGCTATTTTTGTTAGAGAACTCAACCAATGAGAGATGCTAATCCCATCCACCATTGAATTATAATGAGCATGATCTTTACATATCTTTGAGTATATGAATAGTTTTTTTAGATTGGACATCATTTTAGGGGTAAAAATATGTGATGAAATATAATTATGTACTCAGAGAATGTTGAATCGTCCTCCAGAATTTAGATGTGAACCTGTGATCATGATCAGAGATAATCGATAGTGGAACTCCATGTAGTCTCAACACTTAATTCACATATTTCATTGTATCTTTTTAAAGACAGTGATATTCCCGAATATAAATGAAGTGGTTAGTCCTGGTGAGTTGTTCCACCATAACCATATCGCATTATTTCCATTGGATGTATTTGAGTGATATGTGAAAATGTACATAGTGACATTTTCCCATTTCCTCATGGGTATAGGAAATGGTATCACCATCCCTTTGCAATCTGGTACGCATCTTTAACTTTTTGGCATTTCAATAACCTTGAGATATAATCCAAAATCCTCTTCTTTATGTTATCCCACACGAAGTTTTCTTAGAGATCACAATACATATTGGTACTCCCAAAATGGATAGAGAATGTTGAGCTATGAGAATTATCCAATAACTCATTCATTATCCAGGGTGATGATGGAACATGAAGCCTCATTCCAAACCAAATAACACCATCATCATCGATATGGAACTCTTTTATATTCCCATCCTTTTCTTGATTCAAATTCTTTCAAAACTTTGGATCATCCATTTGTGCCTCCTTAATCTTCTCTCGGATAGATGGTTGAGAAATTATTTAGGAAAGTAGGATATATTTATTGTTGTTATAATTTCCAAATCCATCCTTTTCATTTCCAAAAAGATATGTCCTTTCATAATCTGTAACATGGATAGAGTAACAGGTTATTTTCTTCTAAGAGAATAAGCTGCCTTGTTCACCTTTCTAGGATGATAGTGAATAAAGATATCACTGTCTTTATTTATCTCTAACCCTACCCTTTGTTGCATGTTGATGTTCTCTTGTGTGAATAGATACTTTAGTCTATTATGATTGGTATATATGTCACCCTTCTCAACATAAAGTTAGTTACTCTTGATTTTCAAGGTAATAATAATATCTTCTCTCTCTAGATCATGCATCGAGTAGTTCTAATCATATATCTTCAACATCCTTGAGGCATCGAATATCACATTATAAATTTTAAGAGTACACAACCCAAGAAATTCTTTGAAATGTCACTTTATATCACAAAGAATTCCCTGATTTTTGGTAATGTGAGTATAGGTGTAGTGATCAACCTTCTCTATAGCTGCTTGAAGCTTCCCTGGAACCCATCCATCCAGAAATACTTTTCTTCTTTCCTTGATATCGTAGTTAGAGTTCTAGACAATCATGAGAAATTTTTAACCAAATGGAGGTATTACCCAGCTAATCTATGAAAACTACATATTTTTGTGACACTAGAGGGTGTGGTCCATTCCCCAATTTCCTTTTTTTTTGGGTCAACATAAATTCTCTCACTTGTGATCACATGGCCCAAGAATGTGACTTGTTGCATCTGAAAGTCACAAATGATGAACTTGTCATACCACTTCTCCTTCCACAACATCGGCAACACAATCCTTAGATGTTCATCATCTTCCACCTTGAATATAGACTTGATAAAAATATAATTGATAAAATTAACCCAAAAAATTTATAGGTAATGTTTAAAGACTATATTCATCAAATATGTTAAGATTTCAGGGGCAATAGTAAGTCTGAAGGGAACCACCAAAAACCCATAGAGACATTACATTGTACATAATGATTTCTCATGAATATCTTCCTTTTACACCTTTAGCTAATGATATCCATAATGGAGATCCACCTTCGATAAGTATTAAGATCCTCATAGTTGATTGAACAAGTCACCAATCATAGGAATATGATAGTTGTTCTTTATGGTGATCTTGTTGAGTTATTGATAATTGATACACATCCACATTGTTCTATCTTTCTTATTGAAAAAGAGCACATGCACACCCCAATGTGATGCATTAGTGTGTATGAACCCTCTTCTTAAATTATTTTGAAGTTGCTTCGTTAACTCCACAAGTTTGATTGGAGATATCCTATAGGGAAACTTTGACATAGGATTGGATCCGGGTATGAGTTCTATTGAGAAATATAATTCACGATCAGGGGAAGTACAAGTAACTCTTCAGGAAATACATCCATGTATTCCATCGTAAATCAAATTTCCTTTATGTGGATACCTTTATTTGAATCAATAATTTGAGTGAGGTAGGATTCTTCATATGGAATTAATACCCACACCATTTAAGGATTTTTCAAATATGATTCATGATATTCCTTTCATTTGTAGTGGACCATGGGATGCTTTAGGATAAGAAAATATATTTCCTTTTCCGAAAAATTTATATGTTTTCTATATAACAAGAGTCAATAAATTACCCTGATAACATAAAATTCCACCAATGGAAGTGTCATGAGATTTGCTGTAAGAATATTCCAAAATACTCCAACATGAGAAGAGTCCAAATCTTTGGTTTCAATGATTTAAAAACTAGGGGATTTTATGGATATGTATACTTCAAGGGTTCACTGATTTGATTCAATTGTTCTAGAAAACATGCATGATATAAAATAATGCATTGATATAGAATCAACTATGACTTTTTCCATTTTTGAGTGAATTGTAAGTGCACCATATACGACATTGGTTTCTTATTCTACCCAATAATAGTAATTGGATAAGCCTTTCCTTTATCCTTTAGATTTGGTTGTTGATAATGCTGATTACCCTTGAGGACATTAGGATTAGTGCACCTACTTTCTTTGTTCCATTGCTCCCTATACTTGTAGCATTGGACCATGGGTGGTTCTCTCTTTTGATCCACCACATCATCCTGATTCCTCATGTATTTTCAGGATTAAAGACCTCAATGCCCTTCTATCCAAAATTTTAATTATCTCGACATATATTATAGGTAGTTCCCATGAGGATTCTTCTAATATTTTGGACATGTGGGTGGTTGAGTTTTCATTCCACTTTTTCATTAAATCCTCTAGTTTGAAACTCAATCATCTGTTTCATATCACCATATACATGGGACAATTATCCAAAGTCCATATACACTTTTAGAGAACATCAGAAAAATTCTTCATAGATCCCAAATTACCAAATTGGATGTTCTTTTCAATGGTGTGGTTTTAATCCACTATAGAATCTATCAATTTTTTAATCTTTGTTGATAAAAAAAACAGAATTGTACATTGAAAGACATGGGTTATTCTATTCGTTGGCCATGAAAAATTCAAAGTCCTTTTTCTTTAGCTCTATGATTTCTTTCTTCATCATTCTATGAATAGTTTGAGGGAAATACTTATCATGAATCATTTTATTAAAGTCTTCCCACTACATCTCTTCAATTTTTCCACTTGGTTTGGTGTGACTAATCAACTCCCATTTTTTATCGACCTATCTATCATGTTTGTAAATGGATATAGTCATATTCTATTTCTAAGAATATTGACTCACAAAAAAGATATTCTCCATGGAATTGACCCACTGTTCCATACCTAGTGGATCATAAGATCCGCTAAACGTTGGTGGTTAAAACTTATAGTAAATTTGATAGCTAATTGATTCCTCTTAGGTGAATGTTGAAATTCCACATTATTTAGGTTATTGTTCACAACAAGAGACAGTTGGGTACAAATTTCAAACAAATTTTTCACTCCACCTCTAAAGGTATTGGGTAGGTAATTCAGGTAATCACTGCATTATCCCTTACATGAGTTGTTGTCTTGGTTTCTACTGGTTCCCACCATTTTCTAAAATAGAAAATGATATAAAAAAATATATGTCAACCAGCCATGAATAAATAATCTATTCCTTTGGAAAATTAAGACTAAAGGAATATTTTGTGGGATTCCAATTTTTATAAAATAGTATTTTATGATTACATATAGTTAGTCTCATACTAAGGGTTTTCACTAGGGTTCTCTAATCCGAATTCTCAACTTAACTAAATCGTGCTCTCATACCAACTATAGTGACCCTTATTTTTATTACAATACTATTACATTATTTTAACTTTATAAAAGCATTACACAACATTGATCCAAATGTTTAGTGTCTTAGGAAAACTAAGAGAAAAAAATAACATTTAAAAAAAAACATAAACATTTATTTAATTCCTTATTCTCTTGCTTCATATCGGCCTTTCGATTCTACTCATTACAAGTAATAAACAAAGGATATACATAAAAAGGGTTGAGAAAAACCCCTAGTAATTGGGTAGAGAAATACATTAATTAATATAACATGTGGTGAGTATAATGATAACATTATCATCATAATAAGAAGAGGAAGTATTAGATAAAGGCATGGAATATTGAAATTCATTAAAATGATACATCATCTCGTAGTGTTCGACTACCACAAATTGTTGTGAACAAAGATAGAATCATGTTCACACATATTTCACTTTTCTCATGAGATATATCAGATTACCCAATTCATTGAAGAGATATATATTTTCGGGTGTACCCATCACATCATAACATTTATATTGTACTATACAATTCCAAAAATTTACATAATTATGCATGCCACATAGAACATATATCAATATTGGATTTAAAATAAACCATTGAAAGGAATGTGTTTCATTTAATTAATCATACATTCATAAAACTTTGGTAACCAAATGAAATAAAGAATAACATACTTGATATATGAATCATCATCCATGAGTAAATAAGAAACAATATCAATAACTAAAAGGCCTCTTTTTTTAAAAGAAGAGTTCTTTTTAAAAACAAATTCGTTGTCATAAACTCAAGTGGAAAACATGTATATCGCAGAAAAGGTAAGATAATTACGAATAAATTATATTTATGGAATATCTATATTGAAAATGGGATGATATAGGGAAACCCCAAAGAACGAGAGTTATGTTTGAGAGTTTCCATTACCTTGTATCTAAATTATTTATTCACTTTAATATCGTGTATATTTACATTATACTAATTAATTAATAAATCCATAACCTTTTATAAATTTATTTGATTCATTATGGTTTAATTATGTTATTTTATGGGGTTTTAATGAGTTATTGAGTTTAATTTCAATATTCATGAGCATTCTTTTTCATTGTTTTCATGACTGGTTTATTTGTATACATGAATAGATGTTAATGTAAAATGTGGATAAATACCTAGAATTGTTATTATATGTTATTAGTGATATTACATTTATTTAAATGATCTTATAAACAATTTTATTAAATGTAATGAAGATGAATAATTAGATAAATGTTAATGATGATCATTTTTTGTTAATTTTGATGATTTTTTTTATCACAATGACCTTGTTTTGTTTTATCATTTAGTATTATGTATATAAGTTAGTTATAAAGAATAAAAAGGTTTATAACATAAAAATTATAATATGTTTTCATCCTTTTTATGGATTTATACACATCCTTTAAGGCATTAATAGAAAATTAAAGTTCATATCCCAAAAAGATGTTAAATTGACACATCCCAAGTGATAATATAATATTTAGAATAAAAGAGAGAGGGAAAAGTTTAAAGATGGATCTTACATTATCCTGATAGAAATATAGTATATTTATTTTTCTGGAGTAACCGAGAAATTTTGTGGATGGTAGGTGAGGAGAGGAGAATAAAATAAATGTAATTGAAAAGAAATTAAAGGAAAATGGAAGAGTATTTTGCCTCTTGGATTAATCCTCATTGAGAACCTCTTTAGGCAAAGGTTTTGGTCTTTTTATGAGACCAGGAGATCCTAGACATACGGTAGGGGATATGGAAGAGTATTGGAAATGATTTCAGAGATGCTCAAGGCTTGAGAGGTTTGTGAAAAAGAGGTAGTGAGGGTTGTTATTTATAAAGGAGAAGAAGGTTGTTTTCTAATTATAATATTCATTAGTATATTATTTTGGCTCAAAAATATGAGTAGTTTGATAACTATCATAAAAAATATTAATATAATGAAGGTTTTTTCGAGGTTTTGGTGCTTACATCAGTGATTACTCAAGGAATAGTGTATTTAACTTATAATGTATGTATACCATAAATTACCATATTTTACTATTCACAAAAATTCATGTGTTTGAAAAAAATAGAAAAAATAACCATAACCATTTTTCGATGAGTAGAATTCAAAAACAAATCCATTTAATGAAAATAATTTTCTACATATGATAAATTTAATTTTTTTCTTGAAATAATCATTTACTTGGAAAATATAGATTTTAAAATTATAACTAATTTTATAACACATTGAAAAATTAATTAAGGTCTCATAATATTATATTAAAATAATAATAATTAAATATGTAGATTTATGAAAACATTTAATGAAAATTACATTTCTTTTAAACTATTATATTAATCATAAAATTGTAATTTAATATTTATGAGTTACAAAAATTCGAACCCTTAATTAATAATTTATAAAATATTTACTTTCTTATACTATGATATAATTATATCATATTTTCACTTATAAGATGCCTAATTTTTTTTATGATTTCACAGATGTGGGTACTACTAATTTGTATGGTTTACTATTCAGAAGGGTCATATTAATAATCTTAATGAAATATTACTATTTCATCAGTATTAGTTCCTTAACTTATATAAATAATAAATATTTAATTATTTATTAATTTATATAGGGTTTATTATGGTTTCTAAGTGATTTTTTTGTGATTTATACTATATGAAATTTCTATAAGGGAGAAATTCCATTGATAAAAATTTGGCTTGTTACACCATCCCTCTATCATAATGGTTCCCTCAAATTTTTTTCATGTAGAGATATACAAATGATCTGAACCATTTGATGTACCATGAAAATAAATTTCAAGTGGGTTAATTGGGTATATTTTATCCCCCCATGGTACACAAATTTTTCAGTTCGAAATGGCATGAATGTTCTCAAATCCCAATGGACTATCACAATGGTGATATTTTTTATAGATAGAGTTTTATGTGGTGATTTCATTGTCAACATAAAATGATGGATAATAAGTTGAAATGTTTAAAAAATGTGAATTTTATGGATATATATCTAAATTGACATAAATAAACTCAATCATAGTAGAGAAGAAACCTATTGTTGATTGTACATCCTATATACATATTCAATCTATAAAAAGAATTATGATCCCTTTCATGATATAAAAATAAGTAGAGTGTTAAAAAATGTGGTAATTTCGCTCAGTAATTATTCCAAATCCAATTGTTTTCAATAATAGAGATTTTTGGGAACACCATTATCACATATCCCACCATAATTGGTAAGTCACTTTTAGTATAAGTAAATAATGAAACGCAAAATTCAATTTTCTCAGAATTATTTATTGAATCATATGGGGCCCTCTCAGAAAATAGAGACTAAATAAAAAGTGATATATGATAATAATTCATAGATTGGATGATATGGATCACTAAAAAAATTAAACAATTAATTGGTGAGATTGTGTATCACTAATATTTCAATGCTCCATTAATAAAAAATTATTTATAGAGGTTCATCCTACCTCGCATCTGAGTGTGATGGTTAAAAAGACTTGGATTGTGCAGATACAGTCCCACCCTTCTATTTCAAACATCTTTTTTAGGATAAGATATAGATTCACTAACACAATATTTTCCATCCCTACAATACTACTAATAAAAATTCCACACCAATATTACTGAATAGAATATATGGTTTTTGTGTTACAATAGTCCTCTAAAATTGGGATGTTTTAAAAATGATTTGAGTAGTATTATAATTGATGAATATATTCATAATGAAGATAAAGAAATCATCAAGACTGATGATATAATAAAACATCAAAAATATTGATTCATTTATTATCTCCATAGAGTATCCTTGATCCACCAAATCATGCATGTGGATCCTTACTAGAACCATGTTATTGGTCACATTTAGTAGAATATCTAACATCATTTGATATGTGTTAGCCTCCACAAGAGAATTTAATTGTTAGAATTATATATGGAATTATTATTTTCAAATTTATAGATATATATTCCACCTTGAGAGGATTTCTTTATTATTATATAATCATCATAATTTTAAAACGTCTAAAAAAACTGAGAAGACATGTTGTGTAGATTGTCTTAAGAGAAATTAAGATGTTCCTATCTAGGAATCAAAGAGGAAATACACCCCCACTGACATTAGATATAAGAAATGTATATATTTTCCATACAATTAATATATATGTCATCTTCATCTATAGAATAATTACTATATAGCATGATTCCAGGTTAATTCAATAACAATATTTCAAATTAATAGTGAGAGGGTTAATCAACATGCCTAGGTTCCTACCTAATCACATTCTTATTATGGTACCTTCTAATATCCTACATCCCTTTCTATATATTTCACGACATCATAATATAGTAAATACCAATATGAAAAAGTTTATGAGGGAATGATGATATCTAATCTTGGTCTTTCTATTGTTTCAACAAAATGATTAAGTTCAGGGAGAAAAATCTGATTCCAAATGAATAGTCTCTAGGGCCATCAATACCCATTATAGACTCACATATATCATTTAATTTTTCAAAATATTCCCCATTATTTGTGACACCATATAATACTGAATGTACTATATTTTAATTGTGAAACATTATCCCAAACAAGCCAGGAATCTAACGTCATAATTAATCTAATAATCTTTTATGATGTTCACATGAATATTTTCTATGATAATGTCATATATTAATTAAAACCACCATCTAGAATAATCAATTGGGGGTATCTCAAAATTGAAGTATGTAAAAATAGAAGTATATATTATGGATATTTAGAGACTTTTACCATTATAATGATAATAAAATAATACAAAAGACATCCTAGGGAAACCCCTTTACTAGAACCTCCTGATTTTAATTTTTCATCGATATTTTTTGTTTTTATTTATAAAGTTATCCATCCCTTGAAAAATTTGAGTTTATCAGATATTTATAATGGATATTTCTCATTTTATTTTAATAGTTGGAATATGTAGACCATAAAAAAAAACTGATACCACGAATCTAACATTCCCACTTTCTTCCAGACTTGTCATTATGAAAAAATTATATGTCCCTCAAACTGTGTAAATATCTCTGAATAGGATCATATAAATACAAATACACATGGATATAAATCTAGACATATAGAATTGAGAGGGATAGAAGGGTTGACATCATAACCAAATTCCTAACACTGATATCATTCTATCTTGGGTAAATATGTTTTTAAGAACCATTTTTTTCATATATGGGAGACATGATTGTGTTTTGGAGGATATAACATATCCCACTGTGACTAATAAAACCTTTATATAACAATTAATGATGATATATCTATGTATGGGATGCTCTATTCTCATAAAAAAATATTTTCTACCCATAATCCATGATCTGATAAGAGAATTAACCTAAAATGTCACAAAAAAAATTATTTTTTATGAAACCAATCAATCATTCCCCCAAAAATAATTTCTAGAAAGGCCATATATACATTTAATATACTAATTATATCTTCTCAGTATATTTGGTAGAATTTATTTTTCATTGTGCTCTACTGGCTAAGTAGTTTTAGAAGGAGATTATAACTTATGTGTAAACATGTTTTGGATATCTATTAATCCTCTTAGATCACACAAATAATTTAATTCATTTTAAAACCCATCACATGTGCATCAGACCATGTACACTGACCTCCATTCCAATTTGTCACCACCTCTGAGGTAGATGTGATATTACATGATTCATGAAAATGGTTCTTGTTAGATCGATTGAAAATTGTTGAAATATAAGGTTTATTGGTCTATATTTTTTAAATACATTTGTTTGGGAGACCTTGGAATGACATGTTATATAGGAATATCCATTCTCCATATCATTTAAATATGAGTATCTTAATATGATTTTGGAACTTCATGATTGGGATACACCATGATTCAGGATTATGGTATTTTTGTATAAGGAAATTAGGATTTATGTATTTGTAAAATGTCCATGTCCATTTATTATGGTTAAATATGATTCCATAAACCTATTTTTTCAAACCTACATGACTTATTGAATGATAGAAAAATGGTACCTCAAATTTCATTAATGTAATTATTAATTATATTAGATCAATTATTATATTGGTATGGTTTCATCAATATCCAAATTAATTCTTGATTGAAGGACCATTCTCTAAAAATGGAAACTAAATAAATGTCAATTGGATAATTAATGGGTAAATAAAGAATTACATTAATAATGAATATAAGATACTTGTAATGTCCACCGAGTGTGGAATAAAAAAATTTATTTGATTCCAATTTTCTCAGCAGCCATTACCCAGAAAACATCAATCATCCCCTTCACGTATATGAATATTACACTAAGGTCTGGCACAACCATCATGGAATCCCCAAGTTAGCCATGCAATGCACGGAGCATCATGTTGAATATGCCTTACCCATAGTGTTCTAAGGAGACAGTGAATGATTTCTTTTCACTAAGACATAATGGTAGATAGTCATGTGACTTGATACAAAAGGGAGAGTATAATTCAAAGGATTCAAATATGTCTTATAATGAATGTAGAGGGTGTGTCTTTATTTATATATAGATGTGAATATATATCCAAAATCTAAATCTCAACATTTACATATTGTGCCCAGGCTAGAATGAATGTGTCTCATTCTCTTATTCATGAAATGGGTGTGTTGTCCCTTTTACAATGATAACTTCATTCTACTGATGAATCTACCAAAATATTTAATCAAATGAATTCTAATTGTATTTAATTTTCCTTATTTTTAATATTTCAGGTTTTTTATGTTTTGGAAATTCAATTCAATCAGAGATAGTTACAATGGAATGATTTCCCCATATATCCATCTCTCAGTTATCCATAAATTCAACACAAATGGATATTTTTTAAATTAAATAGTGTACCATTTTTTGTGTCATGAAGGGTTTTGTTTTACTAGACACAAATCATAGGACTCCTTCCATGAAGGAATATAATCATCTTACTTCCAAAAACCTATCTCCTTGAAATAAGTGCACCTTAATTTAAAAATTCCATTCAAATAAATCCACCATTACCAAAAAAAATATTCTATGTATGCATTACATGAGTTCACTAGTGGAATTATCACCTTGGTTTTATGACACATCATCCAAATTTTTTACAAATAAACATCATCATCATTAGTTTATATTGGTGGGTATTTAGAGGACCCATTCCCAAATAAATATATGATATATCACTTCAACACAAACCCCAATATCAAGCCACTCCGTCATATGAATCAATATGATGATACATAAAGAAATTAATATTAAAATAGTTTAATGAACCCACCCTTATAACCCAATCCATCACCTATGGTGTCCTTCCACCTGGATCAATGCATATTCCTAATTTTCATGGGTTGAAAACAAGATATAAGCATAATTAACATCATATAATGAATGGTTTAACTAATGGAAAATTTGAATGACCCTTCCATTAAATTGAGTACCAATTCCAATATAACCAGGGTCAATATAAAAGGTAAAAAAACTAGTGAAATATAGTTAATTGTAATTTGAATATATAAATAATAAGAACATCATATAAAAAATGGTCCATAAGATGACATATAAAATTTACTTAATTTAAAAAAAATCCAAAATTAATGTGGAAAGTACGTAAAATAAGCTATAGATACATCCCAATGTATAAAAAATAAAAAAACATGTCTTAAAGAGTCATTCGGATGAGACTACGCCACCTACATCAATCAAAGATGATAGTAATCAATAATAGCTACCCAGGTAGATGGGTATTATATATTTACATATGTCCTGGAAAATAATTTCTACATATACCTACATAAAAATATAGGGTGTGATTCCAAAATCATACTAGGATACCCTAATTACTATATTTATTGATTTTTAAAACACTAAAAACCAAAAAAAAGTTTTAAAACACTTTTCAAAACTAAAAAAATTGAAAACATTAAACATTTAAATATTCTTTTAAAATTCCTTTTTTTTCTATTTAAAATAAAAAATTCTTTTTTAAAAATATTTCAACATGGTTTAAATAATAAAAATTTCCAAAAAACATAACATGTTTGACATTTACCAGAATAAATAAAAATGGTGGTCATAATATCAACATCATACGATCAAGTTTATAAAAATGGACATTACAATTTGTGGCCCCAAACCTAGAATCTTGGATCCGATGCATTATTTTAATTCATTGAAATGATTAAAAGAAATAAAATCCTAAATGAAAAATCAATTAAGAAGTATTTTAAAATTTATTTCATACATGAACTTTACTTTAAAATTCAAAACATAAAGTAAAACATATATAATCCATTAAGAACACTATTTCTCTCCTTGATTAACCATGTATATAAATAAAAATATTCATTATGAAATCCTGGGAACATAAAACATAAGAAAGGGACAAGAACATATGATAACTATGGATCAAAAATATAGAGTAAGCTATTATAAATAATAATAAACATTTAAGGTAATTATAAATGTAAAACATAATCCTTTTAAACATAATCTTCAACATAATATGGAGAGAATAAATCAATAAATTCCACTGAAACATTCACTTGCATATTCTATTAGTCAAATAATCATATTTAATATCAATAACTAATATTATAATAAGGTAATGTATAATAAAGAATATATTCACTATAAAAATATTTCTTCTAGATATCTATTTTCGTGATCTATCCTCATGACAGTTTACGTTTTTGGGTAGAAACTTGTCTTTTTTGTCTCAAGCTCTATGATCAAAATAATCCCAAACTTCTTAGAGACAAATGTGAAGGGATTTCTGGAACTAATTTCATCTCATCAGTCCTAATGATGCATTATGAGGCTATAGTGGGACCCACCTATCACTCACTAAGTCCAATACATTCCTTGTATAAAAATGGTGAAACACAAACAACATAATCATTGGTATTAAAAACTAGTATACAAAATATGAATACATTAACCACAATTGAAAAATGTTATCTAAATAGAATATGCACAGTCAAAAAGATCATAAACCAAATCCTGGTAAATTATAACATAAGATATCAACCATAATTAAGCATATGATACATGAAAAGATGTTATAATATATGATAAATACTCTATTAAAATCATTAAAAATAACTTAAGACAAATTCCCCATTTTCTTTGAAATCATTTATTCAATAGTCACACACTTATAAAAAAATACTTTTTAGAAGATATTTTTTATTCAATGTGTCCCATACCACTTTGAAACTTTTTAAATAAATAAACCTTTTAAAACATTCCTATTAATATACATAAATCCTTAAAACCATTCTGAAAACATGGACATTAAAGAGAATGACTTAGAAGAATAAAAAATTAAAAGATTTAAAACAATGTTTTAGTTAAAGATCCCATCACATAAAACCTAAAAAATATTAATTTTATTTTTTAATGAAATTAATAATAGTAATAATATGTCCTTCATAATCTTTTATATAAATATAAATAAATATGTATGATAATATCAGGTGTATTTAAATGGAGAAAGGATTAATTCTTTTAACATTCAAAGCATAACTTACCACATTAATTATTTAAATAATAGGACCAATATATTCAAATGAATCATTAAATACCATAAAGTTAAATTTAATAATTATAAAAAATATAATAGGTGAAGTACATACACCACATACAAGAAATAGGTGGTGGACATGGCTTATATCTCATGTAAATTAAAAGAGAGACAGAATTCCATTACCTTTGGTCGATACTCTCTATATGTGTCTAAAATTCCTTTATAGTATTTTTAAACAAATTATTAACTACTAATAGAATCATTTTAATTTTCATTATATCATATATGATTAATTTGTGACTTTATATTACCTATTTATTAATAATTTCCCAGTCAATGCAATGTTTTAGGTAATAGGTGCTTTGTTTATCGTACCTATTGTGACTTATTATTGTTGATCATATTACCAAGATAATGATATAGTTACATCAATAATATATAAAATAATTTATATATCATATTTTTTCAAAATATAAATTTATATAACATATTGATATATTAAATGGAATACACCGTTCATGGAGACAATTGGCTATAGGTATGCATTAACACTGTTTCTGTTTTCTTATCGTATTGAATAGAAGAAATTAAATGAAACATATGTATATAAAAATATTATTACAGTAGAATTATTATTTCATATATTACATAATTAATCATTATATAAATTTTCATATTCATTAATTAATTTTTAACACGGAAGATGAATTTCATCGCATCGTGGAGACAGTAAACCATACAAACACACGAGCGATGGTATCATTTACATAATGATAAATGGGTAAGGAAATGGATGTTATTTTAAATATAAAAATTCAATATCTTGTCTAATTTATTCTTTATATCCATTATATTCATCATTATATCCATGTAAATAATTTAGTGATGAAAAATAGTTTACATCACAACGTAGAGATGGTAAGCTGCAATAACACAAGAATAGTGATATTGTTTTTCATTGGATGGGTAAAAAGGGAAATATGGTTGTCCTATAATCATAATAACCTATAATTATATGTAATATACAGGATTTATTACTTTTTTATGGAAACAACTTAGGAAAATGAAGAATAAGAAGAGAAGAACTTTGAAAGAGTTGGTAAAATAGTTACATATTCTTCGAGTGTCTCATTTTAATTTGTTTAAAAGGACTCTATATGTTGGATTTATGCCCAAAGTATGGTCTCTTGAATTTATTTCGGTAATTTTTTCAGATAAATGGGAAGGTGTTGGATGAAATAAATGGATTTGTATGTGTGAATAAAATAAAATGAGTGGTTCCCTTTAATAAGGGAGGGGATGGGTACATTAGGAAACTCTAAAACAATTAATTTAATATTAATTGGCCTTTCAATTGAAATATCTCAAAATTTATTTATTTATATAATAATTTTATTATCGGTCTAATTAATCTCAACCAGTTATTTTTATAAAATTTTAGGTCACAAATGTAGCCTTATCTTTTGGGTCTAACCCTTAGTTAAACAGTTTAACTCTTACAACGTCCACTTATCTTTTTACGGTATAGGGTTATTATAGTTATATTAAAATTCCAAAACATCCCCAGTGGAAAATTTATGGAAATATTTAAAACTATCCGAGTTATTTGGCATAAACATAGATTTTTATGGAATTTATATCATTTCATAAAATACTATTTATTTTAAAATTTTATTTATGTCAATTTCAGCACTATTTAATACATGATTTTTTTTGAAGTAATAAAAACATGATTAGATAAAAAAGGTACATTAACAGATCTATAGCATGTCAATGTCATCCCAAAATTTTTTATGGCATTAAATATTTCAATTTATGTTTATTTTAATATTATTACTATCATTTTATTGATTTTTCTTTTAATAAATCAATTAATGAATTATCATTTTGTCATCATTTAATTTAGTTATTTATTTCATTAAATTATCAATAAATTACCTTTATGTAGATAATAATTTTCTATTTATAATTACTATTTATTGTCGACCATAATACTTATATAACCTCTTATTAAAAATGATATATATATATATATATTAAAATTTTAATATGACATTTTTAACTCTTCTTTAAAGAAATTATAATATATGTCATAATCCAACAGAAGTGGCATAAATAGGATCATATCTTCTAAATAAGGTTTATTTTGGTCAAACATGTACTTATCTAATAAAATTAGGACAATTATTATGACAATGTTATATTATTGTATTCTTATTTTTTCCTTTTATTACAAAATTTATCTTTAATCGTGGTAAATAAAATTCAAAAGTTTATATTCACCAAAATTTATTTTGATCCTATTTGGACACGTTATTCATACTTATTACAACCTTGTATTTATTTTTTCTAAATTCAATTTAGAGAAGCCATTAAATTATGATTTATTCTAATCTCGCAGACATGGATTGAAGATCGGTAAAATAGACATTCAAAAGATCAATAATTTTTTATATCTAATTATTTAATAAAAATAATTCTAATGACCTACATGAGGTTTATATGTGTATTATTAAACTATTGTGACATTAAATTAAATTCAATATAAAATAATTATTTTAATAAAAATATCTATTTTAAACTATAATGTAGTATTTTTAACTATTAATCAAAATTTGGTCCTTTTTAGAAATTAACTAAATTTTACCGTAAAATAACTTTGATATTAAAAAATAAAAAATGAATTATATTTTGAAATATAAAATTTATAAATTTCAAAATGTGGTAATTACTATTCATAATCGCTTTTTAAATGTCTAGTTTAGTATATAGTCGTACTCTAAAACTTGCTATTGCGTAAAATTTAAGCTGTTGAAGAAAAAAGTTATTTTATAAGATACATACTTTAAAATCTGGTGGTTTTAAACTAAACCTGATATCACATCATCCAATAACTAACACAATGTATAAAGTCATAAAAATCTACCAAAAATGAGTAATCTCACCCAGGGAACTAACTAGAAGGGTCAAAGGTGAGTGAGACAAAATATTGTATGTTAGATGACTATAGAAAATTTGAATCTTTCATGGTCTTCCATTGAACCGACAACAAGATCTATATTTTTCTCCAGACCATGGATTCGAAGCTCCCACTAGCACCCTATAAAGGTATCTTATGGTAGCTTGAAAAAATGAATGCACTCTCAATATTTCTTTGTGAATGATTTCACTATACCTCTAACATTACCTCACACATACCCCTATTAACCCATGTGCTACTTCACACCTACATAATCGAAAGAATATTTCTTACATGAAAAAAACATTTCAAAAACCAGTTTGAAAAACATTCTAATTTTAAATAAGACACCTTCGAAAAAGATATTACATTTCTAAAACAATTTTAAAAATCCATTGGGAACCATAAATCCACATTTTTCTATTTTGAGAAACACTTAGAGTTCATAAAAGCCTCCAAATTTGGAAAACCTTTTTTAAACACAAACAAATCTACTGATGTATTAAAACCTATCATCCATAAGATAATCCACACCTATAAATAAATTAGGTAGCAATTTGATAAATGAAAACTAATGGTATTTTTAAATTTAATGAATTAAATATAAAATGACCTTAAATAAAAACATATATAAAGGTATCGATTCTAACCGTGTATCCTTCAATGATAACCACGCAAAATAGTTGAGGGAAGATATTAGAAAACTATAACACAACTAAAGAAACAACCCCCCTCCATATAAACCATTTATTTAGCCGACACCCAATTAGAGGTTTTCCACGTTCTATAGAAATCAATGAATATGTAAGATAAGGGGGTTGGTTAAAAAATGAGTATATTGACCTAACACAAGATGAAAAATGAATAATCCATGGAAATTATTCCAAGAGGATATGGAATAAGTTCCCGGATAATGTGATGGTATGTACTATAAGGAGTATAAATTAGGCCATGGTGTGAAATAATCACTTAGGGAATTTTGGTAAATAGAATAAATTTTAATGTATTAATAAGCTGGAGAGATGAGAAATTTTTTCTCCATCCATGTTGTAGTGATATACTCCCCCAAAAATATATATTCACATATCTCACGGGTTCACATGGTTTGATAAATCTTTCTCATTTCTTGAAAATGACATCTATCCCTAAAACCACCCAATCACCATGTTAGATAAATAGTTCGAAAACCATACAAAAAACATGATACATGTTTTTCCTCCACCAAAAATAAAAGCTTCAAATTCTATCCCTCGATAAATCCATCGGTATACCAAAAAAATAAATAATGTTAAATATTTTATATACCAGAGACTCTGTAGGTGTCACAAACTCCCCAAAAATCTGCTTTATACCCCCATAATGTCCTTTTTCATATAAAAAGTTAAGTAGTTAAGGCCAAAGATCCATTAATAATATTTTACATTACCAAATATAAAGTCTATATCCCAAATAATTCTAGATAACATGAACAATTCTATTGAATTACTAGAGAGAAGTTTGTAATTATATTTCTAAACCAGAACAAGTTCTTCCAAAAGCATGACATCTTACTCAAACTCTAATAAAATGACAATAGAACATTGGATGGGATTGGATTGTATAAATTTAATAGGGAATAATGTAATTATTCATCGATCATAGTTAGATTTGTTGGAAAATTCTAAATATTGGATTCCTTCCCCTCACACTATACAATACAAAACCATTATAAATAATGCAGCTCCAATTCTCCATGAATTCCCTAATGATGGTGTCCATGTTTAATATATGCCTAAATAAAGACATTATAGTAAAACTATGTCACCATTTGTAGAATCCATTAATTTATGTATGACTTCTAGAGACTCTTAATATCGATAACCTTTTATGAATTGGTTGTACCATCTATGTTGTGTCCATGATGACACTCAGTCCCATCAAAGAATGATTTCACAAATCATCACAATATAATTTGGACTATAATGGATTATCCTATAATAAATAAAACAAGGAAATCCTTATCTAGTACTTATACCTATTATTATAACAAAAATAAAACAAAAAATGGTGATTTCCAATAAGCACCTAAAAACACTCACAAATTATCACAACATATCATTGAGAGTCTACATGATCTGCTCAGACTGACCATCCTTCCCTTGGTGATATGTGGTGCATAATGTCATCTTATTACCTAAATTTATTTTACATATATTGAAAACTCCAAAAGTAAAATGGGCATTACAATTTAAAACTATCATTGATGGAACTCCATGAATCTTATCAACCTATCAAAAAGTAATGGTGACTGATATCATATACATTTATCGACACCCTGATGGGAATAATGTAGGATGATTTCATCAGATGTTTGAAAACAACCCATATAGAATAATTTTAACTTAATGTATGAGGAATTATCATAAAAAAATTATAAATATATTATCCCACATCCAAACAAGAATGGGATATGGATAGAAAAACCTGAGTAGTCGTTGATTCTCTGACTTGTTTTCTGGTAGGTTAATCTTTGAGGAAAAACATATTCCACTACATGATTCATAACAGGAAACTAGTAATTACTTGACAATGTATAAAATATATCTTTTACCCTGGAATGAATGGCCAATGTAAAATGATGTACCACTTGAATCACCTCACAACTCAATCTAAGATAAACGGTCAGCATCTACCTAAAAAGGACTGAACAATTAAGAGATTGGGAACAATCACATGAGGTATCCCAATAATTTAAAGCACTACCACTATGATGGATCTAATGTTATGATATATTCCCAATACAAACAAAATCTACAATAGAGGGTATGAATTTCACACATTAAATGAAAATATAAAATCATTCTTACTTCATCTATAGACTTATGTAAAAAACCTCATCATTCCCAAATCATATAATAATTCGTGAGTGGGATACACTGGAAGATTCTGACTCAATTAACCAGTGAACAGATTATCCTTCCTAAGAGTATAAGATATATTTAAATAACTAGACTGATTATAACATACCAAGAATCATTTCTCTATGTTTAAGCTTATCTAATACAGAATATTCTAAAAGATTATTTTATTTGTGTTCACCATAATGAACTCCCAAAACTATTAGTGTTATCACATCTATAGTGAATGAATAACTAATATAATATATAGTTCATGGGTGGGGTCATTCCACAATTGTCAGTGAATATTCCATGAGCCTTATGCCAACACATGGTCATCATAAATCAACAAATATTCTAAACTCACACCAACCATGGAATTCTTGTGTCCCAGAGACCAGACTTCCTAATTATAATAAACAAACTCGTAAAAAATAGAATATAGATGGTGATTTATCAAGAGACCCAAAAAACCTTTGGATGATTTTCATTCACTTCATTAGTCAGAGAATACAGCAAGATGTCGCCCAAAAAAATCAGTACTATGGATTTCAAAAAATCAATGGAAGATCTAGTTCATCAATTTTATGAACACTAACATATCATTTGAAATCCCGAAATGAACTAACCAGATACTCAAAATGTAAATACTATATTCCAATAGAAGACTTTTTAACATTATATTCCTAGAATATAAGATGGTGGTAACTAGATCTTATGTCAATCATTGAAAACAAACAACATCCTTTGAGATGATCAAAGTGATCATAAATTTTGGGGAACTGATGTTTATTTTATGGTCACTGGGTTAAGCTTACAATATTATATTAGTATTTTAAGTCATTATTCAAAATCATATTCAAATAAAATAAGTGATTCCCAGGGTCACATTCTGGGAGGGATAAATCATATTCCCTTGAGATCTACAACAAATACATTAAACTCATCTAGCTCAACCAAATCCATATGATAATACAAAAAATAAATCATTATAGTCTTGTGTAATATTTTATAGTAATATTGATCCCATGTTGGGTTACTAATCAAGAAAAAAACCAAATAAAACATTTGGGTACATTCCCTAGAGTACTAGTTGTTCTCCCACAGAACTGTAATTAAAATCATCAAGAAACATCCATGAGAATTGGAATTGAATCATATTCATTTCCTAACAAACTCATACTTTCCTCCCTAATCACATACCCCACTCAATGAAAAATATTTCATTTCTCTCATAATTAGTAGGAAACATGAAAAAATGGTTGTATTTATCATAAATATATTTTAATCTAATCAAAAAAAAGACGAGGGTGAAAATGTCCAAGTCAATAATGGGGAAATTCCAAACGACTTCTAGGACATTAATAAAAATTTAGAACTCCAAGAATATAAACCCTTCATTCATTTTCCAAAACAATTTTGTTTTTAAATAAATCTTTATGGGATTAAAATTCACTCACTTACCCAAAGCGTCATGGTGTTTTAAAAAATGAAATAATTGGATGCATGCTTGTTAAAAAGGTCTGATTCAATGGAAGAAGTGTTAATAATTGAAGCACTCATGATGGTCATCCAAGAATTTCATTCCTCTATACTAGAATATGCTACGTGAAGATAGAATATCCCATGATAAATCAGATCCTTCTTCCCCTAGTGATAATATTAATTTCCTGAAAGTATAGATCCTTTAACATTAGTAGATTTAGTCAGAACCTGAGAAACCATTGATAGAATTTATCCTAAAACCATCTATATGATACAAATAAATAGAACTAATGAAGATTCCCGAAAAATCTCAAACATTTGGAACTCCCTTGAAATCACTTGGAAGGTAGGCCTAGTGTTTCCACCCTCCCCGTATAGGTATGATATAATAGTTTCACACCTTGTAAAATCCACCTCCTCTATTTCTAATAATTATTTCACTCCCTTTCCTCTGACCCAAAGTGACCCATCCAGATACTTCATTAATAAGTTTGAATACCTCTAGATTTCTACCACTGAAATTACAATACTAAGAACAATATTAGTAGTCAACAATACATCTTCCATGGGAACATTATATAAAACCTCTGAATATTCTAATTGAAAAAGAAGAGTGAGTATGGACTGGATCCTTGCCCTCAAGAACATTTGAAAACATCAAGCCTTGAGTAAATCATTCATTATTATATCTAGATAGATGTGTTAAAAATGAGTAAAATGGAAAGAATAATCTATCCACGAGTGGTTCCCTTTTTCAAAATTTAATAAATCCTGAACATACACTACCCTCATGTACTCTATTTAAGACTACCTCTTAATAGATACCTTGAATGAGATCCATGTAATATTTGTTTGTATCCTTCTAAGGAACATCATCTCCCACCACTTCTGTCATTGTTCCTCACTCTAAAAAGTGGTGAATTTCACTATAGAGGTATCAAGAGTATTCATAAACTCAAAATTTGTCTTTATATGACCCAGCAAATCCACATCAACATTAGGTCCCTTGTCTCAATAGAATGGTTGTGGATTTTTTCTTTGTAAACTCCTCATCATTTTCTATTATTTTTTTTTCAATCAACTACCCACATGACACAATGTTTGGATAGTATAAGTAATACACACCACCAATGGTGTATAAAAAAATGGGTTCACTTATGGGTTGTTCTCTACAAGAACATCTTTACACATAAATGAATTCACTATAGGTGGCATCATCTACAAGACAAAACGTACAAGCTTCATCAATAAAAATATCAAAAAACATTAAACAGAGAAAAATAAACCCCTACCATGGGTCTCAAAATGTATAAGAATCATCAAATGAAAATCCTAATGGAAAAAAGAGAAGAGTAATGAAAAAATAATAGTTCATATACCCCAGTTAATGGTTTCTCAAAGTCATTAGGAAAACTATTCAAAAACTTTGTGGTTGTCATTAGATTTTGGGAAAACTGTCCACATAAGATACTCATAGTTACTAATAATTATGTTCCATGAAAATGTGACTCCTAAAATCTTTAACATTTCACCCTTAAACTCAAAATAATAGCCCATGCCCACCCATAAATTCAACACTAGCTAGTAATTACCTCAAAATATCATCATAAAACCCCATAATTAGACTCAGAGCATAATAAAAATATTAGATCAACCAGGTAAACTATTTTTTTGTATGAATAATATTTCTCTAGGAACCCCCTTTCTTGTAGATAAAAAGTTATAATAGTCTTAGGTCCATTAAACTACTAAAATACAAATAAAACCCCACTCTGATACCTTTTGGTAATGAACCAACATTGTTTAATCCAACCCGTCACTCCAGCTAGCCTGTCAGATGGCCTGAAGTGTGTTCCTGATTTCCATAGGCTGTTGATAAACACTAAGAACAATAAAAATACTGTTGGGGGAAATTTCTTTAATGGAAATCCAAAAATATATACCATGAAATGGAATGTCCATAAAAATATAATTAGATTAAATAGAACTTATATAATAAACAGATAAAACATGAAAATGAAAATCATATACAATAATCAATAATAACATCATATACCTAAAATTCCATAATAGGATATATACAAACCACCTAAAGACAAAATAACAAAACTCAAATGAATTAGACAAAGGCTAAACAAGACCAATAAATTCATAAAAACATATAAAAAATATGAAATAAAAATCCTCATGATCAAACATAGTGATTACACCTATCCTATAAAAAAAAGAATACAAACCAAGGTAATTTCCCCCCTTTACATTAGATGTGTCTTGTAAAAAATGTCTATATAAAGAGAAAGTAACTTTTATTTCATGAGGAAATAGTTCCAGCGGGATACCACCATAAATATATTCATGGATATTAAAATCACGAAAACTAATAGTCTAGTTTTAACAAACTTTTCAAAACCAAATGATATTGAAAATATTATACATTCAAATAATAATTATAAATCTCTTAGGTTTTAAATTTTATATAAATAGTTTTTACAAAATAATATCCATCATGATCAAAAAAGAACTAAGTATAATGGTACCGTGATTCTCAACATATTAAACAATGAATATTAAAGGGGATAAAAACAATAACTTCATAAGATTTCACCAATTAATATATGCATTAAAAATGATATCACATCAAACTAGTCAATAATATAATGAATAAAAACCTAAAGTTCAATATGTCATTAGTAATCACACCATTGACACTAAACAAAAGTGTTTAATGTGAGGGATTCTAAACAAAGTATACTAGCTAGCTCGACAAAAATAAAATCCATCATTATCATCTAAATTCCCAACTGTAAGAGAAATCTTGATCTCTTGAAAAATAAGTGGAATCACTCATAGTCTCCCTATAAAATCACCCCATTGTCTTTTCTAAAAAAATTAAAGCTCTCATAGTCTTCCTCCAACATAAATCTTAAGGTTCATTAATCAGAAAATCACTCACACCTCAATAAACCCATGTTTTTCATCCTACCAACAAAATCCAAAGAATGTTACATATATAAAAAACACTTTAACAAGATTTTTTTTTTTAAAAAAACATCACCATTTTCTATATGTCACAATATATAAGTAAATAAATTTTTTAAATAATCTAGTTTATAACATAAAACCTCCATGCTCTATTTTATCAAACACTTAGTGTTCATTCCATCCACACCCATTTGGAAAATGTTCGTCAAATACCCTAATTTCCAACGCAACCCTTA
Source organism: Viscum album (assembly GCA_963277665.1). Classification (NCBI taxonomy): domain Eukaryota; kingdom Viridiplantae; phylum Streptophyta; class Magnoliopsida; order Santalales; family Viscaceae; genus Viscum; species Viscum album. Next base: position 4,742,135 of record OY728140.1, read on the forward strand.
AAATTTATTATTATGTAATAATAAATAATAATTTATAAAACAAGTGAACATTTTATTCACACTAATTAAGGATGATTATGAATTTATAGGTAAGGAATGGAAAAAATTATCAAATAGAGACACCTATATAGGAAATGATTCCAACCTCATCACCTTAGATAACACAACCTGAAATGAGTGGAAGAATATAATAAAATACTAATCCATAGGAGAATAAAATAAAACCCCCATTAAATCAATTAGTTCTTCTATCACTATATATAGAGTTTCCTCCTTCCATGGAAATGGATGAATAAGAAACAACATGGGTATGAAAGAATAAAATTTGAATATTTTGACTTACGTCAACCCAACTAACTAAGAATACAATGATATTACAACAATAGAATATATAAGCTTCTTGGAATCCAATTAGAGGGGTTTACATGGAAGGGTGGAGAAAAGGATCCAAAGGTTGAGAAAATTGATAAGTTCATTTTGTGTAAGATGACAAAATATTAATGTTCCGGAAAACCTTTAATGTATGGATTCATGGTTAAATAAGTCATGTACCAACCATGTGATATGTACTTAATTCAATAAAATATTCTATTAATTTATCCCTTTTGAAAAAACAGTTTGGAAAATCATGAAAAAATTATGAAAACCCTATTTATCACTAATCACAACTCCTCACATGGTTAGCATCACAGTTAGGAAAACATCGTGACAATCGTTTGCCTCAGCCAATCATCCCAAAATAATTCTATTTTAGATTTCTATATACCCTGAAATTTAAATTTAAAATAAATTATTAAAAAAGATGATTAAATGACACACTAGTGACTCAGTGGGTGTCACACATTGGGTAAACTCACAGACATGACGAGATAATGAGTTTTTAAAGAACAAAGTTAAAACTTTTGAAATGTTTTTATATTCAATGTCAATGTTAAATTTATTCAAATGAAAAAAATGAGTTTTTATTTATAATTGAAATTATTACACTTTAAAACTGCTTTAATATATAATTTAACAATATAAATAAATTAGTATAAAATGTAGTTTCCAATTAAAAATTATTATTTTTCAATATTCATCAAAAAATTAAACTTCTCAAAATAATACAAAAAATTCACCCAAAGTAAATTTTGAAATTCAAATTTCAAAACAAATATTATTTGGATATATAAAAATTATATAATTTTTAATATTTATTTTGATAAAAATTCTTCCCTTTAATGGAAGTAAAAATGCAATTTAGAAAAAAACAACTATTTATTCTTAAAATTAGATTTGTTCTTATTTTATTACTTTTAAATGAACATAATGAACAAGGAATTATATTATTGAACAAATTAAATATATATTTCATTAATAAACTTCCGTAATAGTGTTTAATTTATTTTATTAATATAAAACTCTTTTATGAGAATAATATTTTTCCAAAAAATGAATCATTTATACTCTATTAGTTTTTTTATATTCATTTTTATTTATTTAGTCACTAAATAAATCATTATATAAATATTTTCAAACCATATATTCACAATTTATCAAATATTATTAATTCTCATCATTCTAATAGATATATGATAACTATCATATTAAACAACAATAATAATAACATATTGTTTTCTGGTAAGACTCGGTAACAGATAATTAACATGGTTTTTCATATAACCAATGCTAAACTGTGATTTTCCTGTAAAAAGATATTAAAGAAATTATTCTGAAAGAATATATTTCTTAAATAAGAAATATATTACACATATACTTTCATAGTTTTCATTTATTTTAAATCTAATAACATCTCTCATTTGTACAATAGACTACCACCTTGAGAAGTGATGTTATTCATTTTCAGTTATCATTTTAATGGAAGGCAGTAAGGAAACGTTTAGTGAATATATAAGATATATATGAAATTAAACTGATTCTTTAAAATTAATATATCACAACCTTCATTACCCATTCTTCCATTATGTAAATGATTACATCACTTGATAGATCAAATATTTTTAATTAAATTTATATTTAGTTTCATTTTTTAAAACCAAAGAAGTGTTACTTTAAGATGAATTGCTAAATTTTTATAATATTGGTGTTATTTTGAGCTGAATAGTAAAAATGGCCCATTTTGTATTTTTAAATATTTTTAATTATTTCTTTATTTTGGCCATTACATTTTTTACACTAATTCAAATTGAAATATTATTTCTCCTCTAGTTTCTACACATACAGGCCTTCACTTCAAAGTTTTGGACAAAAACCGAATCGACCATATAGAAGCTCAAAAGAAGATCACAAGTTGGACCGAGAAAACTGTTTATAGATATGCTGAGTTTTGATGTAGGGTCCATAGGTCATTCATGGTGGGCCCACATGCTCTGAAATTTGGTGGGTGGATGCAAACGACGTTTTGGAACAACTTTCATGAACAAGGCGATATATGAAGTGGCTGTTTAAGGGGTCATTAAAGAATCCTAATCTGAAGGTTTGGGAATTGGAGAGTCTGACTAGACAGAATAAATGGTTAGAGTAAAATGGGCATAACCCTTGGAATACTGTCCAAATCTGCTATGATTTTGAGGGGAAATTTCCAAGATTATTATGAACAACTTTCAAAAAGGGTGAAATGCGTGAAGATTCCATTTAATAGGTCTACAACGCGTCATCATTAAGGGGAAAAATTCTGGCTATAAAAGAATGAGAGTTCCTCCCTCTCAAAACATCTCCCAATCCATCCCATTCCTTTTAGGACACAAAAGAGGAGAACATTTCATCTTTCCATATTATTTCTTTTATTTTCAATAGTTTTTTAATTATTTCTTCATCCCAATTCATCTCTTTTACCCTTACCATGGTGGGGAAAACATTTTGAGTGATTAGGGAAGGGTTCTTTTTTTGCAATTCGTGAGTTATTGGATATGATTAAATGAAATTTAGTTCTTCATCAATGTTGTTTTACATTTCATATAGCATATTTTATTTTCAAGTGTGATAATTATTGAATTTTAATTCTGTAATTGATTTTGGAATAGGTAAAATAAACATTATCTTTATCCATTGATTTCTGGTTTATATACGATGGAATATAGCAGAGATTAGTGATGAAGTACTAAATAATCATCAGTACGTGTAAAAGGGGAAGTGAATGTTCTATATTGTTTGGGATAAACAAGACCAGAACGATTATTTAACATATCAATTGAGGATATTCAATATAGCTATTTTTCACATGGAAGGAGAGTTGACCAAACTGAGATCTTGGTAAAGTTTTCTATCACCATCATAATTTCAGAAAGGAAGTGAGAGGAAACAATTGTGGAAACTCAATTTAATAAAAAAAGAAGAAGAGGATTGAATTAAATTGAATAAAGATAGCATTACACTTGGAAAACTGACTGCAACCTAATCACCCATTTAATATCATAGTTTATAATAAACTAAATTTTGAATTTCCATTAAATAATTTTCTTATCAATTTATTCTAAAATCACACCATTTTAACCCTCGTTTAAAAGTGACAAAATGTTTTGTGTGAAATCTTCTTCGATAGGCTTCCTAGGGTTAATCACTAGAATAAACTAGGGAATAAAATAAAAATTGTTTTTCCACACCCTATGACAGGCGCGCATCAAGCATAACGCTATTGCTAGGGAGGTAGTGCAACAATTTATTAGTAAATATTTTACGTTTTTCTAAATTTAAAAAAATTAAAAAAAACCTTTTACCATGTTGTTTTCAAATGATTATTTCAATAATTCAAGAAACAATTACCCACAATTGAAAGAACCAATTATTGAATCACCTTGGTCTATAGAGTAAAGAGTTTATTTCTTGGCTAAAAAATTCATGGAGCTCAAATCGAAATCATCATGGTGGATGAATTCAATGATCTCATTCAAAACCTTAAATAGAACCTCGAATAACCAATGTTGGATGGTTTGGCCAAATAATAAAATGAACTCCAGGAGTATTTTAGGTAAATTTATCAAGAAATGGTTGAGGTAGAAAATGAGATTTCATACGTGCAACACAAATAGGAAAATTTACGTAAGGATCTTGAAGCCCAATTTGAAAAAATTAGTGAAACAGTTCAAAACCTAGAGGCCACAATAGAGTGGATAATGAAAAATTACTAGCATCCCAAGATCAACAAATGGATCCAGAACATGAATCAGATCCCTAAAAATTGATGGTAGAAGTAGCCCCACAAATCCTTCAAGTTGAAGTTCCTTTGAGCCCAGCTCAATCACAGTTAGAGGAGATAATGAAGATGATTTATCTATTCAAATACATATGGGAGATAAAAAAGTTCTCGATAACTTCTGGAAAGAGTGTGAGGAACTACATGAACCAACTATTCGTTACAATGTCTAAGATTCAACAACATTGAAGGAAGAAAGCACCCTAGAAGTGTAATTTGAAGAGAAGTTGGAGGATTCTGACTACCTACATCTATTTAGAGAAATTAAACTATAAGCGGAACCTACCATTGAATGATTAATTAATGGGAAAAAAACCCAGGGAGATAATCTTTTCATGAACTCATTATCTATTTATTTTGTTGAAATTGAATTGATTTTTACGTCCCCTTGTTTTAATTTTTCAGATTCATCCAACACTTATATTTCCTTTGAGAGAGAATATGCATTTTAAGAGGAAAATATAGAGGTCGCTGAACCTGTTGAAAATTTATTAGAGGGAGTACATGATAAGATCAAAGTGAATTTTATGTAGGAAAATGATACAAAAGATACTTACTTTGAAAGGGAAGAATTTGATATTGATTTATCATGATTTATTTTTTTTTCAAATAGAATTAAGCTCTGACATTCCCTTTTATTATTTAATTAATACAGTATCCCTTGAGATCACACTGGTGAATGAAAAAAATTTTGCAAGTAGAAACTATGAAAGAGGAATACTCATTCATTGTCATTACCCACTATGCATGTTGTATCTCATTACAATGAGGGTGGAATTGGTATGCTATTTCCATGGAGTACTCAACAAAAAGGAACAAGTGAGTTCTTGATAGAATAATTTTTATTGGTTCATGAGCAAGAAACCTCACCCAACATCATATTGTGGGTAACTAATTAGAACTACCCCTGGAGGTAATAAAAACCCATGGCCCACTTGGGGGAATAAACCAAGATTTATCCATCTTTTCTCATTCAAATTAAATTTTCATTTCATTTAATAAATATCTTATGTTATCTTTTTACCTTTTTAGGTTTTAAAAGAGAAACACTTAGGAGCCTAAATCAATGTTGCATTGAATATAAGTCAGTTCATACCTCTCATTTACACTTTCTTACTTATTTTGATTCATTTTGAAATCTTATTACATATTAAATCTATTTGAATTCATTGTAGACACTACATTATTTAAGTGCGGGGAGGGAATCTTTTTATTTTATGATTTTCATTTTATGTTTGGTTTACTATTTAAAAAAATAATATTTTGTTTTTCAGATATTTGTGTGTTTATTTTTAAAATGTAGTTTTTTTTCAAGAAATTTGAACTAAAATGATAATCATTTCTATTTTTGAAACCCATGATAATATGTGAATCAATCTACTCCATTAAATTGAGCTTAAATTAATGTTGAAATGAATTTCTAACAAGTTTAAATATTTTTGAATTTCTTGAAAAGTACTCTGATTTTTAAATCCCATGCTACATATCACTGTCATTATTTTTGAAATCACTTTCCAATGAGGCTTATTTTCCATTTTTTTCATATTTTTTACATTCACCTCATTTATTCAGATAACCAGACCATGCTTGCTTTAACTAGAATTTTATTTATTCCTTTCAAAACTTGAGGTTTTAGGGTACTTGTGTTTTAAATGATTGCGGAATTTATTAGGTTTAATCCCCCTTTTCAAAATAATCCTTTATATTATATCCTATCTTATATATTAATTCTTGTATCCCTTAGATGCCATGAACAACCAATTAGGTTAGCCACATTACAAGCCAATTTTCACCATCTAACCTGCTCTTAAAGTAAAATAGCATTATCTAGTAGAACAGAAGTGTCAGGGAAGATGACTTATGGTGTACTAAATCATTTGGTGTTACTTTGGCTATAAAATTAAATGTTTAAGATATGATTTTTCTACTAAATATTTCATTTTTTAAAATGATATTCCTTTTTCTAGTGCTTTCATGATAAAAGAAGTTGTGCTTTCATTATGAAAAAACTATGTTTGAGAAGAAATTTTTTTCTTGTAAAATGATAAATGGAAAGAACATTCCTTCAGTTCTCATGATGATGTAGCCGATTATCTAAAAAGGGGAAGAGAAGGAAACTATACTTGAGTGAAAATTCGGATCATGTATTTTCTCTTCAAAAAGAGCCATGCCCCCCTTTTTCAGCCTCATATTTTTTAACATCTAAATCCTACAAAACATAGGCCACAGAACAACCCTAAAAAGTCCCCATGAGAAACACATGTCCGTGACTCACATTGGGTGGTGAAGTAGGAATTTATCAATCCTATGGTGACTCTAGTGTGAGTTTGGTTGAAAAATGCCTTGTTGAACATTTACATTTGTGAGATGAGAAAAACAATCATGTGAAGAAGGTGTTTTGTGTGCATTTTATTAGAAATGAATTAGAAATATATTATATAATATAAAATAGAGAACATGAAATAATTGTTTTTTATGGGGTATGATTTTGTTTATTAGTATGGATTTGGTAAAACTCGATGGTATGTGTTTTGGATTTGATTTGATTTGATTTTTTTGTTTACATGTCGAGGAGTCCAAGTCCTTAGTGTAGGGGAATTGGTAGAGAAAATATTTTCAATTAAATTTATATTTAATTTCATTATTCTAAACCCAAAAAAGAGTTACATTAAGATGAATTCATGCATTTTTATGATATTGGTGTTATTTTGAGCTGAATTGTAAAAATGTCCCATTTCATATTTTTAAGTCTTTTAAATTATTTATGTATTTTGGCCATAACATTTACTACACTAATCCAAATTTCAAAATAATTTCTTCTCCAGATTCTAGTCATCCAGGGATTTGTTTCATCCTTTTGAAGAAAAATATGAATTAACCATATGGAATCTCACAAGAAGATTACAAGTTGAACCAAAAAAATTGTTTACAGATCTTATGAGTTTTGATGTGGGGTCCATAAGTGATTCCTGGTTTGGCCCAAATGCTCTAACATTCGGTGGATGTAATCACAAGACGTTTTGTAACAACTTTCATGAAGGAGATGATGCGTGAAGTGGCCGTTTAAGGGGTCATAAAAGCATCCTAATCTAGAGCATTGTGATTTTTAGAGTCTGACTGGATAGAATAAATGGCCAGAGTAAAACGGGAATAACCCCCAGAATACTTTTCCAACTCCAATTGTATTTTGACGGGAAATGCCCATGATAATTATGAAAAAAAATTCAAGTAGGTTTCAATGCATCAAGATGTCATTTAATGGGGCTAAACACGTCAATATTCTAGGGGAAAATTCTAGTTATAAAAGGAGGAAAGATCTTCACTCTCAAAGAAACTCCCATTCTATCCCATTCCTTCTGGGACAAAAATGAGGATAACTTTTCTGATTAATCTTTTATTTCATTTATTTTCCATTGTTTTTTAATTCCTTCTTCTTCCCCATTCATCTCTATTACCATTACCATGGTGGGGTAAAAATTATGAGTGATTTGGGAAGGGTTGGTTTTCTATTTTTTAAGGCTTGAGTTCTTGGATATAATTGAATGAAATCTTATCCTTATTCAAAGTTATTTTCAGTTTCGTATATAATATTTTATTATCAAGTGAGATTGTTCTGGAATTTTAATTCTGTTATTGATTTTTCCTTGGTAAAATAGTCCTTATCCCCCTCCACTAATTTATGGTTTATATATGATGGAATAGACCAGAGAATAGAGGTTAAGTACTCGATGATCGTTAGTACGTTTAAAAGGGGTAGTGAATGTTATTGATTGTTTGGGATAAACAATACCCTATCAGGTATTGCCCATATCAATTGAGGATATTGAATACAACTATTTTTCATATGGAAAGAGAGTTTACCAAACTGAGATCTTGGTAATGTTTTCCCTCACCATCATAATTTCACCTAGGAAGTGAGAGGAAATAATTTTAGAAACACACTTTAATCAACTAAGAAGAAGAGGTTTTAATTAAATTGAACAAGGATAACATTACAATTAGGAAATCAAACCTGACCTAATCACCCTTATAATATCATATTTTTTAATCCTTTGAATTTTGAATTTTTATTCAATCATTTTCATATTAAATTATTCTAAAAACACACCATTATTACAATTGTTTAAAAGTGACAAACTATTTTGTGTACACTCTTATTTGGGAGACTTCCAAGCATTAATCAATAGAATACATTAGAGAATATAATAATGATTCTTTTTACACTCCACATGAGAGGTGTGCTTCAATCTTGGCGACATATCTGAGGAGGCAGTGCCGCATATTATTTGTAAATATTTGAATTTTTATCCAAATTTAAAATAAATAAAAAAAATCTTTAACCATGATGTATTCAAATGATTATTTCTTTAATACATGAAAAAATTACCCACAAGTTCAAGAACCAATTATTGTATCACCTAGGTCAATAGAGTATAGAGTTTCTTTCTTGTATAAATAAATTTGAGGAGCTTGAATCCAAATCGTCATGGAGGATGAATTCAAATATCTCATTCGAAACCTTAAAGAGAACTCTAAATACCCATTATTGGAGGGTTTGTCCATATAATTAAATGAAATCCAATATTATTTTCTAGAAATTTTTCAAGAAATGGTTGAGGTATAAAATGATATTTCACAGGTGAAACACCAAGAAGAAAAATTACATAAGGATCATGAAGCCCAATTTGAAAGAATTAGTCAAATAGTTCAAAAACTTGAGACCACAATAGAGTGGATAATAAAACAAGTATATACATCCTAGGATCAACAACTAGAGCTAGAAAAATAACCAGACCAAGAAAAATTGATGGCAGAAGTATCCCCATAAATCCTTCAAGTTTAAGAACCCATGGAGGCCTTGATGAAATTAAAAGAAGATCCTTTGATCCCAACTCAATCAATGTTGGAAGTTTTTAATAAAGAAGAATTAACTATTGAAATACATATAGGAGATAAAAAACATCTGGATAACTTTTGGAATGAGTGTAAGGAACTACTTTATCCAATTATTCCTCCTAATGTCCAAGATTCAGACATAATGAAGGAAGAAAGCACCTTAGCAGTTGAATTTGAAGAGAAGTTAGAGGAGTCTGACTAACTACATCTATTTAGGGAAATTCAACTATATGTGGAACCTACCATTGAAGAATAAATTAAAGGAAAACAAACCCAGGGAGGTAATCGTTTCATGAACTCATTATCTATGGATTTTGTTGAAACGGAATTGATAATTATCTCACCTTGTTTTAATTTTTCAGAATCATCCTACACTTATATTTCCTTAGAGGGAGAATATTCATTTTAAGAGGAACATTTGGAGCTACCTGAACATGTTCAATTTTTTTGGAGGGAGTACATGATATGATCAATGTTGATTTTCAGGAGGAAAATGAGACACAAGCTACTTACTTTGAAAGGGAATAATTTGATATTGATTTTTCAAGCTTTATTTTTTTCAAATGGAATTATACTCTGACATTCCCTTTAATTATTCAATTAATGCAGCATTCCTTGAGAACACACTAGTGAATGAAAAAAAATGTGCAAGGGGAAACTAATAAAGAGAAGTACTCAGTCATTGTCCTTACCCCACTATGCATGTTGTATCTCATTACAATGGGGGTGGAATTGGTATGCTATTTCTAGGGAATCCTTAACAAAAAGGAACAAGTGATTACTGGAATGAAGAATTTTTGTTGGTTCATGAGAAAGAAACCTCACCCAACATCAGATTGTGGATAACTGATTAGAACTACCCCTCTGGAGGCAATCAAAATCCAGGACCCACTTGGGGAATTAGACCAAGATTTATCCTTCTTCTCTCATTAAAATTCTATTTTCATATCATTTAATAAATATCATAAGTTATCTTTTTACCCTTTTTAGGTTTTAAAAGAGAAACACTTAGGAGCCTAACTCAGTGTTGCATTGCCAATAAGATAGGTCATACCTCTCCTTTAAACATTCTTTCTTTTTATGATTCATTTTAAAATATTATTACATGTTATATATATTTGAATGCATTGAGAACATGGCATCATTTAAGTGTGGGGGAGGAAACCTTTGTAGTTTAGGATTTTCATTTTAATTTTCATTTAATATTTTCATAAAAAAGTATATTTGGTTTTTAAGATATTTGTGTGTTTATATTTAAAATGTACCATGTTGTCAACAAATTTGAGCTAAAATGATTATCATTTCTATTTTTGGAACCCATGTCAATGTGTGAAACAATATATTCCATGAAACCGAGGTTAAATGATTGCTAAAATGAATTTGTATCAAGTTCAAATCTTTTGGAATTTCATTAAAAGTACTCTGATTTTTAAATCCCATGTTAAATATTAGTGTCATTATTTTTGAAATCAACTTCCAAGGAGGATTTTTCATTATGGTCATATTCATTACATTCACCTCATTTTTAGAGAACCAGACCATGATTCCTTTAACTAGAATTTTATTTATTCATTTCAAAATTTGAGGGTTTGAGGTACCTGTGTAATAAATGATTGAGGAATTTATTTTGATTAAGCCCCCTTTTAAAAATATTCTTTTTTATTATAGCCTATCTTATACATTAATCCTTTTATCCCTTAGAAACCATGAAAAACCTATTTGGATAGCCACATTACAAGCCAATTTTCCCTATCCAACCTGTTCTTGAAGTGAAATTGCATTATCTAGTTGAAAATAAGTGTGGGGGAATATGTCTTGTGGTGTAATACCTCATTTGGTGTCACTTTGGGTGGAAAAATAAATATTGAAGAGATGATGTATCTACTGAAGATTTTATTTTGTTAAATGTAGTGACTTTTCTAGAGCTTTAATGATAAAAGAAGTTGTTCCTTTCTGAAGCTTCCAATATAAAAAGAAAGTGGTGCCTATCTGGAGCATTCATAAAAAAAGCTATGTTTGAGAAGAATTTTTTTCTCATAAAATGATAACTGTCATAAACATTCCTTGAGTTCTCATGATAATGGAGACTATTTTCTACAAATGGGAGGAGAAGGAAACTATACCCTTTTTTAACTATTTTAATGTATTTATGTATTTTGGACATAACATTTTCTTCTATAATCTAGATTGAAAAATTATTTCTTTTCCAAATTATAAACATCAAGGGATTCATTTAATCTTTTTGTACAAAAAGGTGAATCGACCATATAGAAGCACAAAAGAAGCTCACAAGTTGGACCAAGAAAACTATTTACCAATCAACTGATTTTTGATGTGGGTTCAATAAGTCGTTCTAGGTGAGACCACATGCTCTGAAATATGGTGGGTTGATGCGAAAGTGGTTTTGGAACAATTTTGATGAAGGATATGATGCGTTAAGTGTCCATTTAAGGGGTAATTAAAGAATCCCAATATAGAGGTTTGCGATTTGGAGAGTCTGACTGGACAAAATAAATTGTCAGAGTAAACGGGAATAACCCTCAGAATACATGTCCAAATCCCCTATGATTTTTAGGGGAAAGGCCCAATATAATTATTAAAAACATTGAAGAATGGTTCAAAGAATCCAGATGTCATTTAATGGGGATTCAAGCATCAACATTGAGGGTACACATTCTAGCTATAAAAGGAGGAGACCTCCCCTCTCTCAAATCATCTCTCATTTCATCCCATTTCATTTGGGACACAAAGGAGGAGAAATTTTCAGATTTCCCTTTTATTTATTTTATTTTCCATCATTTTTTAATTCCTTCTTCTTCCTCATTAATCTCTATTAACCTTACCATGGTGGGGTAAACAATTTAAGTGGTTGGGTAAGGGTTGCTTTTCTATTTTTTAATTCTTGAGTTCTTAGATATAATTGAATGAAATTTCATTCTTATTCAAAGCTGTTTTCCATTTCATATAGTGGATTCTATTATCAAGTGTGATCATTCTTGTATTTTAATTGATTTATTGATTTTTTCCTTGGTAAAATAATCATTATCTCCCTCCTCTGATTTCTGGATTATATATAATGGAATAGACCAGAGATTAGTGGTGAAGTACTTGATTATTGTCAATACGTGTAAAAGCGGTAGTGAATTTTCTTGATTATTTGGTGTAAAAAAGACCCTATCGAGTATTTCCCATATCAATTGAGGATATTCAATACAACAATTTTTCACATGGAAGGAGAGTTGACCAAACTGAGATCTTGGTAATGTTTTCTCTCACCATCATGATTTCACCTAGGAAGTGAGAGGAAACAATTTTAGAAACTCACTTTTATCAACTAAGAAGAATAGTTTTGAATTAAATTGAACAAGGATATCATTAAAATTGGAAAACTGACCCTGACCTAATCACCCTTTTAATTTCATTGTTTTTAATCCTTTGAATTTTTAATTTCCATTCAATCATTTTCTTCTCAATTGTTTCTAAAAACACAACATTTTAACCCTCATTTAAAAGTGAAAATACTTTTCTGTGTAGTCCTCTTTAGGATAATTCCTAACGATAATAACAATAATACACTAGGGAATATAATAAAAATTGTTTTTACATGCCCTACGACAGGAGTGCATCATCACTCATGCTTAAGTATGGCCTACCACTTCTACAAAGCGATGTGATCCATTATTGATGTTAAAATTTAAATATTAATTATAAAAATAAATATAATGGGAAAATATATTTATATAATTATTATATAATTAATATTATGTAACTATATAATATGTGCATAAATTGAAACTTTCATGAAAACTAAAACGTGAGAAAACAATTCTATTTACACGAGAAACAATGAAAATAAAAAAAATATATTTTTTAAAAAAAGGTGGTAAAATGTTATAATAAGGTCATATGTGAAAATATAAATATAAATATGGTTCATGTAAAAATTAATAACATTCCTAGATCCATTATATAGGAGGTTAGAAAAAATTCACCCAAAAGGATGTGTAAGGTAAGGGACTTCATCTTAATTTATCTTCATTGAGGAATATTTTTTTAAATTTTTTTTTATATTATATGGTTTTCATACTACCTATTTTAAATTTAATATCATGAATACTTCATACATAATGTTATATTATGATCAATTTTAACTATTTAATCATAATTTATGTTACATGAATGTAAACCAGTGGAGAGGGACTTTATCTCAGTTTCCCTTCATTGAGGAATATTATAATATGATGTGCCTAATTTCACTTATTTGGTGCATATAATTCCCCATTTAAAAGTATCATAATGATTCATAATTAATTCAGAATATTTTAATTTTCAATTTGAATTATTTCAACCATGTAAATTTATTGTGAAAATTACCAAGTGGTAAATAATTTCATAACTCAATTTAATTTCAATGGGTTGTATTATATCATTGTTATTTATTATATCCTATGATTATGTTTGTAATTAATTTTGTATAAATTATATTTTATATATAATGTTTTTATTTTGATTTAAATTTTATAGAAAAAATCAATTCATTGATTAATTCTTCAAAAAATGATCTTTGTAAGTGTTTATTTAAAATTCAAATTTTAATCAGGATTGATTATGGTTGAAATTACCTTTAGTAACAAGTTGATGATGAATGTAAATGCATTAAAATGTTGTATTTATTTCCAAATAAGGTTTATAATATACGAAACAGAACCTCACTTTGTATTTGGTGAAATTCATTCTGGCCATCATAATCTAAAGAATCAGACTCACAATGCAAGAAAAGATGCATCATATTCAAGAGAAATGGGATGGAAGAAAAATATCAAAAAATTCACACCGAATCCGGAAGGAAAGGATCAATAATATTTAGAATTTATGTTGTTTCAATTCAATGGTCATCAGATTCACATTGAATTCCATATAGAAGTAGTAATGTTAATGGGAGAATCAGTGTCTGTATGACTATGATAAAACAAATGTGATGATGATTTACTGATCTTGGAGTTATTATAATTCAAAAGTAAGTGGTAAAACTTCTGATGCATGAATGAAAAAATAAATGGGTAGTCAAAGATCAATTTTCAATCTGATGGAGATAAAAAACGTTTTCTAGGACTTGTATTTAGATTTATCAGATTTAGATAGAAGAGAAAAAGGGTGCTGAATATTGTATTCAACCTGATCGTATTTATGAATTTTTTTATAGAAAATATTATTTGGGATGATAAGGATTGAAAGTGTTTGTTGTAGTATTTTGAAGGTACACTGCATTCAAATATAAGATATTCACTTTAGAATCCAATTCTAAATGCATTCAAAGGCATGAGAATGAAGTTGATGGGAAAAAAGAATGTAGTTTTTAGTTATATTATATTCAGAAAAGAAAGAAGCTACTGACTGGACTGAGTTTGACTTCATAACCAGAGGAAGAGTTTCTTGAAAATTATGAATTCAATAAAAATAAAATAAGGTAAGCAATAATTTAATAAACTATTTAAAATAGGTTGAATTGTAATGTTTAGTAATCATGTGGGTTAATAAAAAGAAATGATAAAGAATTTATATATTTCAAGTTAATCAAGAGAATAGAAAATTAAAATGGATGTATGTGTTGTTGTGGGGGTGCATAAAATTCATATAATGTTTTGTTCTCAATAATTGGAACATATCGTCATATTCATCAATCAGAATGGTAAAACAAATTCGGACTATGATCAGTTTGAAAAACTGGATTCAGAATGGCATTTAAAAAAAATGTATGAAGGATATTTGATGTCATTAAAATGATTAAAGATGATTATATAAGTGTCTATGAAGTCATTATGCACCCTAAATTTAATGGAAATCATGATTTGGGGAAATTTAGTTGAGTGGGAAAGCATATGAAATTCTCTCCAAAACCAATTTTGGGTCACATATAAAAGGATAAAGTACATTGTACTTTTTCAGATGACCTAAATGGGTATAATGTTCACAGAAGAAGAGTGAGAAGATATAATTTTAATTGGGAGAATGTTTTTT
The DNA here is from genome assembly GCA_963277665.1 of Viscum album. NCBI lineage: Eukaryota > Viridiplantae > Streptophyta > Magnoliopsida > Santalales > Viscaceae > Viscum > Viscum album. Next base: position 4,757,241 of record OY728140.1, read on the forward strand.
TTAAATTAAGCCATTGTTGTAAAAATTTCAACGGAGTGTTGTGAAAGGAGACTATACAAGATTACAATGTAGTTCAGCTGATAATCGAATTCAGTGATCATTGTATTATTTTATCTATCATATTATATTTTTTATTCTTTTCATATTTTCACCATTCCAAGAAATATAATCAGATTGATATTTTTGTATTGGGATTTATAGAATTAGGAAGTAAGTTTTTTGAATTTTCAAAAATGTATTCTAATAGAGTTATATACATCATATTGGGAAATCAGATTTGAAGAATCATATCTGAAGAATCCAAGTGAGATGATTAGATTAGGCTATATGATTGAGTTTTCAATATGATTTCTTTAAAGTAATTACTAGATTCTAGGTAGGTAAGGGAATGATTTTCTTCAAAATAATACATTTTTTATAATTTAAAATAAACAATGTTATCATGTTTAATTACACATATATTTTATTACTAAGTTCAATCTAAGAGGTTGCACATGCACTATTGGATTGATTAAATGGTTCTACACAAGTGAAAAGGAATATCCTACTCATTGTATTCCAAGGATTTTTTTCCAGTTGATTGTGTGGTATTGGATCATTTTCCAACCACACCAAGTATATAGCTATTTTTATTGGATAGTGAACATTGTAAATTATTGTGTTCCTCCAGATGTGTTATTGAATTACTTTCATCTTGGAATGAAATATTTAACTTGAGGAAGAGGTTGTTTTAAGGAAACATAAAATAAAAAGTTTAACTTACTCACTCTCCCCCTCCAAGTGATACAATTATCCTATTTGGAAACATGTAAGTGGTATCTGAGAGGAAGGTTTCCTTTTTTTATTCTTTGTTGATAGAGAATTTGAAATGTATAAATAGTAAAGTTATTATAGTCATCGGTGTAATGTAATTTCATATATGGAAAGATAAAATGTTTCCTTATCTTATGTCTATTAGATATGATGTTTTTGAAGATTCAATCATTGTGTTTCCTCCCATTAATGACAAATTTCCTTTAATATCTGTTGATAATAAGAATTTTGAGAACAATTTAAGGGTAAAGAATAATTTTCTATCATCACTCACTGAATGTGAATTCCTATGGGTGAAATTTGTTTCCACAAAAAATGTATATAGGATATATTTAAAAACATATGTTAATGAAATACAAAAGTGAGTAAGAAAAAATTACAAATATGGAGATTAAAGTATAATGTATTTAGGATGGGTGAGTAAAAATCTGTTGGGGACTTATTTACTATGATGAATGAAATTTTTATCACTATTAGATGCCTTGGAGAAAAGTTTGAAGATTTTAAAGTTGTTAAAAAGTTATTGATAATTCATCCCAAAAAGTTTTATTCAAAATATTTTTCACTGGAAGATGGAAAATGTGATACAATAACTCTTGATGAATTACATAGAAACCTCATCACTTATGAAATGATAAGAGATAATTATATTAAATAAAAAAATGATGATAGAGAATTTTATTCTAAGGATACAAACAAATAAAAGTAAAAGTCTATTCTTATTGAAGGGGAATCCAGTGAATCTAATTTTAAAAAATGAGGTATGTCAAATTCATGATGAAAATTTTTCATTGTTTTCTAAAAAGTTAAAAAGTGGTAGATATAAATACATTGGGAAACATCCATTAAAATTATTTGAATGTGGAGGCATTGGTAACTATAAAACTATTTTTCCTATAGAAATAAATAATATGATAGTGAATAATAATAAAGAAAGACAACATAATCATGGAAGAAAAAAGAAGATAAAGGAAAATCATATTCCATTGGGAAAGAAAGAAAATTTTCTAACTCAAGAGAAAAAGTTTCTTATCTAAAGATTAAGAAGAATAAGGTATTGATGTTGAATAAAAAATTCCATTGAGTACATTATTCAAAATAATTTTATTATTATTGATGGATAATTATGAATTAGTAGTTCCGAAGAAGTAGAAACTCAACTTGAATTCATTTTGGAAGAAAAGTTAAATGAAATTTTAATAAATATTAGAAGACTTGAGAAGAATAACAAGAAGTTTGAAGATTAGTGTTCCTCAATAAAAAAGCAATAATGTTTTTTTATGATAAGGTTAATATGCTGAATGAAATTAATATTTTAATGAAATATATTGAGAATTAATGGAATTATAATGGTCATCTGAAGATGAAGTTTAATGAAAAAGAAGAAGAGTTGTAACTTGTCCAACAAAAAACCTCTAAATATAAATAGAAAGGTATAAAATTTAAAAACACTATTACTAAAGTTGGTAAAATTTATATTATTGAGATACATAATAAGGGTCAACAAAATTTACCTTAAATGTTTGATAATAAGGATTGAATTGTTTCTAAAAATAATAAAGATGAGATATTTATGTATGTGTCCAAGACCAACGAAGTTATAACTTTTGAAGTTTCAAAATTCAATGAATCCGAAAGGATTTCAAATACTTCTCGATATTATGAAGGAAAAAAAGAAAAGGAAGAAACTAATTGATAATAGAAAGGTTTGTGGCTCATAGAATAAATACAAGAAGGTTTCTAAGAAATGTATTCAAAATTCTAGTCAGTATGGAAGTTTTAGAAAAAAATACTATTTCTAAAGATATTTCTAGTATTTAGGTGGATTTGGTAACTTGGAAAATATTTCTTGGTTTATCCAATAACATTTCTAATATACCAAATTTAATTTATTTCAATGGTTGAGGGGGATTCAATCTACTCAAATAATGAATTAATATAATATTGTATTGAAGAAATATAGAAGGGTTGGAGTAATGATTAAAAATAGGTTCCAACAATTGGATACAATTTTTGAAATATTTTATCAACCTAGAATCTTGAAAATGATTTCATATTTTGTTAATGGTATAAAAACATGATTATTAAAAATTATCAGAAGCCATAGGTGATGAAAGAAAATGGGGAGGAAAAATCTTTTATTATTAAAATGACATTAAAAGCTAGAAAAGAAGAATGACCACAGATTATTTAAAATTGACACTATTCACATATGACATGAGATTTTACATTTTTGGATAATTTTAAATACATTAAATAAGTAACACTGACATTTAGAAAAGTTGAATCATTGAAAATCAAAGGTGTTGGATAATCCGTCTTTGGGAAAGAAAGGATGAAATCAAAGATAACATTATACACTGATAGGATGAAACATAATTTTCTAAGTGCTTCATAATTACGTAATGAGAGTAACAAAGTTATATTCAAAAAATACAGAATTTTTTATTGAAAAGTGAATAAGTTAACATATTATTACAAGAGGCCAATTTACAAAATGAAATTTGATTCAAGTTGGTGAAATAAAAAACTCTCGTTACACGAGTATGGTGAAAGATATTCAATTTTTACATAAGTGGTTTGGACAAATTTTTGAATGAAACTTGGGAAAGTGATCATAATGAAATAAAGTTCGATACAATTTTGATTTTCCAAGAATAAGAGATTTGTGTTAAACTACTTTTCAAAAAGGAAATATTACAATCCTAGCGTAGAATAATAGTGAGATTTGATCAAAAAATGGATGTAACTGATTTATTCCTTTATTTTTGTGCCAATGAGAAAACAATCAGACAATAGAGATAATTACTTCATTAAATTCATTGATTTTTTTACTCAAATTACTTGTATTATGTATATGAAACATAATTCAGATGCATTTGAAAGGTTTAAAAGTTTCTTAAGGAAAGGTGTGAAGGAATTTGAGTACTCAGTAAAGTAGTTGATAATAGACAATTTTTTCAAATATATAAGTAAATAATTTGAAGGTTATCTAGAGAAGCATAGAATTCAATTTGAAAAAATCTCTCCATACAGTCCTCATCCAAATGGGTCTATTGGTTGAAATAATAGAAGTTTAATGAAAATGGGAAGAACAATGTTACATAAACATGGTATTTCTCATTACTTTTGGAGGAAATCCATGAGTACTGTTGTGTATATTCAAAAAAGAATGTTTCTATAGGGAAATATAATATACGAATTCCTAATAATTGTTTAATGAAAAAACGCCAAGTGTGAAACACTTAAGAGTTTGTTGGAGTCTATGTATTATAAAGAGAAAGGTGGAAACTATGGAAAGTTTGATTAGAAAGGTGAATACATAATTTTTCTTAGATATGCTTCAAGAGGAAGATGATATAGATATTTCAAAAAAAATAATAGGAATAAATATTGATTCTATTTATGTGAATGCAATTGAATGGTCTGATAAAGAAAAATATGCATAAGAAAACATGGAAGTTGAGAAATATAATTAAAATAATTCTGATAAGGATGTATAAAATTGTAATACTAATCTTGAAGAAGAATAAGACTCATCGATTTCCAATGATGAGGAAGATACTCTAAAATATCATCCTATGATAAGGAAGTAATTGGATGCTCATAACATTATTTTTTATCAATATCGAAAGGCTTAAACAATAAGAAAAACTAATGCTATTACACATATATCTTTGTATTCAAAAGTTAAAATGAATTATGTGAAAGAATATTTTGATTATCCAAAATGGGTTCAAGCCATGAAAAAAGTGGTGGATCAAATTAAATAAAAGTATATACTAGATCTCATTCCCAATAAGGAAAAGAAATTTATGGGCACAAAGTGGGTTTTATAGAACAAGCTAAATAAATATGGCGAGGTGATAAAAAACAAAGAAATATTTGTGTTCAAAGGGTATTAAAAGAATGAAGGTATTTATTATAATGAAACCTTTTACCAAGTTGAAATATTAGAAACAATTATACTTATTATTTACATTACTATATGATGAGGTTACAAGATCTTTCAAATGGATTTCAAATCTACATTCCTAAATGGTGATCTTGATGAGGAATTTTACATTGAACAATCTTGTGGAATTATTATTGAGAAAGATGATAGGTATGTGTAACAATTGAAGAAGTCTTTGTATGGGAAAAAATAATCTTTTCGATGATTGTTTTCTAAATGGGACAAAATATTAAGGAGGATGAGTTTTTAGAAGGGAAAAGTGTATAACAATATTTACATAAAATAATTTTAGGAGTGTTCCCTCATCAGAATTGTTTATTTTTATTGAAATATATTTGTTGTGAATGATTAAAGATACTGTGAATGATTTTCTGAAGAAATGAAAAATCATTTTATATGTCCATGCTGGGGGAAATTAAATTATTTTTTGGGTTACAAATCTTACAAAAGGAGAAGTATATCTTTAGTTTTCATGAAAGGAATGCTAATTAACTTCTTAAGAGTTTCATCATGGAAAACTAAAAACCTATATCTATACCATTTTTAGTAGAGCCAATGTTGTCTTAATATGGAGAAGGAAAAGAAGTTGATTTGAAAGTATTTAGAATTATAATTAGATGCTTGTTGTATTTGACTACCTCATAACCCTACATTGTTTAAGATGTTACATTATGTGATATATTTAAGAGTTCTAAAAAAGAATAAAATTATCATGAAAAAATAATTATTATTAGTTACATAAAAGGAACAAAAAAATTCAGAATCAGTTATGATAGAACATATAGTATTTATTTTTTGGGGTATTAGATGATGATTGGACATTAATTGTTGATGATGGAAGAGCCACTTCCCGGGAAGTATTTTGTTCTATAAATGAATTATGTTTGAAGGAATTCAATGAAATAGAATTCAGTAACAATCATTATTGATAAAATTTAGTATGTTTCTTCAACCTCAAGTAGTTACTCAACTTATGTGGATAAAAACTCAATTAGATTCCATACTTATTGCGGTGAAGCTATCCTTTCTCTTGGGATGGGGAAATCAATGTATAACCATTCTCATAGGAATCTAGTTCAACATTACTATTGAAAAACATATTTACATCAAATATCATTTCATCAAAGATAACGTGTAGAATAATGAATTAACTCTGGTGTATGTTCCCAAATTGGAATAAGATGCTAACATTTTGACAAATCCTTCACCAAAATAATCCTTTTCTAAATTAATGTTGAACTTGGGCATAAAACCTCTTTCTCATTACGATTGATGTATGTGTTAATGTCCCCACTCTCATATTTACTTTGGATAGTTTTATCAAGGGGTAGAATTGTTTCATAAATCTATCATTTTGAATTCATGAAAAAGGGGGAGTAGTGGGTAAGATATTAATTCATCATTATATTGTGTGTGAATTTTACTTATTGTTTGTTGGATTGGTTATTGGAAACAAAGTGTATTTTTTTATGGGAATGGTAAAGTATTGGGAAAGAAAAGCTGAGGAAAAAATTTGAATAAAGATTTCATAATAAATAATTTTTTCACAGAAAGGGTTTTCTATTAATAATTCTTGTTTCCTACAGTGAGTTTTCTCACATATGTTTAGAATTGCTGATAAGTAATCCACTACTTAAGGATACCAATTTAAATGATATATGAAACATTGTTGAACTTTTTTTTGAAAGGGTACTATTATCAAAACCAAGTTGGTGAGGAAGGTAATAGTATTAAATTTTTTCTTTTGTTGTCAAATAAGTCTGGGGAAAAAAGAAAAATGTAACACCCCAACCCCTCTAGACTAGATCCGCTGCATTATTTTTGATATTGGAATGGTTAGAAGGAATAAAAATCCTAAAGGAATGATCAGTTTAGTAGTCTTGAAGAAACCAGATATATAAATTTTACTCAAATTACATTGGAAAATTTTACAAAATACAATATATAATGAAACTAAAAACTGCATCCACAAGAACTCAATAAACGATCTCCTCTTTGTCACATGTTGAAAGTAGACAATTACAGGGGTGATCTCAAATGATATGGAAGGGTTACAAATAGTATAATCATGAGTACAATAATAAGTGAATCACAATAAATCTAATGTAATCAATACGACATAGTGAATAAATGAATAACTAATGTCATTAATAAACATAGAATGAATCTGCATCCATAGATTTTGTCATAGTGAAAACCTCATGGATAATAATAATAACTGATAATCAATAAAGATAATTCTTATTAATTGGATGTCAGGTATCTATCACATGAAACCATAATACCGTAAATACTGTTTAGTTCTATGGGTAGAAACCCGTTTGATTTTAGGAAACAAACTTGAAGGTTTAATCACCAATTTATTTGTCTCATGAGACCTAATGATGCATCGAGGGGCTATAGCGGGCACCACCCGCCACTGCATGTCCAAATCATTCTTTATAAATTGATTCGATACTATAGAAATATTCCTTTTCAATATCCGTATTGGGTATAGTATACAGATTCATCAATATTAAAATAACCTTCTAAATAAACACCGTATGTAAAACGGTATATGGTTTAGAAAACAAACATATCCATGATATGAGATTATAGATATTTAATATAAAAATAATTTTCAAATGAAAGGTGATATAAAATGGGTATTAGGTACACCACAGTAGGATTATTAGGTGCACAATACCAAGTTAGTCACAACAAAATAGTATATGAGACCAAACTATTACAATAATGTAAACGGCCGCTTCATATGACCAGAACTTAATAAACCTCAAATGAATCATTAAATACCGTGAATATAAAGGGAATAATGCTATTATATATCAAATGGAATTACACATATACCACATAAAAGAGATAAGTGAGGAACAATGAAAATATCACATAAATTAAAGTGATATGAGAAACCACTTACAAACATTATTTCATGGTATCGAGTGTTATTGCGAGGGCTTAATGAGAGGTAATGGGGTATTACATTATTTATATGTCACAGGGGTAGTATTGGGGAGATTCGAAAACATACCCCCTCAATAATACTTAAAAATAAAAGGGCACAAGATAGGGGAGATTCTTGAACAAAATTGAGAGAGAGAGGATCCCCTACCTTATGCTTGAAGGTGTTCTTGAATTGTTATTTAAGACCAGAATAAACAAATTAGGATTATTAATTCATAAGTCCAGAACCTCTTCTATATGTAAATGATTTATTATAACCCTTTTTATTTTATTCAAGGCCTTTTTGTTAGTTATAAGGTTCAATGTCATTGTTCGGGCTCATTTGTTTACTTGGTTTTAAATAATCGTTTCACATATATTCAAGTTCTGATAAATATATAAGATAGATATGGTTGTCCCAAAATGATGTTATATTCTATTAGTGAACATCTAGAAGATTATATAGTTTTCAATTTAATTTGTTTACAGAGAGGGATGTCAAATTATTATATATATAACCTTAGTGACAACCGTTTTGGCTAAACGGTGGGTTTGATTACAATGAACATGTTTTACTTAATAAATTAATACCATTTGTGAAAAAGGATTGCAGAACTAAAAATAGGATATATTAAATATATAATAATCTGGTTCAACCATAATGAAAATTGTTTCATGACCATAATTAAATATTATAATAGAAATTGATAAACCATTGTCCTTGAATGTGATAAATTAGCACATCTCAAACAGTGTTTTCATTTCTTTCAAATAAATCGTGGGGAAAAGAGATATGGTAATGAAATATATGATTAGCATGAAAGAATTCTAGTACATGTATGTTACTTGATTTATCACACTATTTTGGTGAGGAAAGAAAAAAAAAAGAAAAGAACATAAAAGAATAGGAGGAAATGGAAAGAGAAATTTACCTCTTGAGACTTCCTCCTCTGAGAACCTGGTAAGGGGAGAGGTTTTGGTATTTTGAAGAGGCTAGGAGATTTTGGACGCGGGGGGGGGGGGGGGATCTTGGGGAGAGACATGGTAATAATATTGGTAAGGTAGAAGGCTAGTAATATGTGCATGTGACTTTGAACCAATTAAGATTACATCAGTAGATCATCATCGATGACTCAATTAATCCATTATTTCGCATTTATTGTGAATTATAAGATTTTACTATTCATAAAAATTTTTGTATTTCAAAAAAATCCCAAAACATCACCCTAACCATTTTTAGATGTGTAGATTCCAAAAAAGTATTCCATTTTTCAAAAATAATTTTATAAATATAAATAATTAAATATTTTATTAAAATAATTATTTAATTGAAAAATCTAATAACTAAAAATATCCATCTTCATTTTTGAGGTACTGAAATTAATTTATACATTCAATGGCACATATATCATTCATAAGAGTCATATTACTATTTATAGGTGTAATTTACTATTCATAAGGGCAAGTTACTATTTAGAAGAGTAGGTTACTATTCACCAAAAAATTAAGTTAATTTTATCAAACTCAAATTATCATCTTGATCACAACAAAGTATGTTAGATTTTTAAAATTCAAATCACAGAGCTAACAAATTTATATTTAATGGATAGGTTATGGATATCTCCTATAGGTAACCATGTTTGTTTCCATATAGTCTTAAGGATTCATGAAATATAGGCTATAACTATAATTTATTTAAGAGAAACATACCATGAAGTGTTTGGGGTGCTACATTTTTACCTCCTTCTGAAATTTTATCCTTGAAATTTTATGAATGAAACTCACCAAAAAGTTGTGGGTGATTATTTTTCATAACATCCTTAGGTTCCCATGTTGCTTCCTCTATATTCTGGTTCCTCCAATGAACCTTTACTAGATGAACTGTCCAATTTCTCAATACCTGTTCCCTTTTGTCAAGAATCCGGATAGGATTTTCAAAGTATGAAAAATCAGGTTCCAGTTCAATTTCTTCATATGTGAGTACATGCATTGGGTATGACATGTATTTCTTTAACAATGATATGTGGAACACATCATGAACTCTAGAGAGATTTGGTGGCATTACAAAATGGTATGCTAAAACTCTTATTCTTTCTAGAACTTTAAATGGTCCAATGTACATGGGGATCAGTTTCCCTTTCTTACCAAACCTTAAGAAAACCTTCCATCTTGATCCTTTTAGAAATACATTATCTCCCACTTGGAATTCTAATTCCTTTCTCCGGCTGTCAGCATAACTCTTCTGCATACTTTTGTTTTTTTAATATTGGCTTGTATCTTATTCACCTTTGTCGTGGTCTCTTCAATAAGTTCTGGGCCTATAAGTTTCCTCTTCCCAACTTCGTCCCAACAAGTTGGAGTTCAACATCTCTTTCCATATAGTGCTTCATATGGAACCATTTTAATACTAGAATGGAAACTATTGTTGTAGGAAAATTACACAAAAGGAAATTATTGATCCCACATACCTTGGAAGTCAATAGAGTATGGCCTCAACATGTCTTCTAGATTTTGAATATTCTTTTGAGACTATCCATCATTTTGGGGGTGATAATCAGTACTCATACAAAGCTCAGTATTCAAAGCCTTCTGGAGACATTTCCAGAATTCTGATGTAAATCGAGAATCTCGATCAGAAAAAATCAATAGAAGTGCACCATGAAGTCTTACAAATTCATTTATATAACGTATTTCCAGGCGCTCATGTGGTAAATCCTATCTTATTAGAAGAAATGTGCTGATTTTTTAGATGATCAACAATTACACATATTGCATCATTCCTTCTAGGTGTCCTTGGTACTCCAGTGAGAAAATCCATCATAATGTTATCCCACTTCCACATAATAATTTGTAGAGGTTTCATAACTCCATAGGGATATTGTCTCTCTACCTTCACTTGTTGACAAACTAGGCATCTTGACACGTAGTTAGCAATTTCCCACTTCACATTATTTGACCATAAATATTCCTTCAGATCGCTATACATATTGGTGCTACCTGGGTGTATAGATAAATTTGAGCTATGCAAATCGTCTAATAGTTCTCATTTTTACATAGGTACTGATGGAACGCATAAACTCTTCCCAGATTTCAGAACTCCTTCTTCATACATGAAGTCAGCTAGTCTCCCATCCCTGACAGCATTAATTTACTTGTATAGGTTCTCATCATCAGATTGAGAGATTTTTATCTTCACTAATATAGATGGTTTATAAATAATTTGAAAGAGGAAAGATTTTTAACATTCCTTAACAATTCCCATATCCATCTTTAGCAGATCCAAAAATATAGGATCTATCTCAATCCTCATTTATGTCAGAAGTCCACGATCTTTCTTGCTTAATGCATCGGCCACCTTATTCGCCTTTCCCGGGTGGTAGTGTATTGAAAAATTTTAATTTTTGAGTAACTTAAGACATCTCCTCTTCCACATGTTGTGTTATATTTTTGTGAAAATGTATTTCAAACTCTTATGGTTTGTATAAATCTCACAACTCTCTTTGTAGAGGTAATGCCTCCATATTTTCATAGCAATGACTATGGCTGCTAACTCAAGATCAAGAGTTGGATAATTTTTTTCATGAGTCTCCAACTGTATTGATTCATAATCAATAACTTTATTGTTTTGAATAAGGACACAATCCAATACATTCTTTGATGCATCCCTGTATATTACAAATCCACCACTTCCCGATGGAAGAGTAAAAATTTGAGCATTGAAAAATCTTCTTTTCAATTGTTTGAAGCATTCTGTACATTCTTTTTTCAACAAAAAGTTAACTCCTTTACTTGTGAGCTTGGTTAGAGGGCTATCTAGTTGGAAAAAATTCAGAACGAAACACCGATAGTAACCTGCTAAGCCAATAAAACTACGTACCTCAGTTATGTTTGTTGGTGTGGGCCAATCTTGGATTGCCTTTGTCTTCTCAGCATCAACTAGAATTCCATCCTTAGAGATAATATGGCCTAGAAAAGAAATTGATGGACGCCAGAATTTGCATTTTCTAAACATCCCATATAATTTATTGCTTCTAAGAGTTTGCAGAATGACCCGTAAGTGATTCTCATGGTCTTTATAGCCTTTTGACTGGATGAAGATATCATCGATGAATACAAAAATAAAGTTTTCAAGATATTTCCAGAAAACTCTATTAATTCAATCAATGAAAATAGTAGGTGCATTTTTCAGTCCTAAAGGAATTACTATAAACTCGTAATGCCCATACCTGGTCTGAAATACTATCTTAGGAATATCTTCCTTCCTTATATGCAACTGTTGATATCTGAATTGAAGTTCAATCTTCGAAAAGTATTGAGCTCTATGATGTTGATCAAATAAATCATAAATCTGGGACAGATGATACTTATTATTTATTGTAATAGCATTGATTTCCCTGTAATCAATGCAAAGCCCCATGGATCCATCTTTCTTCTTGTCAAAGATGACAAGGGATCCCATAGAGAAACACTAGGTCGAATAAATCATTTTCCACTAAAATACTCGAGTTGTTACTTTAGCTCTACTAATTCCCCAGTAGCCATTCTATAGGGAGTCTTTGATATATGTCTTGCATTAGGAATTAAATCAATAGAGAACTCAACATCTCACTCTGGAGGATGTCTATGTAAATCCTCTGGAAATACATGAATGTATTATTTCACTATGCGCACATATTCAATTTGACGATTTCTTTCCTCACCCATATATATTGGTTTATCTTCCTCTCCATGTATTGTATTCAGTAGAGCTACTGGGGGTGGTTCTAGATAAGAATTAGGTGGTGAATTTTCTTCCCTAAAGACAAGGGAATCTACACTATTTTCAAAAATTGTAACTACCTTCATCTTACAATAAATCTTCAAATCATAATTTGACAGCCAATCCATACTAAGAATTATATCAAATTTAGTCATTGGTATGATGATAAGGTTAGCAACTAAAGCATGCTTTTTTTTTCTGGAGGGGGACTAGTCGACATGCCTTTGTTGCAATGATACATCCCATGGGAGTTTGGACTGAAAACTCCTTTATTAAATAAAATTGGACATATCTAATTTTCATAGAATACTGAGAAGATATAAATAAATGTGATGATCTAGAATCAAATAAATTTTTGGCTAATATTGAGGAAATAATTAAAGTACCCACCACCACATCATTAGGAATTTCATCCTCCGCAGTTGTAATCGCATAGGATCTCCCTTGTTCTCTTCGCTTTTTTTGAGGCATGTTTACTTGGAACATTAGACACTAATTTGCATAGTGTCCCATCTCTCTACAATTGTAACATTGAATATCATTGAATTGTTTCTTCCCCTTACATTCATTATATCAATGACCCTTTTCTCCGCAGTTATAGTAAACTCCCATGCCTTTCAAGCATTTCTCGAGATGATTCTTTCCAGAGTTCTCACATAATGGGAATAGCTTTGTTCTTTTGCTCTTCTTTGGTGCTTCTTCTTTTCCTTTTTTATCATAGTACCAATTCTTATCATGGTTTCTTTTGAAAATATTTAATCTAGAAAATTCCATCTCTGTTTTGATGAAACTTGATACAATTTCATCATATAATTAAAATGATTGAGAAGCTAGTGCCCTTCGAAGACATGGCTTAAGACCTTCAAAGAAATGATCAATCTTGTCTGCTGAGTCACATATGTAATCTATAATATACATGGCCAGCCTTGTGAAAGTAGCATCATACTCTGCAACACTGTCTTCTTCCCTTTGTTTTAAGATAATTAATTTCTTGTTCATTTCAGTTCGTTTCTCACAAGGGAAATAATTTTCGAAGAATATTTCCTTAAAATCCCTCCATTCCATATCTTCTATTTCTTCTTCCTCCATGGTATTCTAAATCAAGGACCACCATTGATCAGTGTCGCCCTTGAGACAATATACTGCCAGTACTACTTTTTCATTTTCATTGCATCTTAATGCCATGAATAGCTTTTCAAGGGACTTGATCTATTACTCAGCAACAACAAGGGTTAGTAGTCTGGCTAAAAGATGAGGGCTTTTGCTGCATGAAATGGTCCAACATGGGTGTGGAATGTTTATTCATCACAACTTGAGTATGTTTTCCCAATATCTTCATGATCTAACCTACTCCAACATTGACGGTGTTGACTTTCTCAGTAGGGAGAACCCTACCTTTCCAACGAGTACGGATTCCCCTTCTTCCGTTAGATTCCATTTATAAATAATGGGATACACTATATTAGTTTATGAATCTCAAATATAAAATCACTCAACATAGATTGAAACTCTATGCATAAATAATCTTATAAACATGGTTTCTCTGATGAAAAATTTACCTTAAACTCCTTCATAATGGATTGTAATGAAAATGTGAATTATCCTAAAAATATCCCCTAGGAGTGTCATAACCAAGAGTGAAGCAATACCCATTTTCGTGCACCAGTTCTCGTTCGAGTCTAGCTCAAAGCGATGTTTTCAGTTTTTACCTCTAAATACATCCGTACCAGAGCCGCCTCTACTGGCTCGTATCTAGAAAGTGACCTATTTTTAAAAGATCTATATAATCTATTCCTTACCAAAATTCCATGACATTATTGTAAATTTATCCTCAAATACTACCTTATGGCTTTTTTCCCTACTATACATTTCCTACTCTAGTTTCCATGTTTTCTACTAAACTTCCTCTGATACCAACTGTAACACCCCAACCCCTCTATACTGGAGGTGGTGCATTACTTGTGATATTGGAATGGTTAGAAGGAAAACAAATCTCGAAGGAATGATTAGTTTAGTAGTCTAGAAAAAACTAGATACATAAATGATACTAAAATTACATTGGAAAATTATACAAAATGCAATACATAACAAAACTAAAAACTGCATCCCCAAGAACTCAAAAAACAATCTCCTCTTTATGACCTGTTAAAAGAAAAAAATGAAATGGGTGAGATCAAATTCTCAATAAGGGTTAAAAATAGAGGAAACATGAGTACAATAATAAGTGAATCAATATCAATCTAACATAATCAATATGACATAATGAATAAATGAATAACTAATTCCATTAAAAAACTGAGAATGAAAGTGCACCCATATATTTTGTCATAGTGAATAACTCATGGATACTAACAACAACTAATAATGAATTAAGAGAATGATTATTAATTGGAAGTCATGTATCTGTAACATGAAACCATAATACCATAAAAACGGTTTAGTTCTACGTGTAGAAACCCGTCTGATTTTTGGAAACACACTCGAAGGGTTTGTCGCCAACTGATTTGTCTCACGAGACCTACCGATGCAAAGAGGGGCTATAGCAGGCCCCACCCACCAATGCATGTACAAATAATTATTTATACATTGATTCTATACTATAACAATATTCCTTTTCAATATCCATACAGGGTAGAGTATACAGATTCATCAATATTAAAATAACATTCCAAATAAACACCATATGTAAAATGGTATATGGTTCAGACAACAAACATATCCATGATATGAGATTATTGATATTTAATAAAAATATAATTTTCAAATTAAAGGTGATCTCAAATGGGCATTAGGTACACCACATAAGGATTATTAGGTGCACAATACAAAGTTAGTCACAACAAAATAGTAGTTGAGACAAAGACTCTTACCACAATGTAAACAGTCGCATCATATGACCAGAACTTAATAAAACTCAAATGAATCATTAAATAAGATGATGATAAAGAGAATCATGTTATTATATATCAAATTCTAGTACACATATACCTCATACAGGAGCTAAGTGGTGAACAATGAAAATCTCACAGAAATGAAAGTGAGATGAGAAACCACTTACCAGCATTTTGACATGGTAACGAGTGATATTGTGAGGGATTAATGAGAGGTAAAGGGGTATTATATTATTTATGTGTCACAAGGGAAGTATGGGGGAGGTTCACAAATATACCCCATCATTAGGAATTAAAAATAAAAGGTCACAACATATGGGATATTCTTGAACAAAAGCGATAGAGAGGATCCCTTAGCTTATGCTTGAAGGTGTTCTTGACTTGTTATTTAGGACCTGAATAAACAAATTAGTCTGATTAATTCATAAGTACATAACCACTTCTATATTTAAATTATTTATTATAACCCTTTTAAATAAATTCATGGCCTTTTTTATTAGTTATAAAGTTTAATTTCATTGTTTGGGCTCGTTTTTTTACTTGGTTTTAAATGACCGGTTCACTTATATTCAAGAGTGGATAAATATAGAAGATGGATGTGGTTGTACAAAAAAGAATATATATTCTATTTTTTAACATCCAAAAGATTACATGGTTTCAAATTTAATTTGGTTACATTGAGAGAAGTTGAATTATTATATATACAACCTTAGTGACAACTGTTTTGGCTAAACGGTGGGTTTGATTACAATGAACATGTTTTACTCTATAACTTAATACCATTTGTACAAAAGGATTACAGAACAAAAAATATGATATATTACATATATAATAATCTGTTTCAATCATAACACAAATTGTTTCATGACTAGAATTAAATATTATAATAGAAATTGACAAACTATTGTCCTTGAATGTGCTAAATTAGCACATCTCAAACGGTGCTTTCATTTCTTTCAAATAATTGGTGGGGAAAAGAGAGATTGTAATGAAATATACTATTATCATGAAAACATTCCAGTACATGTATGTTACTAAATTTATCATACTATTATGTTTAGTAAATCAACAAAATTAAAAGAACTTAAAACTATTGAAGGAATTGGAAAGAGGAATTTACCTCTTAAGACTTCCTCCTTTGAAAACCTCTTATGGGGAGAGGTTTTGGTATTTTGAAAAGGCTAGGAGATTTTGGATGTGGGGGAGGATCTTGGGGAGTGATTTGGGAAGAATATTGGCAAGGCACAACCGTGTATGAAAGAATTTTAAAATTCAAATCATAATGTTGACAAATTTATGTTTAATGGCTAGGTTATGGATATCTACTTCAAGTAACCATGTTTCGTCCCATATAGGCTCAGTGATACATGAAATATAGACTATAAATATAATGTGTTTAATATAAACATACCATGAAGTGTTTAGGGTGTAAAAAATATCACCTCACAATGTATTTGGGGAAATTTGGACTCGACATCCCATTCAAAAGAATCGGACACAAAATTATTCTAAAGATCCATTGTATTTTAGAGAAGGTGGATAGAATAAAAAGATCATGAGATTCACACTGAATATGGAATTAAATGATTGATCTTATTGATAATATATCTTATTATAAGTAAATGATCATTAGAGTTACTTTTTATTCATTATGAAAGATGTAATCGTAATGGGAGAATCAAAGTATATATGGCTATGAGAAAAAAATGTGATGATGATTTTATAATATTAGAGTTTTCATAAATCTTATGTATGTGGTAAAACTTGTGATGCAGGCTTGATAAAATGAAGGGGTAGTTAAAGAGGTGTTTTCAATATAATATAGAGAAAATGGTGGTTTTCCATTTATATTCAGACTGATTAGATCTAGATAGAAGAGAAAAATTGTGCTGAATATTTTATCTAGCCTGATCGTATTTAAAGAAATTGTTTTATGGATAATAATATTTGAGATGAGAATCATAGATAACAGTTACTGGAAGATTGAGAAGTTATAATACTATCAATTGACATTTAGACAATATAGTTGTTGAACCTCAATTTATTGAAATTCATGGGAATGAATTTTATGGGAAATGTGAAAGAAATGTTCAGTGGTATCATACTTAGATAAGAAAGAATTTATTAATTGGACACGGTATTCCATTGTAATCATATGTAGAATTTCTTGAGACTGATTAATGCATATAAATGAAAATAAGATGATAAAAAATGTAGTAAAACATTTAAAATGGATTGAATTTCTTTGTTTATCAATCATGTGTGTTAAAAAAAATGATGAAAAAGTTGTGTGTTTTAGGTGAATAAATAGAATAAACAGATAAAATAAATATATGTTTTGTTAAGGGAGAGCTTGAATTTTATATAATTTTTTTGTTCTCAATAATTGGTAGAGGGCCTATATTTAGACATCAGAATAATAAAAAATAATCCAACTAAGATCAAATTAAGAAATAAGATTCAGAAAAGAATTTCAAAACAATCATTGAAGAAGAATTTATGTCATGAATACGATTCAATAAGCTTCAATGAGAGTTAAAAAAGTCACGTTTCACCCCTAATTTAAGGGAACTAAAGATTTGGGGAAAATTATTTAAGTGGTATATATTTTTGGATTCACAGAAAAACCACTTTTGGGCCACCTATAAATGGTAAAAGTAAATTATATGTTTTTAGATGAATGCCACTAACATACTATTCAAAAAAAGAGACAGAAGATACGATACATAAGGGAGAGGAAGTGGTTTTTGTATTAAGACTTGGTTGAAGAAGTTATGTTGGAGTGACATGAGAGGAGAATAAATAAGATAACAACATTATTTTGTTGATAATATTATTTAATGTTATTCGTATTGAACTATTTTTATTATTCTTGTTGTTATCTTATTCATCTAGTCAACATATTTGAATGGATAATTAGATTGGGATTTCTGTATTGGGATATCTAGACTTAGGAAGGAATTGTTATGAATTGTCTGAACCATATTCTTATAGAATTATATCCATCAGATTGGGAAATCATATTTGAATAATCATATATAAAGAATTAGAGTGAGCATATTAGATTGATAAATTATATTGAGTTTTCATTTAAATGTCCATGAATATCTAACCAACTTCTAGGTATGGAGGTTTTTTTCAAAAGAATACATTTTGGGAAATTTCAAAAGAAGCACTTGTAAATTGATTTGTTACAGAATCATATTATTAATCTATTTGTGCTAGGAGGGTGCACCAACACTATTGGATTGTTTACATATTGCTACAAGAGTGAAAGGGAATATTCTAGTCATTATATTCCCAGGATTGTTTTCCAGTCGACTGTGTGGTATTAGATCATTTTGAAACTATACCAATGACATAGATATTATTATTTAATAGTGAACCTTGTAAATTAATATGTTCTAAGGTATGTCTAATTGAATTTATTTCATTAGGGAATAAAGTATTTAATAGGAGGTGATGAGTGTTTTATAAAAACATAAAAGAAAAACCATAACTGATTCACCCATCCTCTCTCAGAGATATAATTATCCAGAATGGGCACTTAAAATTATATTTAAGGAAATAATTTCATCATTTTATAATAAAGAAACTTTTTTTTCTTCACATATGTATATTCATGATTTTTCAAATAATATTACCATTTACCCACTCATTAGTAATTAAAATAATTAAGAAAATGTTTTTTATAAAATATGGATTCATTACTCTCTTAAGAAGAAAATTATTATTTCCCAAAAATATTATTATATTTTTTCAATTTAATTTAACAATATAGAAATTATTTATTAAATTAATTTTTATTCATGTCTGAAATTTAGAAAAAATCAATGTAATATTCCTATCATTTTCCATATAAGGCCAATTCGGATTTTACCAATAATGAGAAAGGAATCACAGTTTTTACATGTACAACATATTTGAAATATCATACCCTCATGGCCACTCAATGTTTTAAAGATTCCTTTATATGAGGAAAAAGTTTTTTCAAAATAAAAGGAATCTAAAAAATATTTTGGGGCCATTATGTTTTATAAATATATGTTTTACACATGAAAAGGATATTTTTTCTCATTAATGTTTTAAATATATTTTTATGATATTTCTATTCATCATTCTCGAAAACCAATTATTTTAATTATAACCATATAAAGAAATGTTATGTTGATAATATCCAAATTCTTTATATGGATGGTTTATATTATTTCTGACCAAAAAAAGTATTTAAATCCCTATTTATGAAATGTTTTTTAATCATTTATGTTCCCTTAAAATATTCAATTTCATGTGAGCCTTAGAAAATAAATTTCTCATAAATATATATTAATTTTCATGAATATGTTTATTTCTTAAATATAATATAATTCCCCCATATGATGTTCTATATTGAATGATATTTTTTTCTATGGAAATATTGATAAATTCATATTATTTTCATAATATGAATATTTAATGATAAGACACATTGTTTATAAATAAAATTGACTATTCAATATATGAGGATTGAATTGGACACATAAGTATTAGTGGGGCCTGCAATTATAAATTTCCTTGATTTATTAGTAGTCTCAAGAGGTGAATTTATATGCTTTCATTAAATGAGTGCATAACTTTTGTATTAAAATGTCATATTAAGGGTCTTTTATAGTAGAGGTGACATGACATAAGAGATCATTATGTCCAATAATTAAGAATTTCATTCATTAGTACTTTTTTCTATCATCCATTATATTTTAATAATTATATTATATTTAGATGCATTTAATTCTTAGTTATTGATTAAATGTCATGTTCTTTAAGTTTTTTACATTTCCATATTAATTATTCGTTATCTATTCATGATATGTACGTTATTTTAATTGTTTTCATATTGTATTAAATAATTTATGTATGGATTATTCATTTTCTCTTAGTGATAGTCATGTTAGTTAAATTACATTTGTGGTCATTTATTTAATAGTCCATATTCATTAGACCATATTTAATCATGATATTCATGTTATTGATTAAATTTCGCGTACTTTTTGATATTTACCTTTCATTATTGATTATTCTTTATTTAATTATGATAACTTCTTCTTTACATAACTCGTAATGATCATGTGATCTAACACTTATTTTGTTTATTCCCTACTAAAAAATTAAATTTACCATGAAAAATATGAATGTATATTAAATATGAATAATGATATTTTCAAAAAAATAATTTAATTTTTTTATTCAAATCTAAAATGGGAAATATGTATATATCTAGTTTATGAATACTAATAAACTATTTAGTAAATATAGATTTGGGTTTTATTTTCCTAATCCATTGTATTAATTTAACCACTGGCTCTGGGATACTATTTTCAAGTTCATTACATAAATCCTATTTTTATGTTTTATTAAAAGGAAAATGATTTTGTGGATTCACCGTATAAATTTCCTATTTCCAATTCATTAAATGGAACTAATTTTCCATCAAATTACTTCCAAGTATGGTCCTAATCTGACTGTTTTGTTGCCATATTCCAATGGAATTACATGTTCCACTACCAAGGTTGATGATGGTGGCTCTTTGATTTTAATGGTTTAATGGGATATCATCACATACTTCGTTGAATTACTCAGTAGATATTCTGACTAGTTTGATACATACTAGTAAATTACAAAATTATCATTAATTTCATTCTTGGTGACATCTTACTATTGTACATAGATAATTCAGTCTTTAGCTACCATGATACCAAGACAACACTGCTGTCAGAACCATTGAATAGCTGGGAATTTCTGGTATCATTGATTGTTTCGAATAAAAAATATATACCATTCAAAAATAAATTTATTGTGGTATCCTATTCTCATTACAGAATGTATCTTATGTTATTCACCTAAGGAAACATATAATCATCACTTGGGGCCTCTCATTCAACTTAAATGTCTATATTTTGGATTTTAAATTAAGGTATCATTAGCTCTTCACTAAAGTAATATTATAAAAATCATATAGACTATTCCATACATGATCAAATAGAAAAGGGTAGAACTAAGTCACATTATGTGAGGATAAACAAACATGTATCATTATCATCACATGTTACTCTTATG
Organism: Viscum album; assembly: GCA_963277665.1. Lineage (NCBI taxonomy): Eukaryota > Viridiplantae > Streptophyta > Magnoliopsida > Santalales > Viscaceae > Viscum > Viscum album. The sequence continues at coordinate 4,778,692 of OY728140.1, forward strand.
GTCATCATATAATGAATCTCATTATAATTATATTAATAATCGTATACTCTTCACACTGTGTAAGGAATAATCCTAGGCTCATCAACTATGTAGAGGATAAAGAGATCATATTATCATCACAATGGATTATTACTCTTTAAACCTAAATAATATCCTGCTCATTACATATAGAATCATGTTCTCATCACATGAGTTTTCATGTACTCATCACATATGAACTCTTATTATCATATAATATGAATGGATATCATTATCACCTCAAAATTTCCACCTCACGAGATAAATTTGGAATACAAAAATAAAATTAATCTTTTGAAAACAAAAAGTAAATGATATAAAAACTAGGAACATAATAATTACACTTTATAACCCTGAATACATTGAGGTAATGTGTCATCTAAAATTAAAAATGTGGATAAAATATATCTTCAACTGGAATTGGTTAAAAAAATATTCTTTTCCCAAATTGATGAAAACATCCCAAAAAACATTATAAACTTTTTACTAAACCGTTAAATGAATGTTATAAATTATAAAAAAATTACTGAGCAATTTATAAAGATATTATCAAAATCTTCCAATGAGAAATGTCATAGAAAAATTGTTTTCCATAATGATGACGAATAAATGGGTTGGGTCATAATCATGAAACACTTATAATAAAATATGATTCACGGGGAAATGAAATTTTTGTGGGGACCTAAAACACCACAAAATGTACAAGGTAAATAATGTGGGTAATATGATAGAATAAAATTTATATAGATGTATTATATTTTTAAATCAATCATGATTTGAAATTTCTGGTAAATTGAATCCATTACGGTTTGAGTAACATTATAATAAAAAAAATTTCAAAATTTCTTTATTTTAAATTGAATTAAATTTAATGAATGAAAAATATAATCCAACTAAAACACAAGGATATTCTAATATATACTCATTACATAGTTATAAAAAGCTATTAAAGGTATCATATACAACTTTACAAAATATATATAAATAAATTAAATTTGAGATAAAGGACCAAAAACCGCAATTATTTCTTAGTAGAGATGAGATCTAACCAAAAATAAAATTGAAAAATCCTAATAAGCCATGTAAAAACAAGAATCCTAACTATAAACGTATATAAATATTATTTACATTATTTATCTATATGGATATTTGTTAGTTAATATATATAATCGATATGGTGAGTGAAAAATCATGATATTTTTGAAATGTTTTCATAATATTGTGGTTTTCTCCATTCATTTCTAAAATATCATCACTCCTAAATTCAAAATGTTTTCAGAATTTATGTTCTTCAATAATTTTTTATTTTATAAAATAATTATATGGGATTTTTAAAATAATTAATGATGAATTTGGAAATGTGAATGTTTATATAATTCTTAGAGAAAAAATGGGGTTTTATTAACTAATAAGTAATTTTTCAATTACCATTATAGAAAAAATATCATTATTTATTTATTTGAAAAAATTTATTTATAGAAATTAAATTTCCATAGTGATCCATGATATAAATTTATATCATTTTTCGTGTAGGTGTTTAAACCAAAACAAATATGAACATAACATAATTAATAGAAAATTATGAAGTGTTTTTGTTTTAATATAATTTTACCAAAATCATAAATATTTTCATCAGTATTAATTAGTTATATATTTAGAAATTTGTATGAATTTGAATAAGGAGATAACCATTATATTGTAGTTAATAGTTAAATGAAATAATTATTCTATTGAACACCATGTTATGAACATGAAATTATCATGACTATTTATTGCCTATATTGTCAATCTGTTTTCAAATATATCTTTCAAATACATTAATAATTTCATAAAAATAGTATTGAACTATTAATTCATTTATAAATACCTATAATATATGATGGAAGTTGAATGAAAAGGAAAAGTAGTTATTACATGGAGGTGGTAATATCCATGTACACATGGTTGATGTTTAAGATTTGTATATGTCATAGAAAATTAAAAAAACGATTTATCATTTCCTATTAAAACATATGTTATATATATTTTATTAATTTATTAAATTAAATTGTTAAACCAAAAAAGTAATGTGGTGATTTAAAATTAATAGGTTTCATTGTTGAAAATATATTCCGCCAAATGAAAAAATGATATTAGAATTTTAGTAAGGGAAAATGGAAATGTGGTTAATAGTTTTTCCCATATTTTTTAAATAATAAATTAATACTTGTGCTACTGATGCTATAAATTTAAGATGATATAATTCAATTTAATTAATAAAAATATCAAATAATTCAATATAAATGAAAAAATAATGATTATATATTTATTCATCACTAATTGGATTATTTACTTTCTGTAGGATATTAATCCATTGAGGGATAGTCTTTTGAAAATACTGGATACTCTAGAAGGTATCATAGGATATTGATGGAATAATTTTAGTATAGGGAAGTATATATATTTTTATATATTCTCCTTAAATTAATAATCATTATATAACATTATGATCTACCCATGTAAAAGTTTATTGTTATTTAAAAGAGGGATACATTAAAAACTAGTACATAAGTGATTTAAATAATAAAAAATTTAGTACATTAAAATTATCTTCCTTTGTTGACATATTATATGTAACACCCCAAAATAATAAAGGCATAAATGACTAAATGATACCAATCATGTCAACAAGGTGCACTTCCCTTTTCAGGAGCCTACCTGATTAGAAATCCATAGTTAAGCATGATTGAGCTGGAGTAGTGATCAGGATGGTTGAACTTTTGGGAAGTTTTCCAAGTTGTGTGTGAGTGGGGAAAATCACACTGGAAAGGACTTGTGTTGGCTTGTGGGAACTGTCATTAGTCAGATAACTCGTTCGGGCATGTGGGTGGGCCCCATAGTGGGGACCACATGTTTGCGGGGCAACTGGTGGTACCTGGAGGGCCAGGACCTGACAACCATGTAAAGGTGGGGTGTCTTTGCTGTCACTGGACCCATTTGTAATATTTGGTATTAGAGGAGGAACTCAGCCTTCAGTGTGTTGCATTACCTGGGTTGAGATGTAGGGTCCAATTTGAAGACATTTTTCTCTAAAGGGAAGGTGATTGTAACACCCCCAAATTATAAAGGGTTAAATGACTAAATGATATGAATCATGCGAAGAAGGTGAATCTTCCTTTTCTGGAGCCTTTCTGATTAGAACACCATAGTTAAACATGTTTGGGCTGGAGAAGTGATCAGGATGGGTGACCTTTTGGGAATTTTATTAGGGTGTCTACGAGTGAGGAAAAATCACACTAGAAATGACATGTGTTAGTCTCTAGGGACTATCATTAGTTAGATGACCCGTTTAGGCACGTGGGTGGGCCCCAGGGTGGGGTCCACGCATATGCGAGGCAACTGGGGGTACTTAGCGTGTCAGGACCCGATGACCATGTTAAGGTAGGGTGTTTGTGCAGTCATTGGGACCCATTTGTTACATTATATATCAAACCATTCTTAAAATAATAGGGAAAATAAATCAAAATTAAGGATGTGCTTAGATGTCCAGTAATTGGAAAAGGGTTAAATGACTGAATGAGATGACTCATGTCAACAAGGTGCATCTTCCTTTTCGGTAGCCTTCCTGATTAGAACTCCACAATTATGCATGTTTGGGATGGATTATTGATCAGGATGGGTGACCTTATGGGAAGTTTCTCAGGGTGTGTATGAGTGAGGAAAAAGCACACTAGAAAAGACATGTATTGGTCTTTGGGGACTATCATTAGTCAGATGACCCGTTCGAGCACATGGGTGGGCCCTAGGGTGGGGGCCACATGTATGCGGGGTAACTGGTTGTACTTTGTGTGTCAGGACCCAATGAATATGTTAAGGTGGGGTGTTTCTACTATAATCAGGACCCAATTGTTACATTATATATCAAACCATTCTTCAAATAATAGGAAAAATAAATTAGAATAAATGATGGGCTTAGATATCCAGTAATTGGATATATTGGATTTATCAATGATGATATAAGCTTAACATGAGTTTTTAGTGTGTTATACTGCCTGGGTCATGATGTAAGGTCCACTATGAGGACATTGTGCTCTAAATGTAGGGCGATTGTAACACCCCCAATGATAAAGGGTTAAAGGAAAAAATGATAGGACTCATGTAAACAAGGTGTGTCTTTTTTTTGGGAGCCTTCTTGATTAGAATACCGCAGTTAAGCATGCTTGGGTTGAAGTAGTGATCAGCATGGGTGAACTTCTGGGATGTTTCTTAGGATGTGTATGAGTGAGGACAAAGCACACTAGAAAGGAAACGTGTTGGTCTGTGGGGACTATCAATAGTAAGATGACCTGTTCGAGCATCTTACTAGGGAAAATAAATAAAAATTAATGGATGCACATAGATTTCCAGTAATTGAAAAATATTTGATTTATCAATGATGATTTAAGTATAAAATGAGCCTTAAGTGTGTTGCACTGCCTAAGATGAGATGTAGGGTCCACTATGAGGACGTTGTGCTCTAAAGGGAGGGTGATTATAACACCCCCAAATGATAAATGGTTAAATGAATAAATGATATGACTCATGTTAACAAGCTGTACCTTCTTTTTCGGGGCCCTTCTTGATTAGAATACCACAGTTATGAATTCTTGGGATGGAGTAGTGATTAGGATGGGTGACCATATGGGATTTTTCTCAGGGTATGTATGAGTGAGGAAAAATCACACTAGAAAGGACATGTGTTGGTATGTGGGGAATATTATTAGTCAGACGACCTATTCGGGCACCCTAGGTGAGACCCAGGGTGGGGCCACATGTATGCAGGGCAACTGGTGGTACTTGGAGTGTTAGGACCCGATGACCATGTTATGGTTGGTTGTCTGTTCTGTCACTAAAACCCAGCTGTTACATTATATATCAAACCATTCTTCAAATACTAGGGAAAATAAATCAGAAAAAAAGGATGCACTTAGATGTCCAGTTATTGGAAATATTAGATTTATCAATGATTATTTATGTATAAAATGAGCTCAATGGAATGAAAAATTGAGGTTGTCCTTTGAAAACCATACCCTTCAATTATTATAAAATAAACTTGAGTCATGGAATAAATCGTAGCAGTTAAAAAGAAATGAATTTTAAAGGAATCAAGAACATGATCTTCGAGAAGAAAAAAATTTCAAAAAATTATGTTATAAATGAGTTTCCTAAGGAATTTAATAATCTTATTAATAGAAACCTTATTTCTATGATACCCATTAATACAATAATTACATTTTATGATTCATATGACCTTATATGTACCTACTTCGGGCTTCAGATGACCTTATATGAACCCTATTTTGGGCTTGGTGTAATCCTCCATGTATAATTTTTTTTTGTTAGGATAATGTCCGGTGTACATTATGACTCCATAAAACATTAATCATCACCCAATGAATCATATGGGTATTTAATTCATTTCCACCCATTATATAATTTTAAAGAAATCATATGATTTCAAAAAGATCATAAAACATTCATGATATCATCATAACAGTACTCGTTGAGAATAAAAGAGTTTCATAATCATATCCTCATAAAAATAACAAGTCATTAAAAGAATGAATAAGGATTATATCATTGGATAATATCCCTATAATATCAAATGTAACATTAAAGGATGGTATCAAATATTAAAAATTTACTCAAATATGAGTAAGGACAAAGCACACTGAAAAAGACATGTGTTTGTCTGTGGGGACTATTTTTAGTCAGATGACCCGTTCGGGCTCGTGGGTGGGCCCCAGAATGGGGGCCACGTGTATTCAGGGCAACTGGTGGTACCTAGAATGCCAAAACCTGATGACCATGTTATATTGGGGTGTTTGTGCTATCACCGGGACCTAGTGGTTACATTATACATCAATCAATTCTTCAAATACTTGGGAAAATAAATCAGAATAAAGGATGCACTTAGATGTCTAGTAATTGGAAATATTGGATTTATCAATGATGATTTAAGTATAAAATGAGCTCAAGAGAATGAAAACATGATCATATCCTTTGAAAACCATTACCTTTAATTATTAAAAAATAAACTAGAGTCATGGAATAAATCATGGCAGTTAAAAAGAGATGAATTATAAAAGAATCAAGGAACATGATCTACAAGAATAAAATAAATTCATAACATTATGTTATAAATGAGTTTCCTAAGGTGTTTCATAATCCTATTAATAGAAACCATATTACTAAGATCCAATAAATACATTAATTACATGTTAGGCTTCATCTAGCCTTCTATGTACCTACTTCCGGCTTCATATGACCTCATGTGCACCCCATTTCAGGCTTGGTGTAATCCTCTATGTTCTATTTTTTTTGTGTTTGGATAACGTTCAATGTATATTATGAATCCATAAAACATTAATCATCACCCAGTGAATCATATGGGTATTTAGTTTATTTCCACCATTTATATAATTTTTATAAATTCACATGCTTTCCAAAAGATCATAAAACATTCGTGATATCATCATAACATAAATCGTTGAAAATAAAAGAGTTTCATAATCATATCCTCACAAAAATAATATGTAATAAAGAGAATGAATAAGTATTATATCATTGGACAATATCCCTATTATATCAAATGTAACATTATAGGATGTTATCGAATATTAAAAATGTACTCAAAAGGAAAATGAAATATTTCTTAGGATAAATAACATTATCATCTTGAAATCCATGTTTTATTGTCTAAATATTAACTATATGTAAATAAAAGTCATTTAAAATATACTTCAATTATTATAATATAAGCTTTAAATTATTTATTATTCATGATTGTTGGAAATTCCTTTCATACCGTTTATATTAAACCAAATTTTCATTTCATTTTTTTGATAAAAAGTTAAATGTACCTCATTCAGAAAATGTAAAGGGGATTAATTTGAAACAATTTTTATATAAATATAACATGGTTATAAATTAATTTAAACAATTACATGATAATATAACAAATATTCTTGAATACATAGGAAATAAAACATTGAAACAGTCAAAAAAAATATCCACAAAAGTGGGAAAGGAGTTTTATTGTTATAACATTTTCTTAGACATTTTAAGTGACAATTAAAAGGAAATTTTACTAATACATGGGAATTTAATTGATAACCACTGAAGAATAAAATTAAATTGGATTATAAAAAAAATCTAGTAATTTCCATTAATTTAAATTCATTAATAAATCACGTTGATTATAATGTGGTTGAGTCATTAACCACATACCTCATGTTCAACTTGCTTAAAATATTTTCTAACACGATTAATAATAAAATATTTTTTTTAATTATAATAAAAAATATTATAAATACTTATAATATCATTTATTGGCCACAAAACTTAAATCAACAGTAATTTATTAATAATTCCTTATCAAAATCATCGTTTTGGGGTTTTAACTGTTTTATTTTTTCATATAATATTCATTTCAGCTACTCTCGATCATTTACTTTGATCAATGTTCCATCATCTCTAGAATATTTTTCAGGATAAAAATATCATATTTTTAAATTATGTAAATATTTCTAATCAGTCATATAATGTAGATGATGAAAATGATTTGCACCATACATGGAGATGGTAGGTAGTACATACTCATGAATGCTATTTTATCATTATAGTTACAAGAATGAGATAAATATAATTATTATTTTGTCATTAAAATTCATAATTATATCATAAATAAAATATTTAAATATATATTAAATTTTTCTTTATTACTATCCAATTATTTTTGAAACAAAAACTAGATCACAACATTTATTGGGGTTGGTTAATAACATGTACAAACGAGTGAAATTATCCTCTTCCAACAACATTGAATATATGAAGGATTATTTAAACAAATAATTATAGAACAATAATTAAAAATTATGTATCATATTTAAAATTTACAACCATAATAATAACCATATATGCAATATGATGATGGAGAATTAATTATATCACTATATGGAAGTGGTAATACAAAGTTATACATGATAGATTATTTCACTTCCCTTGGGATATAAAAGGGTGTTAATAATAGTGGATTTACAATAATAATAATATTTTATTTTAGTTAGGATACTTAAAATATTTTTCTATAATGAATACAACATGTTCATTGTATATAGAAGAATATTTAAGTTGAAATGGGTCGGGTAAGATGGTTGCCTCTTCCTCCGTAGTCTTCATTTAGATCCCATTTTAAGGACCTAAGAAATATCTTGGAATAAGACAGTCACCTCCAATTTGTGTATAGGGGATATGAGAAATTAAATTTTCAAAGAATGGTTATGGAATATATCTAAATATGGAGTAAATAATAGAATGTTAGGGTGTACTTTTAAAAACAAGTGAAAAGAACTCTTTTTATATTTCATGTGTATAAAATATTTTGAAGACACATTAATTGAATAGTTGTTCCAAAAGGAAAATTATTTTATGAGTAGAAGGAAATGGAATATATATAATCATCTAATCAAATTTTTCTATATTTATATGTTATTTTAAAAATATCCTTTTATTAACCACTTTATTAATCATGTTTATTTACTTCCATCAAAACATAATTTTTAATATTAGATGGTTATGAAATTATTTATAAGGTTTTAATTATCTAAAAAATTATGAAGGTAATAAACTCTATAGAAGATATTTTTCATGTTGTTATTTTTTTAAAATTATTATCATTTGAAAGTAATTTTATAAATAGTTTTTTCCAAAAAATATCATTAATTTCATTATTGAGAGTACAAATTTAATTAAAAAATTAATAAATAAAAATAGTTATAAAATTAGAATGTAAACTTTTAACACCTTGCTAGTATTTTATGTTTATCTTAAAATTCCTAGAACTAAATAATTACTTAATATAATATTACTTATAGTGTTTTTAATATTTTATATAGTGATTTCTTCACTACTTGAGAAATCATTTTTTTATCATTATATAAGCATTTATTTTAATTATTTAGTCCCTAAAAAAATATATAAATTAAAATTCTAAAAATAATGATATATTTCTAAAAAAACCTTTAATATTCTTTCACAACATATTCTATTTTCAATTTGAATATATAATAGTTATTTAAAATCAAGAGTGTGGTGCCAAGTAATTGTCATTATATGAAATATAATACATGCCATAATAAAAAATAAATAGAATCCAAAGGTCACCATTTATATGGATGGACTTTTAGAAACTAAATATAAACCTAAAATTTAATATAGTTATGTGTGGGATTGATTTTGGTACGTTATCTAATTGTTATAACTTTTTTTTCACCTATTTACCCTTACTGAGGTGACAAATATTTACAGTGATGTATATTTATAATGAAATAGAATAAATGAGGCGTATATACCAAATTTAAATCTCCTTATTCCAAATATTGTAACAATTATTTTTTATAAAATCAATCTTTTGAAATATACGAAATCTATTTTAATAATAATTCATTAAACATGATGGAAAATTATAATTTAAATGTGTTTGTGAGCATAAAATTTAACTTTTACATAAATTATTTATATAGGATCTCAGATCTATACAGACGACCCCTTTGTGAGCTTATAAGGATAGTAGTGATCTAAGGAGTATTATAAGTGTTTCAGAGGGTTTTGGATGAAAATTATATATCCATAGAGATTACATGTCATGTAGGTGAGGTTCACAGCTTGTGTAGGGACCATTCATGATGTATAATTAATCAGGGTTGTATAATAAAAAGGTGATGTGTTTTTCAGAAAGATATGACACCAATATTTAAACAATGGACACAAGAATTACATGCCATATAATTACCCACTGTAATGTTGTTATACAATTTTTAGCCACTCAGTTGGATTCAGTTCTTATAAGAGAGGTGATCAGAGATCATTTTTGTAGTTTGTTCGGTGAAAAGTATGTTGACCCTTTTTAGGTAGGGGATTCATTGATTCTATTTAATTTATATGAAATTATAAATTGATCATGTATTTTCCCTTTGGATGGAAGTGAAATTAAACTAATAAATATTGAACCAGATTAAGGAAATTGTTTGTGATCAGATGTTAGAATTTATTTCTTTATATCTTGATAGAGGATTGCCTATTGATTTTCCATATTGTGTGATATCTATGTCTTACTTTGTTAAAATTTTGTTAATGATGGAAATTGGTAATTAAAAAAATCTAAAATTAATATATAAATAATTAATTTTATAAATTAATTAATAGGAATGTTTGTAAATTGGTGTTTAATGTAATTTGATGGCAATAAAATTGATGTAATGTGCATGTTTAATTGATGTGATCTTCCATTTCATTAATGGAATTGAAGATAAAATGTCTTATAAACATAAATAATAATAATAATTATTTATAATAATAAATAAAAATAATTTTAATTGATAATGGTAATTCTCTAGGTTGTTGAATCCATAATAAATTTTAAGATAATTATTTTCATTTGATATCTAGATATTTATTTTTTTCCTTAAGTTTCTTGTAGTGGAATTCTTTTAATAAATGAATTGGTCAATTTATAGTGGAATAATAAATGGTTGTTTGATAAAATATTTTTTACGTGTCATGGGTTTTCTATTTTCCTGAGAATGTCGAGTGACTTCTTTAGATCGACAAGAGATCTCATGCATGTAATGGTTTAATTCCTTGTTTTCATGGAATAACATTCATATTTATTTCTTGTTTTCCCCTAATTTAGTGTGATCTATTCTGGAAATGAGCTACGTGATGTGATCCTGGAATGGATGAACCTAGGATGGTTAATCTAGTATGTGGGTAGGGAGGACTGGATAATGAGTTAGTAGATGATTTACGTGACATAAAAATGCATTGGTATATGCATGTGGGTGTTGGGTATAAAACCAGAGGTGATGAAATAGGTTAAAGATTGTATTACACATTTATTTGACGTAGAGATCTATATGATCACTTGTGAATATGTTTAGTGGTATATGGACATGTTTGTTGCTTAATCTTATTTTGTTTCTCCACTAAATAAGGTTAATGGAGGTTAATGGATGCATGTTTCATCTTGGGGATGATTGAGATTATTTTTCTAGAGTAAGTGGCAATGGAATTATACTAATAATTAATTAATAATGTCAAACACATTGGTTTGGTTGATGATGGAACATAAATTAGTAAAAGATGTTAATCATGTTAAACCATGGACTTGGTTGGATTATGACCGGAGTTCATGAAAAATTACTATAATGATTAATGAATTATAATGTAACGTAGAATACTTTAAATGGTTTATTAATGGATAATTAAATAATTAATGAAATTAAATGATAAAAATGAAATACGTAATTAATATAACTATTTTTATAATGATTATAGGCTTATATGATGTTTGGACATAGTTGTGGAAGCTAGGAGCCTGAGCGAAGTTAGCTGTAGTTGATTCTAAGACTTGGTTATTCCCACATTTTGGTAGTGAGATATATTATATAATGTATATTCTATAATTTCATACTATAACCCACCAATATCGGCTTGGGAAATTGAAATATATTGGACTCTGTGAGGATCTTTTCCCCGACATTCCTATGGGAGGATGGATGGTTGACAACCCCCTCTGGCCCCACTATATTCTGCTTGAAGTTACTTGTTCTATAATGAATGATTGTTGTTTTTCCTATATATGGATTTAGATTTTGGTGAAGGATGTTTTTTATTTCACAAAAATTTATTTCCAGATATAGTATTCATGAATTATTATTGTTATGTTGTGTATAGGTTGTGATTTCTTGAGGTACATGGTATTTGGGCTATAATGGATTGATGTATAATAATCTATGTATGACTTATGTCATTGAGGCTATGGTGGATCCCAAAATTTGTTGGTTATTATATTTGGATTTTTGGATTGGATTATATGCTTCTTTGATGTATGAGTTGCATGTTTTGATACCGTATATAGGTGTTTTTGGGATAGTTTACATATGGAGAGAGATGATTAGGACGTGCAATGTTGGGGATGAGAGGAAAACTAGTGAAGAAGTTGGAGTGGGGTACCATTGATGTTAATTACATATTATATTCTCCATTTTATCCCTCACTGTGCAAGAGTTATCCATGGTGAGGATAGGAACATAGTATACCATTTTAGGTTATGATTTAGTTTCACTATTGATCATTGTTCTTTAGCATGCTATCATTATCATTTGTATGGGAGGTTTAGAGGAGGATCCGATTGAGTATACTACTATTCTCACCCTACAAACATATAATTTTTTTTCATTTTAATTGGAGAAATATTAAAATCGGGCTATAAATCACCAGTTTGTTGTCTATGAGGAGATGTTTAGGCTTTGTTTTCACTACTGTCTTTAACATTTTTGTACATGTAATTTTTCTTTTCAATTTTTCTGTAATATATGAAATTTTTTTTTGAAGATGGGTTTATTTTTTATATCTTTGTTTGATAAGTTGTTATTTCTTTCATCCTTATTGTCTATCTCATCCACGGGTTCTCCTAGAGGGTAATTCATCTAATTTTTATATCTGATATACCCGTAGTGCTAGAAGTTAATTCGAGGCCTATTGGAGGAATGACTTGGGAATTCACCATCTCTTTTTTTTCATTTTAGTATATTTTTTTGGGAGTGGTTAATGATAGAGTGGCATCAAAGGTTGGGGTTTGAGAGATATAATGGAGTTTGGATTTAGAAAGAGGTGAGGTTGCATGGTTTTGAGGGAAATTGTTTCATCTATGTTTAGTAAGTGAAATAAACATGGGATTATTGATAAGGAATTATAATTTAGATCCCCTATTATATTTTTTAGGGACTTTATGTTTACAAGTCATCTAAACTAATGCGGTAATTTTTACATGGTAGATACATAGGAAATGATCATACATCATTCTTCTTTATGACAATGTTTGAAATATGTTGAAATTGGGGTAAGTTAAAACATAAAAAAATGTAACAAAATAAATACATAATTAATGTTATATATTCAAAATTCAAGTTTTAGGATTTAAATATAATTGTTCTTTTTTATAGGCATAGATCCATGTCCACTTTCTCATCATGTTCGCACTAAAGATGTTCAACAGGATGTTCCTACAAATCACTATTGTGTAGAGGTCAATGAAGAAAAAACATAGAGGATGACATATTAAGAGTTGTAGCTTGATATTCTATAGAATCATGAGATATTTGTTTCCAATAAAGTCATAGTGGACTGGTCGTAGGAGGTTGAGATGGATTTTAGTCCAATCCCTAATCAGCTGGAGCACTTGGTTTCATTAGCTACGATGATTCTACATAGAGCATTGAGGAAGTATTGATTCTTATTCCCTAGGGACTTCAAGGATATAGAAGTATTGTGGGAGAAGTTTTGACCCCAGTTAAGAATCGAGTACCTTTCTTTAACCAAGAAGGTAGAAAGTATTTCGTAGGTTCTTACGCTTTAGCAAGGGAGCTATAGTGTGTGATTGTTTTTTATGTGTTTCAAGACCATTCTATGATATATATTAGACCTATTTATTGATGTAGAGGTCTGATAAAAGAAAATTGAGTAGAATTTTCATCCAGATATCCAGTTCACAACATTTATACTAAATATGTATCTCCATGTACAGGGGAATGAATAGGTAGTTGAGAGAACGTTATCCAAATATGGTCATCATGATAGGGGATTCATCATGATTCCATATGAAGAGGAATTGTGTCTAGGGTTCCCAGTTGGGAGGAAAAAATAATTTTTGATCAATCATGTGATGGTCTCAGCCCTTATCATATCATCTCTTCGAGGGTGGAGTCTATCTGACCAATGCTAAAGGATCAAACACATATTTTTCTTATGGAGTCATAGGTCATCTACTGAGATAGTTCTCAACATTTTTTGGCATAAAGTATGTTCCGGGTGTTCCACTTAATGTCCCTTTGTATATGATTTTTTTTACCAAGGTAATCGAAGCACTATGGTCTAGTTTGGGATCAGTTGAGGGGAGATAGGGAAGGAAGAGTACATCCTCTATATAATCCTAATCCTGAAAGAGTATAGTGTGGTAATGGAGGTCATTTTGAACATGAACAGATAGGCCATTGAGTAGTTTTTGGTCAGCTACATGGTCTACCACTACTATTTCTAAGTGACCCAGACATCGTTCCAGGTATCATATGTTTTTTTCTACTTGGTTTCAAGCTTTGTTTAATTCATGATAGTCACAATAATTATTATTTCCCACCTTTATCCATGATATGTAACATGAGGTAGAGAGGCATACAATTCCCATGTAATTGACTATGATATATAGGGGCTGACATAAACTTTGAGAAATTTGTAGAGAATGTGAGCTAGTGATGGGGAAACACCACTCTAGGGTAGATTTCCTATCATTACAGATATATTCATATGAAATCATCCTCTACATGGATTATTTTAATTTGGTTCAAACTATCATTTATTTTTTCATGATGTAAGTTGTGTTTTATGATGGTGATAAAGATCCATCAGTGTTTTTTAGTGAGTGAGACACACATATGGGTTAGACATGTGTTTCATTATTGTCATATTTGATGATTGAATTGAAGCTATGTTCGTGGGAGGTTCAGAAGTTTTTGTTTCACAGGGTTGTGAAAAAGTACCTTGATGTCTTTCTAATATAGATTATAGTGTTACCCCCATGAAATGAGATTGAGTTTGGGAAAGAAAAATATCTATGAATGTCTCATATCTTGATTTCTGTATATTAGATAGTGTCTACTGATTGGAAGGAGCTATGTGTGTAGATTGATGATTATTTTCAGCATAGTAGTTTATCCATGTGTGTCACATTAGGGAGCACCAAGTTACTTCATGAATAAATATAATGATAGTTTTTATATTTTTATCGATTATCATTACCTCAACTAAGATATAGTAAATAAATTACATCCTATTTCTTATAGTTATGATTTATTCTATCCACTAAAAGGATAAATTTGGATCACGATGATCAAATTATGACTAGGATTTCATTAACTATGGGTGAAGTATGAGGATATTCATAATATTTCATTCCATTCCCATAACATTCATTTTGAGCTCATTGTGATGTAATTTGATGTGAGGAATCATCTAGTTATGTTCATGTGGTTGATGAATGCATTTTTTAGATAGTTCTTGGATCTATTCATGGTGGTTTTCATAAATGGAATCCTTGTGTACTCCAAGTCAGAGGAGGAGAATATAGAGGAAATGTTTTCCATTTGTGGTGTTCTTCATCATGAGAAGCTATTTGGGATATTTTCAATGTTTTATTTCATTTCTCTTGAAGTCCATTTCATAGGGAATGTGGCATCCTAACTAAGAGTTATTGTTGATCCTTCCATGATAGAAGTGGTTGTGTTTTGGGGTCCCCCAAGATAGTGGCATAAGTAGAGTGATTCCATGGTCTTTCTAGATATTACAGGATGTTAATACTGCATTTCTCCCTGGTTTTGAATCCTCAAAAATATATTACTATAAAGGACCAAGAGTTATTATGAACTGACTAGTGTCATGAAGGATTTGAGAATAAGATAGATAAGTTTTTCAGATATCTAGTTCATTGTATACGAGTAGAGGGAGTTCATTTTATTGGTTTCTATTATTCTTCACATTCAAAAGGGTTTTTTATGATGTAGTATAGATTAGTATTTTGTTACGGGCCTCGGTAGTTATGTCTCCATGAGAAAAACTATCCCACCATTTTCCATGAGTTGGAAGAGGTAATGATTGTTTGATGTTTGGAAAAATTACCACATCAGTGATTTTTTATCACTAACTATAAAGTCTGGATGTATGTATTCTACCAGTGTGACATGGATATGCATTAGTTTGGGTTAATGAAATTCATACAGGATTACAACATTAGAATTTCAAATACTCATGGTAAGGGAAACATTGAAGCTGATGTGTTAATCCAGAAGTCCTGTAGTTATTCTATGCATGAATCTAGATATTATTACAGAGTGATGGAAGAACACTCAATGCTATATCTTGATATGGGAGTTGTTGGGGAAAGAGGTTGTATTTTCAATATGGCCATGAAATCATCTTTGGTGTAGAAATTGGACGAGTCCTAAATGAGGGATTTTGAGGCAAAGGTTTAGAGCGACCTATTTATTTTTTGTGATTCCCATTATAGTTGGTATAAGGATTTACATCATCAGATATTTTTTCAAGGATGGTTTTTTGTTCCTTAAATGATTCCTGAGATTGTTATTCGGGATCTCTATAGTGTGACTTTGTCACTACATCCCTTTGTGAACGAGATATATCGATATCAGAGGGGTCATTTTGGGTGGCTTGGGTTGAAGCACACAGTTTCAATGTTTTCTTCTAGATGTTTTATCTTACATAAGGTGAAGGTCGATCACCGTGTTCCAAATGGTTCGATCCATCCATTAGATTTTCCAGAATATAAATGGGATTAAATATCATAGGACAACATTACTGGTTTAGCTTAATCTTATGGAGGCTATGATACTTTATGTGTTGTAGTGGATCATATGATTAAATCGTCCCACTTGACAGGGATTAGGGATTTGAGAACATTTGAAGTTTTTTGCAATGTTATATCTAGATATGGTCATTCAGGACTATGTATTCCAAAGGATGATCATTTATAATATAGATCCTACTTTTAAATTCAAGAAATTAGGAGGTCTTTAGTATGCCTTTCGCCCCCATCTATGCCTTAAAAGTTCTTTTCATCCATACATATATTGTCATATAGACTGGACCATCCAAACACTTAATGAGCCGTTGAGATCTTGTTTCAAGGTTTTTGGTGGTTCATGGATGAGTCTACAACCCATGGTTTTGTTTTCATACAAAAATATTTATCACTCCATCATTGGAATGGTGTCATTTGACGAATTTTATGGTTTACCATACAGTTCATTTTTGTGCTAGATAGGGGTCGGAGAGGTAGAAATTCCCTTTAAAAAATAGGTAATAAATATAATAGAGATAGTTCATGTAATTCTTGATAGGATGAAGGATACAACGATCAGGCATAACTTTTATGTGTATGACATCATTTTAGATTAAAATGCATCACATAATAAAAAGAAAATGCCTAAGAATATTAATCATTTAGTTTCATTCGAAACATGGAATAAAATCATCTAACATTTTGAAAGATATTCAATGGTTTCCAAAAATATATTCATATTTAAAATTACTACATAAAACCTTAATTAATAAACTTGTAAAAGGATTCATAAGAAAGGGTGAGATCAAATTATTAGTAAGGGTGATAAAGTGAAATACATAATTATAATGTTGTCAGAAGTGTAAAACAACATGATAATAATATTATAATATTATAACCTGAATATGAAATATAAGAGTCAAGATTCATGGAATAATTATTTGTAGTTCATAAGACATGAATCATAAGACAATATGAAACATAAACCATGTGAGCATATCTTAGGCGTTAGACATAAACTTGTGGAATACATATAAGAATTTAAAAACATTCCCTATAAGTCAAGTCTTGTTTTCTAAACATATCATGGAACATCCAAAAGACTAATCCTAATGGGAGGGAAACAACACCATCCCCGGATACAGTCATTTCTGTAATATAGATTGGGTTTCCCTTTCTTCCAAAAGTGGATCAGTCTTCCCTATCATCCCACAGGGTAATGGGTTTCCCAATCTTACCATAGTAGATACAGATGCAATTGTTTCCCATTTGGGATGAAGACACAACCTTTTCCCATTATGAATCAAGCCCACTAACTTTTTTCCCATAAATATCTTATGATATATAAATCATTATTCAAATAATTGTAAAACAATATAGGTCAAACATGTCCTATATGCTATAATGAGTTCAATAGGTGCTACTTGGGACACCCCATCAAATATGTTGTAACTGACTTACCTAGTGCTATCTAGGCCACACAACTTTATGTGATATTATGGTCATACCCAATGCAATATGAACCAAACCATTTTATAAGATGTAATGGGATTACCCATTTCTATTTGGGTTGCCCCATCGTATAAGGTGTAATAGTATTTCCTAGTGCTATCTCGGCCACCCCATATTATAAGATGTAATGGGATTACCTGAATCTATTTGGGACAACCCATTGTATAAGCTATAGGAGGATTTCCATGTCCTATATAGGAAACCCCATTATATAATCCATTTCTATGAACCAAAATATTAAAATAACGTCCATTTCATTATAAAAACACATTAAATCAATTATTATTTCAAATCTTGATTAATCTAAGAAAAAATAATGGGGTTCATGTTAATCTCCTTGAAATATTATTAACCCATAGAAAAGAAAAATGTTTAATAAACATCATACTATCAAAACATAACCCATTGTTATAAATAATATGAATTGAATCCTTGGATCATATCCCTATTAAAGCATAAATAATTCAAAATATGTTATCATTGATGTTGATAGATTTTTAAAGATCACTTAGAACTTAACTTTTCTTCGAAAATAAATTTTTAATCATATTACATATTTAATATCTTTTTTGTTGAAGAAAACATTGATCACATATAAAGGAATCATTAAATATCATTCAAAACATTTCCTGAAAAAAATATCCTTTCTCATTTGAAAAACTCTTTTTAAAACATAATAAATTTTAAATAATTTATCCTTTAAAAATAACATTGAAAACATATATAAAATGCTTGAAAACATATTGAAAACCTTTTCCTTAAAAAAATTATAAAATGAAATTTAAAATAATTAATTTTTTTAAACAAAATAAGATTAAAAAATACTTTATATGAAACATAGTTTTGAAAGAACACATATTTCTAACTGAAGAGTGTGATATAGTCATATTTTCATAGAAACATTATGAATTATCCAAGGTAAAAAAGAGTGGAAATGGTAAAAATACATGATTATATGATGAATAAAAATTGTATAATAAAATTCATTTACATTATTGAGTAATGGATCAAAATATTTCCTTAGTGATCACATAATCGTAAATAATACTGATAAATTTTGAGATTGTAGAAATAAACTATTTCAACTTTGGTAACATTGGAATAATTTTCACATGATATTATATCATTTCATGAAGCATAAAATTTCATGATATAATGATTTTCATGATATAAAAATTCATACGGTAGTATATACACATCATAGAAAAAAATAGGTGCATTAAATGGAATGTATCTCGATGGAGGAAAATTAAGGAAAAAAATACTTTACCGATTAAGTATATTTTGAACCAAAAACCACATAAAATAAAGATCTTAAAATGGATATGTAAATATCCCTTTATATAAATATAATTTTCATATAAAAAAATTCATGGAAATTATATACACTATAAATAAATAAACGAGTGGTAAATAAGGCATAAGTCTCACATAAATCTATGTGAGGTGGGAAGAACCTTACTCTAAGTCTTGAAATTATTCGTACATGTTCAAAAATACATAATAATAAGTAAATGATTATTATAAATCTAAATAATATCGATATTATTGTATATAATATAATATATGATTTTATTTTTTCTTTATATTACCCATTTATTAACAATTCCATGTCAATTTTATTTTCGGGTAATCTCTGTTTGTTTTTCGTATATATTTTGACTTTTTATTATTGAACCTCTTAGAAGGATCATGATTTACATATTTGGAAATATATAAAATGATATAAATATCATATATATTTAGTATATAAATATTTATATTAATCTATAAAATATAAAAATATGAAATGGAATACATCATTCATGGAGATGGTTGGCCGTATGTACGCATGGATATTGTTTCTATTTTCTTATCATATTAAAAAAATAAAAACAAATATATATATATATATAATACTTAAATTAGAATTATTATTTCATACATATCATAGAAATTTTCTAAACCCATCTTTAATACATCCCATGAAAAGTGTGAATTAATCACACTGCTATGAGGATGCAGTTGTCCACACAACTACAAACGAGGTTATAATATTTAAAAATAATAGAAATCATGAAGGTATGCTTTATATAATAATATAAAACTAATAATACAACATAAATATTTTATATATCACATAAAAATATATTTTTCATAATTCTTTCCAACCAAGAAGGGTGGAAATAGAAGAACTAGCGACATCTGTGTGCGAGGTGGTAGTCTGCCACACACAAGAACGATGATTGTGTATCCCATTTGATGGATGTGTGTGTGAGTGTAGGTTAAAACCATGAAAAAGAAAAATCTATGTATAAATAGTATAATATTTTTATTATATAGTAATGGAATCAGAATAATTTATCAGAGGATAATGAAAAAATATCATGTGGAAGGATGTTACCTCTTCATTGGGTAACTCCATTTAGATTGTACCAAATGGATTACTTGGTTGTATTTGTGAGAACATTGAGGCTTTTTGATTTATTGGAGGGATGTTTAGAGATTATTTGGTTATTTTGTGAATGATCCAATGTGTCTTGAGAGGTGTATGGAATTGATGTTGGGGGTGGGGGTGGGTTAGTGCCATTTTATAGTGGAGGATGGGTTGCATTATTGTAAATATAAAAAGATAAAAACTATTGAGAAGTATCACATAAGTAATATTCCACCAATAATTTTCTATTTTTCTAAAAAATGATAATATGGTCTAAATATGTCCATAAAATGGCTATTGGACTTGTTTCTAGGGTATTTCCCCCCTTTAGTTATGTTTTAACCAATAACCAATCTCATTTTAACCGTAATAAATGTAATTAATTTTAATTACACTCAAAAATATTTATAGTGTTATACTATGATGAACATACTATATATTTTAAATTATGATGATTAAAAATTTTAATTCCATTTTTCTAAATTAAAATCTATAATTTTCATAACATAATTTTAAATTAATCCCATAGATATGCCGTAAAACAGGGTTCTTAAAGCAAAAAGGTTCAAAAGATTGAAATGTTTTCATGTCCAATTTAAATGTGAAATTGTTTCAAATCAAATTAATTGGATTAATGGATGAATAAGTGATATAATTATACAAGAAACCCAGATTAATATATAATTTAACTTTATAAATTTGTTAGATGAAATAGCAGTTTGGAATTAAAATTCATTATTTTTCAATATTTATCAAAAACTAAAACCGCTCATAAATATACAAACAATTCATCCAAAGTTTGTATTTATATTTCTATTTCACAAATAAAGTTTATTTTTTCAAATAAAAATTATAAAAATGTGTCTAAATTTAAATTTAAAACGGGTTCTATATTAAAAGTCAGTAAGAGTACCATTTATAAAAATTGATCTTTTTATTTTTAAAATTGTATTTATTTTAATCATACAGCAATCAAATCTAATCATGGAGTACAAAAAAAATTTATTGAATATATAATATATAAATTATATTTTAAATATTCAAAAAAAATTTGGTTTAATGTATTGAGGCAAAATTCTCTTTGTATATAGAAAATAGTTTTATGAGTAAAATAATTTAATTATTTTTAAATAGTTCGTACATTCAATTATTACTAATTGATAAACAAAATATTAATTTTATATAAATTTTTGAATAATAGTTTTACAATTTAGATAATCTTATTCAAATATTTAATTTCAAGGGTCTTGTGGTAATTATTATAATATTTAAACAATAATATTAATAGCATATTGGGGTTTGGTAAAACTCAGCCTTGCGTGTAACACGAGTTATTGAAGGGACTCAATATTGTGTATAACACAAGACAAAAACACTTTTTTGCGTACCAAAATCCAATATTTGTTTTTCAAGATATAAAAGATTATCTTGGTGTTACATATAATGCAAAAAATACTTAGTGATTTTTTATAACACAATCTGTATTCATTGTCGTGTGAATTGAAAAAATATAGAAAATATTTCATTTATATTGAGAAAAATTACACAAAATCATAGGGTGTTACATTCTACACCCATTAAATGTAATTACACATAGAAAAAAATATGGTATATCATAATTTTAATATATTAATGTTCCTTTCATATAAACCCACATCATAAACATGAATACTAAATATTTCTTAAAAAAAGAAAGTTAGAAACATAATAGTTACTCTAAGTAGCTCATAAATAGGTTTATATGTAGTAGAACATGTGTGGAAAGTGAAAAAATGGGCATATGAGAGAAATTTAAATAATCACAGAGATTGATAAAAATCTATGATCAAAAGAAAGTGGGTGATCAAAAGAATGTTAAAAATTACAAAACCGCAAACTGAAGAAGTGAAAAAGAGTTCACTGATATAATCCAAAATAATTATAATAGAAAACATTTTATTTTAAGGCCATTTTCCTAATATTTCTGTTTTGTCACAAGATGATATCCTTAATTTATTTCACTCTATTTAATATGAAAAAATACCACCCTTTGTTTATGACTTCATCAATTCCCTTTTTAACTCATACTCTTGGGAATGAAGGTGATTTTTTCATTCCTGATGAATATACAGACCATGACATCCATAAATATATGATTAGACATTCCATATTTTTTAACATCTCATAGAAATTCTAATAACATGTAATCCCATATGTATAAATAATCATATGGTGATATATATGAAAACCTATGAAAAAATATCTGAGGATTAACTTAAACCATCTCATAGACAATGAACATTAAAAACCTTTCATATGAGGAAATTCCAAAACATTATAAACATGGACTCTAAATATTCTTAACATTTATCCCCCATACATCATAATGTATCTCTTGGTGGTCTCATTCCAAAAATTTCAATACCTTCATTATATTTTCTCTTGAAACATGTTAATAAACTGAATTACCATAAATCCATTTGAAAAACATTCTTGCTTCCTCATTCCAAATATAATTGGATATATTTATTAAATAAAATAATTTTAAAAATTAATCCATGAAAAGATAAACCACTTTTTCAAAAAAAACCCATTATCTTTTCTAAGGCCATATTTATTATCCATTTGACATTATCCAAATTAATCTTCTATTTATCCATGATAAAAATAATTTTATATATTTCTAGAACACACTAATAGTTTACTTCCATTAATTAGAATATAACCTTTCTACTAATTTACTATTCTATGTCATCAAAACCATTTAACATATCTTTTGAAATCCTTAATGAAAAAATTATAAGGAAAATAGTTACATATTTCAAAATTTGTATTACATAATATTTGAATTCCAAAAAATATACACTTTAATCATTCAACATTATTCATAAAACTTTAATTGGAATTTATCATACTTTTCCACAACACCCATTTCATAGAATATGATACATGATTAATGTATTTAGTTTCCTCCAAATTTATATAATCAAGCTTCTTAGGTTTAAAATGAACAATACTGTTAGAATATACCATACATTTCATATATCATTTCAATATATTTTTTCCTCAGTAGTAGATCCAATACACATACCATCATCCTAAAGCTCTTTATGATATTTACACTTAGGAAATATATTTTAATAAAGAACATAAATTCATCATCTAAAATATTAAATGTTAAAACAATTTATTTTAGTACATGTATTTTTCTAAAACCCAAAACCCTGTTGTGAGAAATATCTATCATTATGGAAGACTAAATAAGCAGAAATCATTACTTATTAGATGCATAAATAATTAAAACTAAACATAAATTTATGAATAATTATTCTTGTACTAAGATAAACCCATTTAAATATCCTTAAAGATATCAATCGGATCTCACTAATTTTTCCTCATCCAACATTCAAAAGGTTGCTTAATCATTTCTATTGATACCAACTATAATTACCCAAGATTCACTTACATGGATAATACATTAATTTATATTAAAATTTAGTACAATAAAAAGTACATGTCTAAGGACTGTAATAGTTTATTGTTTTTGAAATCATAGAATTAAATCTTCTAGCATAGTTAAATATCTTAAATGTTTCTGAAAAAAATATCCCCCTTTATTAATTCTATATAAAACCTTTATTCACAACATGAATAAGGGCAACATAAGAGTGGGTGGGCTCAGATGCTCATAAAAGGTAAATAAAGGGTATATATAATCATAAAGAGATTATAAGGGTATGAGAACATGATCATAACATAATAATATCATACCCGACATTCCAAAGATCATAATCAATAGTCGTGGAATAATGATTGATAGTTCACAAGACATGAATCATAAGATAATAAATAACAAGAACCATGTGAGAATATCACAGGTATAGTACATATACTTGTGGAATAAACATAAGAATACAAAAATATTCCCTATAAGTACAAGCTCATTTCCAAAATTACCAAGGCACTTCATGTAGAAAACTCGTACAGCGAGGGACACACCGCCATCCCAAGTTAGAGTAATTTCCATAATATGGATAGGTTTTCCACTTCATCCAATTATGATTCAGGTTTCCACATCATCCCTTAGTGGATAAAGTTCCTACATCTTTTAATAGTGTATTAGGATGCACATGATTCCCATTTTCGATGAAGATACACATGTTTCCCTTTATGGATTAAGACCGTTGAATTATTTTGCATCATCATCTTATGATATATAATTGTTTACCTAATAAAGTGAAGGGAGATAAATATAACAACCTTCATGTAATATATAATGGGCTCACCCGACTTTATTAATGCCACCCCATTGTTGAATTTGTAATGGGCATACCCAGTGCAATCTGGGTCACCCCATCATATTTTCTACAATGGTCTTACTCATTTCTATCTGGACCACCAAAAGTTGTATCACGATTACTCAATTCTATCTAGTTTATAACATCATATACATTTTAATGGCCTTACTCGGTGCTATATAGGGAACAGTATTTTA
Organism: Viscum album; assembly: GCA_963277665.1. Lineage (NCBI taxonomy): Eukaryota > Viridiplantae > Streptophyta > Magnoliopsida > Santalales > Viscaceae > Viscum > Viscum album. The sequence continues at coordinate 4,803,541 of OY728140.1, forward strand.
TAAGCTATAATTGTCATATATAGTTATTTCTTGTCCACCCCATCTTATAATCTATGTCCATGAACCAAAAAATTAAATGATGTTGTATATAATCATAAAAACACATTAAAATAATTATTATTTCAAAATAATATTACCCCATGGAAAATATGTTGGTTTTATTTAAATATCCATGAAACTTAATTAGCCCTTGGAAAATAAATGAGTTCCATAAACATTATACCAAAAAAACATAAACTATTCCTAAAAAATAACATAAATCCAATCATTGGATAAAATCCCAAGTAATGAAGAAAAATATCAATGGATATTATCTTAGATGTACAAAAATTTTAAAATCCCACATGATCATTTATATTTCTCTGAAAATCACCAATTAAAATATATAAAATCTGAAAAAAAAACATTTCATTAAATAAACATTTCATTGAAAAACAATTGAAAAAATATTAATGAATAGTTAAAAACATTTAAAACATTTATTGATAAAATAACATTTTCTTCTATAAAAATACTTTTTAAAACACAAAACATTTGGAAAACATTTTTCCATTGATAATATATAATGAATTATTGAGAATATTTTGAAAACATTTTTCCTTGAGAAAATATAAAATAATCATGAAAATATTTCAAAAACATTTTCATAATAAAGCATTTTTGGGAAAACTTTATAGAAATCATGGTCTCTAAGAAACACATATTTCCTACCGAAGAGAGAGATAATGTGCGATATTATTAAAAAACATTATTAATTATCCTAAGCATCCAAGAGTAGAAATATTATACTAAAAAATGAAAAAAATGAATAAAAATTGGATAAGGACATTCATTAGAGTTATTGAAATATAGATCATATGATTTCATCAATTGTATCATATTTGTAAACAATCCTGATAAATGATGATACTATTTAAAAAAAATATTTTCACTTTGTTAACATAACTCATAATGCACATGAGAGAATAAAATTACATGAATATTAAATATCATGAACGAATTATATCAATCATATAACATGTAAAATTATTTTTATAAATACCAAACATAAAATTGTAGATTAATTATATAGTATATCTGTCAAAAAAGAATAATTGTGACAAAAAACACATTACCGATTTGATAAATTTTTAACCATAAAACCCATTAATGAAATAACATAAAATAGATATGTAAATACTAATAAATGTAAGTATAATAATCATATAATACATTAATCTATAATGAATACACTACACAAAGTAAATGAGTGGTAAATAACATATAAGTCTCAATGAAATAAATGTGAGACGAGAGAACCCTTACCTTAACTCTTAATATTCCTAATAAAAATTAACAAATAATTTATAATATGTATATGTTTATTATAAATATACAAAATAATTTTTTTATCATATATCATACCATATATGATTTTATTTTGACTTCATATTTCCCATTTATGAAGAAATCTATTTTATTATTACGTCTCTGGTATTATCAACTTTGTCTTTAATATATGTTTTAACTATTAATTATTGATACTCTTACATAGATAATGACTTAAATATGTATAGAATCTAAAAAAAGATAAAAAAATCATAAATATTCATTATATAAATATTTATAATAATATGTAAAATATAGTAACATGAATGGGAATACACAGTTCTTGGAGAGAGTATGTCCTACATACATATGAACATTGTTTCTATTTTCTTTTTGTATTGAAAGAACGAATGTAAATGAATCACACACACATATATAATCATTAAATAAAAATATTTATTTCAAAAATATCATATATACTTACTAAACCCATTCATTATACATCTCATTTAAAGTGCGAACTCATCACATCATATTGAAAAGGTGGTAGTCCACACATCCCCAAATAAAGTTACCGTATTTAAAAAAATTGGAAAGCATGAAGTTATGATTTATATAATAATTTTTAAAATAATAAATACAATAAAAATATATTATATATCATATAAATACATAAATTAACTTATTATTTTCAACCTTTAAGGGTGTAAATGGAATGGAGAGCGACATCCATTCTTGAGGTTGTAGTCCTTCGTACACACAAACGATGATTCCATATCCCATTTGATGGATTTATATATATATATATATATATATTGATTATAATAATAATAATACTTAATAATGAAATTATATGAATTTAGTGGATGGATAATTAAAATAAAACTAAATAGTTTATGCAAGGATGTTACCTCTTTTATGGGTAACTCATTTTGGTTTCCACCAAATGGATTCCTTAGGTTGATTTCTAAAACAATTGTGGTTTATAGGTTGATATGGGGAATGTGGGAGATTTTTTAGTTAGGTTTTCTAGGATACAAGGTGTCCTAGATGTTTTTTTGGAAGTGGAATGGGGGTGATTTCACTTTTATAGTGGCGGAGGAGTGGAATTATTGTAAATATAAATAGGTAAACACTATTGGGAGGTCTCCATCCCATATTGTCCTTCCAAAAATTGTACACATTATATAAAATTGATTATATGTTATATTAATGTATAAAAAATTTATTTTTTACATGTTTATAGGGTATTTTCCCCCACATTTTATTGTTTAACAACTATGTATACTCATTTATACATTAATCATTGTAATTATGTTTAATTACTTTCACTAATAGTTTTAGTAAAAAATGTTTTCCAAACAAAATATTATAAATAATTATTATTATAGATATGAAATAAATTTTTACAAATTAAAACCATATATGTGGCATAAATTAATTTAAAATTATTCCCAAGGGCTTGCTGTGAATGGTTGAATTTTAAAGCTAAACGACCAAAAGTTTGCATTATTATTATTTTAGTTTTCAAAGTGAAATTGGATCCAATGACCTTAATTGGATTTATTTATTTTTAATTTATCTTAATATACTTTAAAACCAATTAATATATAATTTAAATATATAAATAAATTAGATAAATCACCCATTTTGAATTAAAATTCATTTTTTATCACTATTCCTCAAAAAACGAAACTTCTCATAAAAATTCAGAAAAATAAAAAAACTAAATATTAATAAAAATCATTAATAAATTAAGTTTATTTAGTAAAATAATAATTATAAAATTGTAAAAAAATAAATTTAAATTGGGTTCTCCATTAAATGGTCATAAAATTAACTTTTGGAAAAATGCATATTATTTCATAAAATTGGATTTATTCTTATCCTATACATATTGACTCTATTGGATGAGTATAAAAAATATTTATTGAATATATAATATATAAATATTATTTAAAACATTCATCAAATGTTTTTTCTATAATTTATTGAGAAAATATTGTATTTTTATATAGAAAAATAGATCTCTTAGAAAAGTAATTTTTTTAAATAGTTCATATATTCATTTCTAAATAATTTTTAAGCAAAGGATTAATTATATTTAAATATTTAGATCATATTTTCATAGTTTAGTTAATCTTATTCATAAAATCCATTTTATATTTTTGTTAGTAACTATAATAATATTTTAATAACAACATTAATAGCATATTTTAGTTCAGTAAAACTCAGATTGGCATTTTATGAAAGCTATAATTGAGACATGGAATTATGGGTAACAAAAGACAAGAAAGTATTATCATATACCGAAATAAAAAAATATGTCGTCTGTGTAGTGAAAGATTAAATATTTGTTGCATATAATGTAACATAATATTATTGCTTTCATATAATAAAATCTAGATTCATTATTGTGAGAGATAAATAAATATCAAAAGAAAATATTGATTTGAAAAAAAAATTAAAAAAATATTGAGGTGGTAAAAAGTAAGAACAAGATTATATGAAAACCTCTTTCAATCATTGGAGGACACATCTGGATTTTGATGTGGTGATACATGTTTTGGAAGGTGACACATCATTATGGGTAGAGAAGGTTTTTTTAGTGGAATAATATTTCTCTCTAGTCTGCGGGACCTTTCCCGTTGTTATAATGAGATAGATCCATGGATTATCAGATGGAACATCCCCCAAGAATGAGCAAGATACATGATTATTCTCCATGTCACAACACCATCATTATCTTTATGATGACTCTTATGTCCTCAACTGGTAATATAATGTTGTTGGTAATGATGAGACCTTTAAAGAGCTATATATAGATATCTAAGACAACCAGGAAAATGTGTTGTGAATACATGATATTCCATTGCTTCAGGTCTTGTGGTGGAAAGATGTTGTGGAGGAGAATACCTGGGAAGATGATTCATGGATGCACACTTAAAACCATAAGCTATTTGATATTTAGCTATCTATTGCAAAACTATTATTTTTTGGACATTGATATTTCTAGTTTATTGGTTAGATTCTCGTGTTTCTTTTTTTGTCTTGCTCATATTTGAGAGGTATCATACCTCATAGAGTGTGTAGTAGTAGGTTGTAGTGGATTCATGGTTTGGTTATGGTTTCTTATGAGTGAGGGGGTTGAGATCATGTGGTGGTGAGGCCATTTAGCAGTATCTTACAGAGTTTTGATTGAGATGATCCATTTTTTCACTCCTATTTTGTTATGATTTTTGAGGATGAGAAATTTTTACGAGCCTCCGAATTTAAGGGACGAGATCCATAGGGCGTAACTCTTTGTGAGTTTCTAGGGATAATGGTGCACTTAAAAGGCTTAAAATTGGTATGGAAGTGTTTTTTTGGAAAATATTGGATGCACTGAGATTACATATAATTTAATCGTTACAAAATATATATCATATGTTCACAACATGTACAGGGACTATTCACGACATTTAATTAATTAGGGTTATATATAAAAAAGGAAATAAGTTTTTCAGATAGAACTAAACCCAACATTTACACAACATGTAAATGAATTACATGCCCTATAATTTCTTACTATAATATTGTTATACGTGTTTTTATCCTCTCGGGTAATTTATAAACCTATGGAAGCAATAGTTACCTCTCTCATTATAGGTGGCCAAATAGCCTCTTGTAAATTGTTTTTGATTCCCTTCAAAGGTAATTGATCCTTAGGTTTTTTCTTCAATCCGATCTGATCCAAGGTGGGTTTTACCTACCCTTCTTATGGTTTATCCTATTTTAGGTTTAATTTTACTTCAATTAAATTTCCCTCTGATGATGGACCATCTAGAGTGTATCTAATAGGGTTTACATTTTTGGTTATTGGTGAGGTTGTTCTGTGGTATCCTTAGTTTGATGTAGTTTTTTGGGGGAGAGGTGATCAGAGATCCATTTTTTGAAATATTACCATGTGAAAAATTGGCTATTTTGTGGTAGGAGGTTTTTTATTCTCTTTTATTTACATGAAATTTGAAATTGATCATAGTTTATCCCTATGGATATAAATTAAATTAACCTAATAAATACTAAACATGATTAAATAAATTGGTCTCTATTAGAAGTTTGAGATGTTTTTTCTTTGTACCATGATAACAGTTTCCTCTAGATTTCTATATAGTTTTATATCCATGAATTTATTTGTTAGCTTGTGGATCTTGATTGAAAATGATAAATAATGTAAATAAAGAATTAATTGTATTAATAAATTAAATAAGAATAATTTTTATAATCTGGGAGTCAATGTAGTATGATGATATTAATTTTTTTGAAATGAACATATTTAATTAAAGTGATTATCGATGTAATTAATGGAATTGATAAAATTTGTTAATTAACTTGAATTATGATAAAACATTTTTTATAACATATTTGTGGAATTTTAATTATGAATGGTACTTATTCTAGTTTTTAAAACCATAATAATTGAAGAGATAATTTTTTTCCACTAATAGATAGTTATTTATTGTCACCAAAAGTTTCCTATAGCTGGAATGTGGTAAAAAAGTAATTATTTCTTCCAATATGGAATTAGAACTGATTGTGTGATAAATATATTATGATGAATTATGGGATTTCTATTTTCTTAAGAAGGCGGAATTCCATGTTTTGGAGTTGTGAGAGCTCTCATACATGTGAAGAATGAATGACTTGTTTTGAGAGCCCAATTTCCCTATTGATTGCTATTTTGTTCGAGCTACTTTGTGATGTTCTCTAGATATGATCCATGTGATGTGAGCATGCTATGAACGAGCCTGGCATGAAAATTATAGTATGTGAGTCGGGATGCCCCGATGATGTGGTAGCATATGAAACTTGTGATGGATAGGTGCATCAGTGTACACATTTGGGTGTCGAGGATAATATCAGAGATGATGAAATAAAGAAAAGTAAGGTTTACCTATTGATGTCATGCATAGAGCTGGTAATCTCTCTTATTATTCATTTTAATGGATTCATATTGGGTTTTTTATCTTCTTTTTATTCCCTATTACATGAGGTGTATAGATGTTCTTGGTAGAATATTTCTTCTTGGAGGTATATTTGGATGGTTTTCCTAGAGTACATGGTTATGGAATGATGCTCATGATGAATGTATAATGTTAAACCAATGGGGATGGTTGATGATGAAATGAAAATTCATAAAATATTTTAATCTTGTTAAACCATGGACATGTATGGATTATTATTGGAAGGCATAGAACATTTCTATAATGATAAATATAATGTAAGTTATATAGAGTAAAGAAAATGGTTAATTAATGGATAATGAATTCATTAATCAAATGAAATAAAAAACATTAATGACCTAATTGATGTTGATATTTTATATTTCTATTTTCTTATAGGATGCATGGTCTTAGTAGTGTAATCTTGGAGTGTGAGTGAAATTAGCTACAGTTGAGTCTCAGACTAGGTTATACCAATACTTTGGTTGAGAGTTATAATATATCAGGTATATTATGTCATTCTATACACTACACCACCTATTTTAGGTAGGGAAACTAATAACCAGTGGACCCTATGAGGGTGTTTTCCCCAACTTTAGATTGATATAATGGATGACTAACTACCCCTATGTCCTGCATCACTTCTCTTGGCATTTACATATAACATTATGCATGATAGTAAATTTTTCTATATACATGTGTGGAGGGATGTGATTATACGGACCCATCCTTAATCATATCATATTATATTAAGTTATTTTATAATTCACTTTCATACATTGACAATGTTCTTTTTGGTTTATATTATTAGAGAATTAAGTCATAAATCATATATATCAACCCACATTCATAAAAGTGTATAATATTGAAAAAAGATCCATTTCATTCATAATACAAATGTTTTTACTTAAACATGATTGATTTTCATTAAAAATATTAACAACATTCATCTTGGATTCTTCTTTTCTCTTACCCATCATAAACCCTATGAAAATTTTTTAAAACATGGGATGAGCACCAAAAGGTCAGTAAGGTATTTAATAGAAGAGAAAGTGTTAGTCCATGAATAATTATAATCATATTAAATTATTTTGACAAACAAATAATTCTCAACTATAATGTATCATATACATAACTTTTGAAAACAAAGTGATTTCCAAAAACATTAAAAACATAAACAATTCCATAAAGGAAACTTATGTAATTACATAAACAAGATTTTAACTGGTGAATCTATGATATGATTTATAACCCTTACTGATTCCTTACAATGTAACCCTCACAGATACCTTATGATGTAACCATCATAGCTACCTTATGGTGTAACCGTCATTGTAATATGTAGAATAAATATTATGGTTAATATCCAAAAAAACATACCGAAAGAGTTAGAGGGAGACATAGGTTCCACCCACAATCCTAAACTTTCCACAAGAATCATAAAATAACCATAAAAGAAGAACACATGAATATAAATAAATTTCATTAGGAAAATAACTTATTTTAAATAAAATACTATGAAAATAAAAAGGAAATATATTTTATTTGTAAGTAAACATGTAATACTGGAATGAAAAAATCAAAAAATTAATTTATCACGAAGGTGGGAAAATCCACTAATTCTGAATAAGTTAATAATAATAATTTTTTATTTTTTATAAAAGGACATTAAAATTGATTTTTATAGAAAAGTTCCTTACCATGTGTTCTTCTTACATAAATCATGTTAAAACATCATGTATAATGGTTTATAGAGTTTTATTAATATAATATTGAAATATATTAATATAAATAATACCTTATATGATCTTTTTATAACATAATTCCCCAAATTTATTAACAATATTTAGGTATTTTCATTATTTCTTGTGCATTTAGTTCATGTTCTCCACGGTTGGTTTATTATAGATTATATTTTAAATGGAAGAAAAAATATATAAGTGTAATAAAATGTTATTACATGTTTTCATAATTTTAAATGATATTATATATCATGATTTCAGATATGATGACGATTTACTAGATAAAACATTAATGAAAATGATTTAATTTTTTTTATTTTTATGACCATTAGAAAAATCTATTATATTATTTAATAAAATTTTATATATTGGTTCTAGAACATTTTATAACTTATAATATCTATAATAAAATATTATTTAACAATAATAATGGTATTATAACCCTCATTAGTGGTGGTAAAATAAAATAAAAACACAATATTTTTGATGATGGTAAATTGACATATCATATATGATGTTTTCTTTTTTAGAGTAAAAGATATAGGAGAAGAATTTTGATGATGTATTTTTTATTGATATAATAATATCCCAGTATATATGATATAATAGAGTTATCATGTCACTTTAAATATGTTAGTTGAGGAGAGGATAAGAAAATAAAAAAAAGAAATGAAAATGGAAGAGGATTTTACCTCTTGCATTATCCTTATTGAGAACCCCCTTAGGGAGATTTTATTTGGACATTTATTGACACCAAATACACCTATAAATGGGGTAGTGGCTTGGGAATTGTATTGGACAATATTTGTACATGCTTAAAGTATTTGAACATGCGAGAAGAAGAGGCAGTTAGTGGTGGTATTTATATTGGAGGAGAGGGCTATTTTATTTTATTTTATTCATTAGATTATTATTTTTGATCAAGACTATTCATAGGTTGATAATTATCCATTAATATATTAAAATAATTAATTTTATTTTGATACTATTGTGATTATATCAGCACTAGCTTAAGGAATAATGTATTTAACTTATAATGTATATACACCGTAAATTACGGTATTTTACTATTCACAAAAAATTCAAGTATTTTTGAGTAATACTTAAATTCACTCTATAATCTTTCTGATTTGTAGAATTAAAAAATGAAATACATTTTACTAAAATAATTTTCTAAATATGATATATTTAATTGTTAATTTAAATTATTAGTTATTCAAAAAATACAAATTTTAAAATTATAATTTATTTCATGAAACATTGAAAAATTAATTAACATCTCATAAAATTATATTATAATTATAAAACAAAAAAATATTAATTTGTGGATTTATTTTAGGAAAATAAATTTTATTTTAATTCATTACATTAATTATAAAATTTTAAATAATCATTTATGTTTCACAAAAAGTATCAACACTTAATTTATTATTTTTCAAAAATATACTTACTTAATCAATGACATAAATATATAATATTTTAACAATGATAAATAAATTTTATTTATACTCTCATAGGTGAGGATACTATTATATTATAAGAGATTCTTTAATTTCAATAAATAACGTTAATTTAATTATTCATTGATTGTGAAATTATGTATTTAATTATGATGAAAAAAAATTATTTCAGAAGTTCAATGGTTCTTACATTCTCCTACCTTCTAGAAATTATCTAATCATTATTTTTATTTACTTATTAAACAAGTTAGGATACCTTTCCCTCTTATCATTTTTGCATTCTCATGTTGCATCTTTGACCATATTGTTTCTCATTAAATCATTATCATGATGAATTACCTTATTCTGAAATACTTTCTCTCTATGACCAAGAATCAGAATACTCTTTTCCTCATAAGAAATTTTATATTCTAGATGAACTATTTCTAAGGTCCAAACCTGAGATAAATATAGAATATATTTTCTTAAAATCAAAACAAGAAAAACATTATGTACCTTGGAAAAACTAATAGGCAACAACACTCCAAAGGAAACATGCCCAAATTTCTATAGGATTTTATAGGGTCCTATGAACCATGGAATCAGCTTTTCATTCTTACCAAAACATGTCACATATTTCTTTGAATAATTTTTGAGAAAATTATAATCACATACCCCTAAATAATGTTCCATCCTTTAGTTTTTTGCATACATTTTATACATTCTCTATGATGTCCTTATATACTGCTGCATCATCCTAACTTTCTCAGTCAACTCGTCTACCAATTATGGTCCAATTAACTTTCTTTCCCCCACTTCATCCCAAAATGTAGGAGTTCAACACTACATTCCATATAATTCCTCAAAATTTTCCATCAGTATACTAAAAAGAAAAACACTAATTATTGGAAAATTCAATTAGTGAAAGATGTTGATCCCGAATTCCGTACTAATACATTTAAAAAGAAATTAGTATGTCTTCCGAGGTCCAAATTTTTTTCTCAGTTTATCCTTTATATTATGGATGACAAGTGGTTACGAATTCTAATTATATTCCTAATGAATTATAAATGCCTTTCCAAAAGTTATAAGTGAACCTTGAATACCAGTTAGATACAATTGAGAGAGTAATTCCATATAACCTGACTATCTTTTTGAGGTACAATTGATAATGCTGATATAAAGACATAGTATCCCAAATTGGTATAAAGTCTAAAAATTTAGTCATTTAATCAGCAATAACCCATATATCATTATTACCTTGATATGTCCTTATTATTCCTACTATGAAATCAATAGATATATTTTCTCATTTCAACTCTATAAATTGATAAGGTTGATGCATCCACTTTGGTAGTTGCCTCTATCCATTAACCTATTATAATGTCAAAACTTTCATGGTAAAATCAACAATATCTCTGTTTATTCTATACCACCTATAATACCCCAATGGTCTCTATATATCTTAGTGTTTGCTCAATGATATGAATTTAGAGAACTATAAGATTCACATAAAAATTCATTTTTCAGATGTGAATTATAAGGAACACATAATCCCTTTAAAAATATCTAGATACAATCTGTATCAACATAAAATTCAGTTAACTTACCTTCCATAAAAATTCACCTTTTTCTATAGCTCACGGTCTTCCATCTGCGATTTCATAATTCTATCTAATATAGATGACTACACTAAATCTTTATAAAAATCATAGGAATATCCTTCACTATCAAATTTGAAGAAAAAATCCATCAAATCATGAACTAATGGGCCATGTTATAAATGTAACATGATTAATGTAGCATGATGTTTTCATATCAAGGCATCTTCCACTTTGTTTTTTTCATGGTTGTAGTTGATCGTGCAATCATAACCCTTTATCATTTCATTCCATCTTCTCTGCCTCATCTTTAATTCCTTCTAAGTGAATATGTATTTCAAACTTTTACGGTCATATATATATTTCACAATTGGATCCAAATAAATGATGTCTACCCATTTTTAAAGCTAAAAACACTAATAAAAATTATGGATCTTGTGTGGGATAATTTAACTCATGTTGTTTTAGTTGTTTGAAAAAAATAAAAATTACCTAATGATTCTACATCAGAATGAGACTATTCCCTTAAATGAGGCAACATTGTAGATGTCAACTATCAATTTCTATAAGGAACATCCAAATCTAGATCATTAAACAATAATATTATTAGTTTTTTTAAAAAACATCAGAGTCTTCTATAAAAAAAACATTACCCCTTTTTGTGTTAGGACAGTTAGCGGGCTCGGTCAACGTGTAAAATTTTTATCAAATTTTTAGTAATATCCTACTAATCCTTGAAATCTATGAATCTCATTACTATTTTTTCCCTTGAAAATTCATCCATAAATTTTATTTTGGTGTGATCAAAAGTTATGCCATCATTATTTAAAATATTCTATATAAATGAAATATGTTTCTACAAAAAATCACATTTTCTAAATTTCTCTTATTACTTATTTTTATTAAGGGTTTACAAGACAATAATTATATGTTTTTCTTGATCTTCATCACTTTTTTAATACCTTAAGAATATCATTAACAAAAATTAAAATAAACTTATACAAATATTCACGTAAGATTCTATTCATAAGATATCTAAATATAGTAGGAGAATTTTTCCAAATAATGAAAACAAAAACTAAATCATAATTCCCATATCTAGTTTAGAACATTGTTTTAGGAATTTAATCATACTTTACCTTAAGCTGACGGTACTCAAATATCATGTAATTAATTGAATAATACTGAGCTCCCTAGAGTTGATACCACTGCCTTGGATGGACCAACATCTCCTAACATTGTATAAAAGGATATCACTTCACCTTTATATATATAATATGGCTACTTTCCATCACTTATATCTTTCTTTGGGACAAAATTTTACATAATGACCCATCACACCACATTTAAAACACTTTATAGTTTTCTTTTTAGAATTAAAAATATTATCATTTTCATTGAAATTATGGGTCATATGTCCAAACATACCATGTTGGGAACACTTCCCAGATTTTTTAAGGCACTCCCCGATGTGTCTCTACCACACTTTTCAGAAATTGAAACTAGATTTTCTTACTTTTAAATTTATTTGATTGATTATTACCCATTTCATATCATATGAAACATTTCTATTTCATTTTTTCAATGTTATTTTAATCACCATAAAACTCCACCTTTTTTCCTATCAATACATAGAACATGTTTCTCATAAATTTTGAAATCAAAGGAATCTAATTACCTTAAATATATTTGGTTCAAACTTAAGTAAAAACAATTCACTTATCTTTCAATATCTCAAATAAGATTGGAAGAATAAATTTCCAATATAGTGTAGTTTTCTTCATATATGGCCACTTAATCTTCCTACTTATGTTTCATTTCTTGTAATTTCTTTTCTATCCAAAGTTGTATCACTATAGGAAAATATTTTTCAAGGAAGAAATTCTTAAAATAATCTCATTTTAATGCATCAATTTCCTGGAAAAATCTGATATTATTGACATTTGACAACCATGGGTTGGATTTAACTACAAAGTGGTAAATAAAAAGACTAAACATTTGATTATATGAAAACCCTATGACATCAAATATATTTTCAAGGGATTTAATCCACCATTCACCTAACATAGGGTCAGAATATACATTGAAAGTAGGTGGGTTTTGCTTCTTAAAATGATACAATATCATTATCTTCCATTGTGGTAGCTATGGTTTTGATCTAGTATGGATGAAACACTGATTTATAGCCTATGTCAACTAATCCATTATTTTCACAAACTACTCGGTTCCAATTCAAATCATTCCAAGTTGAGGATTCGGGAAATATCAACCTCTCAGTGAGGTTCCCTGTTTCTTCTGTAGAAAACAATTCTGAACAAACAAATCATAGATGAAGCACCATGGTAACAATTAAATGATATAAAATTTTCAATTAAAAATGAGGTAAAAATCATTTATGGTATTATATTAACATCATCCAAATCCCTACAGTTATCTAAAATGTGCACTAAAACCAACTATAAGGACCCAACATTATACATTTAATTATATAGTAAATTATTTTATAATTCACATACATTATTTCCCATAGATATTTAAAGTTTATAGTTTTAGATTAAGAGGTCATAGATCATATATATGAAAAAATTAGCATATGAAGTGGATTCTACTAAAATAGTATCCATTTCTTCCATAATACAATTTGTTTTTAAAAAATATGATATCTTTTAATGAGAATTATTTACAACATGTGGGTTGGTTTCATCATTTATATTACCCATCCCTAAACCCTATGAAATGCATTTTAAAACAAGGAATGATCACAAAATTATCTATAAGGGATATAATAAAAAGTAATGCATATGTACATGAATACTTATAAACATATGAAATTCTTTAAAAAAATAAATTCTTCTCACACATAAAGTATCAAATACATAACTTTTTAAAACAAGAGATTTCCAAAAAAACAACGAAAACATAAATAAAAAAATACAGGGAACTTTTGAAATTACATAACTAAGATCTTAACCCACTTAGATACCATGTGATTTGTAACCCTCTTATATACCATACAATGTAGACCTCATGACTACCTTATGATGTAACCCTTACGACTACCTTATGGTGTAACCGTAACAATTACAATTGGAATAAACATTATGGTAAACATAAAACATAAGCATACCTGATGAATTAGATTGAGATATTGGTTCCACCCTTCATCATAAACAATTATCAAGAACTAGAGCATAATAATAAAAGATAGACACTTTCATCATAAAACATTTATTTGGAGAAAGCACTTATTAAAAAAAGAAAGCGCAAATACAAATGAAATCATTTTATTTGTAAATAAACATGTAATATTGTAATGAAGAAACAAAAACATTCAGTATTCATGAAATACTGAAACTCCTGTTATGTAGAATAGGTTAAAAAAAATTTTTTTTGAATTTTTTAAAAAAGGACATTAAAGAGGATTTGGAATATAAAGTCCCTTACCTTGAGTTTTCCTTACTTTAAACTGGCCACACCATTAGTATAATGGTTAAAATTGTGTTATTAAAAAATTATAGAACTATATTAAATCATGTAATACCTTATATGATCTTTTTATAACATCTTTCAACAAATTTATTAATAAATTTTTATTTTCATTGTTTTGGGTGTATTTCTTCATGGTTTTGGTGGTTGGTTCATTGTGGATTTTCTTTTCATATGGATGAAAAAGTCCAAAAGTGGTTCTAAAACATTATATAACTTTTAATGTGTATTATAAAATCCAATTTAACCCTAATATGTTTTTAAGTACTTTCTTTAAGGAATTAAGATAAAATGAAAACACATCATCCATGATTATGGTGAATTGACACGTCATAGATGATGTTTTCATATTTATAATTAAATAGAGAGGGAAGCAAAATGATGATTGATCTTCCATTAACCCAATAAAATTCAAGTTCCTGTAAGCTACTAGAGATATACTCTAACATTGGATAGGGTAGGAAAGTTTAGGATAACAAAAATAAATGAAACTAAAAATAAAATGAAATAAAATGAAATGGGATTTTACCTCATGAATTTTCCTCTTTGAGACATCCTTAGGGAAACTGGATTTAGTATTTTATTGAGATAGAAGGCTCCTAGATATGGGGAGTGGGTTGAAATGTGTATTGGGTAGAATTTTTACAATATTAAAAAAGTTGGAGTTGTGAGGAGAATAGGTGGTGATATGAGGTATTCATAGTGGAGGAGAGGGGTGTTTTTTAGATATTTTATTCATTAGTTTATTATTTTGGATCAAGACTATTAATAGATTTAAAAATATCACCAAAAATATTAAGAATATAAGGTTATTTCAAGATTATTTCTATAAAATTAACAACGAATAATGTAATATTGTATTTAACTTATAATGTATATATACAGTAAATTATCGTATTTTACTATTCACCCAAAAATTCAATTATCCCAGTATAATCGAAACAATTATGTCTAAAAATATTTACATTTGTATAATTAAAAAATTCACTCCAATTTATGAAAATAATTTTATATATATGAGATTCTAAAATTTTATTTAAAATCTTCATTAATTAGAAAAATACCAATTTTAAAATCATAAATGATATTGGCACACTTTGAAACATTAAATAAGGTCTCATAAATTTATCCTATAATCATAAGAAAAAACTATTCATTTATTTAACTATTTTATTATGATAAATAATCTTTCAATTCAATATATTAATTATAAAACTGTAAAGTAACACTTTATTTTCACAAAAATATCAACACTTAATTTATCATTTTAAAAACATTTATATACATAATCCATGATATAAATATTAATTTTTTACTTTATAATATTAATAAATTTTAATTATACCTTCAAAGGTGATGTTACTATTATATTAGTATAGATTCATTAATTTCAATAAATACAACTTTTTTCATTACACATTTATAATTTATTTATGTTTTTAATTCTAGAAAAAAATAGTAATTACCTAGGATATTAATTTGATGGATTGTGGCTATTTGACACAAATATATTACCAGATATAGTATTCATGGATTATTATAGGTATAAATTGTATAGGATATAAGGTTTTTAAGTACTTACTCAGTGTAAGGACTGTAAGGGCTTGAGGTATAATACCCAATGATTGATATATGACATTCTGGCTATGGTGGCTCCTGGAAATTACATGGTTATAATATTTCCATTTGTGGATGAGATGACGTGGTCATGTGATAGACTATGTTCATGTTTTTATTCCCTACCCATGTGTTATCACGAATGATTACATTTTTTGAGAGATGCTCTGGATATGTGAGGTTGGGGGAATATAGGAAAGTAAGTAGAGAAGAGAGTGAAGGATTCCCTTGATATTAATTATTATATTATATTTTATCTTTTATAATTATTCTGGTTTATGTTTTCCATGGTGAGGTAGGGAACATAGTATACATATTTTAATAATAATTTATTATCTCTGTTTTTCACTATGAATTGTAATGCATTAATTAAATTATTCATGAAAGGATTTAGGAAGGATCCTACTGAGTACACTATTATGCTCAATAACAAATATATCATTTGTTTTTTCAGCTTGTTGGATAAGTATGGAGATTTTGATGTATTTTACTACTCTTAGTTTAGTAGGATATGTTTTTGATTCATTGTAACTTTCATCATTACCTTTATAGTACATGTAGCTTTCCTTTTAGTTATTTAATGTGATATGACATCACAAGTTGGCACTTGGTTTTAATTTTAATATCTATATCAGCTCTTGTTTTGGTTATGTAATCCTTAATGAATCCATATTCCATAGTATCACTTATAGGTAAAAGAATTTTATTTTAAAATATACTATAAACATCCTTATGGTCTCAATCCTGGGACCTAGGTGAGGCGGGACTCGGGCAACATAATTTCTCTGCTCTCATAGAAGTATCTTTGTGGGGAGGGGATCGTGAAATTGAATATTGATTCCTAAAATGGAAATAATTAGAAATTTTAAATAAAATGGAACGATTTTAACTTTAATAAATATCCACAATTGAATGTTTCTTTTAAATAACATGATCTAATTAAATTATGTAAAATTATATGAAAAATATATATTTTTCACAGGTCAATGAAAAAACATTTCCAAAATATCCAAAAATTTAACCATTTTTAAATTATTATATTATGATTTAAAAATTTATATTAAATATATAAAATAAAATAATTTTTTTTTGGAATAATATAATTATAATTTCCATACACAAAATAAAATTAGAAACATATTTAATTAAAATTCATTTTTGAAGCCTAAAATGAATTTACAAAATATTGATTGATTATTTGGTAATAATTAATCAAAAAATTTGAATTGATTATTATTTTTTCATAATAAGGATACTATTATTCATAGATATCAATTCAATGCATTTTTTTTATAATATTCATATTTAGATTTTAATATATATTTGGTATATCCAAACACATTTGATGCTTGGCGTTTCATGTTAAGAAACACAACATGCTTATTGTTCATTGAATAATTTTTTTCGGGGTGTCACATTATCCCCAAATAAATAATTTAAGCCCTTTAATATTTAATTTCTATCTATAAATGTTCAATATTTTAAATTATCATTGTTTAAATCGTACATTGTAAAATGGGATATTATATCATCATTTGAAAAGGGGAAGAGTGAATCATAAACGTTACATGAAATAACACATAATCCGGTTACCAAATTAGTAGTACATTAGTTGGATTATAAAATTTGAAATTGTAGTATAAAATTACCATATATAGTAAAATATAAACTGATGGAGGATATGGCCTTGGAAAGGGTAATCACCAAAAAATTAAAAGTTTTTTAGTGGTGAAAAGGCCTTCTATTAATTAGAAATAAATTTAATATTTATATCAAGATCATTTTCCTATATTTATGGATCTTTTCTCTCAATATAGAGATATTGATAAATAAACTTACTTTTTTTTCAATCCATTTCACAAGAAATAATTCTTTTTATAGATTATATTCAAACAATTTCTACTTTATATATTATTCCATCAAATGAATTTTGAAAATTATTTTGTCATATTTGTTGAATGATGATTATCTTTTGACTGATCATATATACATAATTACATATCATTCACCTAATATATTTATATTGACCAAAACTAAAATGGATAAAAGAAATTATCCATTATGGATAAATAATAAATTAATATCTAAATATGGCTAAATAACAAACAAAGTTCAACTTAAAGAATTCCCTACAAATATAACCATATAAACCCACAAAAATATGATTGTACCAAAGTGAAAACACAAAACATTTCAAAATATGGATACTAAATATTATCAATCAACCTAATATTAATTATCATACAACCATATGTAGAACGTAATGTCATACATAAATCACATGAATAAAATTTCTATTTATTTTCATAAAACATGAAAGTATGTTCCAAGAATAACCCCAATCATTATTAAACCTCATTAAAATAAAAATGATAAAAAATAACTCCCTCCTTATTCCTAAAATAAAATCACTTAAAATATTATTTAATCTATAAATCCAAAGATGCAATAAAACATATCATAGATAACATAAATTAAATTGTCATAAAATTAATAATCTTTTCCATGGTCACCAATACTATCCAATTTACCATATCAATATAAACCTTTTTTTAGATCAACTTTAAATTATCATCTCACCAACATGAATATTTTAATGATTATCTATCCCTCAGTCATTTTTTTTAAAATATCCCCTTAACATAAAATAAATATTTTAGTTTATTGATACCATTCAATTGATGCTAGAAAACCTTTATGAAAAACTACTATATAAGAATCCTTTCAAGTTTTATAATTCATATAGCTATAAAATACTTAATATAATCCTTATACATCATAATTATTCAATCCATATTCATAAACACATCAATCATTCCATTTGAAATCTTTTAATAGAATAAGCTCTATCTTGGTCTATGAGTTAACCTTTATATTATGTTACTGAATGAGATAATTCATATGATTCCGACACATATGATATTAAATTATATATGGTACCTTTTATTCAACATAACATATCTCCATAAAATAGATTAATTTTATATGGGAATTAATTTCTATATAAACATCTTTATAAGACCAAAAAAATATTCTCGTTCCTTTGAGCCATTTCCTTAAGAGTTTCCTTCCATATTCTCGACATGTGAGGATTAAAATGATAATCTCTATATAGAATTCTTGAAACCCCATTTTCATTTTCATAGTGGTTTCAGGATTCTCAATAAAATTGTTGTTGTTAATAATATAATGTGGAATATAATTAGGAATAATCATGTGGACCCTCATTCAATCTCACATTTATTTTTTTTACTGATGAGGAATGTATTGTAATATTTTTCACATTTCATATTAGCCTGATTTCAGCTAGTTCAAGAAACTGACTACAACCAAAACTAATAGTGTTTGAATAAAGCTACAATAATCAGACAGAGAAATCATTTTAATTTTTTTAATTTGTTCATAAGATGTCTAAATAAAGATACCTTCATTCCTATCTAAGACACCATATGTTTAACATTGGTAATGCATGTTAATTATATATTCATATCCTTCATAATGTCTCCTAAAATAAATATTAATTTACTAAAGAACACTTCTATAGTGTTTCTAGTCTTATGTGTAGTCCATATAAAACTCATCAAGAATATGGGATAATTGTGTGAATACCCAATCCACACCATTCATAGTTTTTACACCTTGGTTCATATGTTAAATTTCAGTATACACGTTTTATAATCCCAAATATAATTATTATCTAGTGATACCATTAAAAATTAATTTACCAAAACTATTGGATTTTATACTTTGCATAGACTTATCATTAGAGTTTTTAATAAAATAAAATAATCATAATCTACATTGATTAACTAAACTCTACTCTGATAAAAACTATATCACCAAATTATTTATTATATAAACATTACATCTTATTATATTGATATTAATTACGTCATATTATGATCCAATCTAAAACTATAATGTATTATTTTTTGTGAAAACATATAAACATTATAAAATATTAGATAAGCGATTTACATCATCCACCACTAAGTAAATTTTAATTAGATTCCATCATAGACACATCAAACATAAAACTATTCATAGTATCAAAGGGAAAAGAAGACATAATAAAGAGTATATTGGACTCATAATAATGGTAAAAAGGGTGTTATTAATTATTATATAAATTGAAAAATTCAATAATGTTATGAGAACATGAGTATATTATTTAACAATTGTATAAATAAATTATTAGATCATAAAGAAGAGTCATGGAATAACTCATTTAATTTAAGAAGACATAAATGATAAAGGAGTTAAAGAACACAATCCATGATAAAAAACATTAAAATAATAACATTTTATAAAAATGTATCATATGATGTGGAATAATTGTAATAATATAAATATCATGTAAATTCTACCTAAAAATACATTCACAACATGATATTATTGGGATAATAATCTATGTACCATCTTCAATATTGAGATAAACTCCCTTATACCCTCTTCTCTTCTTGAGATTCCATACTGTATGATCTCTTTTGAGATATTGATAACCTATATTGTACCCTTTGTTCTCATAGATCCTTAATATTTAAAAAATTCATTTATGGAATATATAACTCTATACCCCCATCACAAAATCAAAATTAGTTAAAATATATCCCATGATATTATAAATCATTAATCACATCATTGTAGATTAACATATAGAATAATGGGGTTTTAAACATCTAATTATCATAATGATAAAACCCATAGAGATATAATATTTAATGTTTCATTGGTTTATATACCTAATAAATCATATGTAATGTCAAATTGGGTTATCATAAATTAAATGTTTATTTAATTTGATAATGGAAAGTTTCGTAAAGAAAATAACATTTTCATTATGAAATTGGTTATTTTTAAAATAAAAGATTTTAAAATATTATGGAAATAAGTTTATTTGAAAAAAACATTGTAATAATTTTTTGAATGCTTCAATTCATTATGTGTCATCAAGTTGATAGATTCCCTCAATTATATATATGTTAAATCAAAGACGCATGATACATTTTTTAGTAAAAAGAGACATCTCTTCATTCATAAAACTGTAAAAAATACCATTGGAAAAATACTTTATAATGTAAAAATGGGTAAATATTACATCAAAGAGTCATATTATAATGTAAAAAACAATATTTAAGAGATTTTATATAAAAAAATTCACATAAGAGAAAAACTTTTATGACAAAATAGGAAATAATTCAAATTTTTATTAAAAATAACTTCTTAGTCATTTAAAGTACTCGCTAGTGGAAAATTGTAATATTACATGTAAATTTCATAGATAAACCCTAGTGAAGAAAATTTAATATTTTTATCCAGAAACAATAATATAATTTCCATCTATGAAAATTCCAGCATAAAAATTATGATTAAAATAAGAGTAAAATATAAATCACATTCATTATGTTAGACATTATTCAAAAAGAATCTATATAATTATATAAAAAGTAAAAATTTATTATACTTATATTTAATGATGATTTATTATAATATATTATGACATATTATCCACATATAAATTGTTTACACATATTTAATAATAATAATTCATTACTAAAATAATAATTTCAAGGTGCTAACCATTTTTTTCCACGGAAGTATTAGTTCAAAAGATCCAATACACATAGTTTAATCACAGATTCATCATATCAATAATTATATTCATTATATAAATATCATATATTTTTATTATATACATTTTTTATATTAAAAAATAAATTATATATATTTATATCATCGAGACGGTTTCCCGTACGTATGCATGAATGTCATTTTCACTGTCACGACCCGTACTTGGGGCCCGTGTCGAGACTACCCCAAGCCCACCTTCCACAGGCCAGGGGCTGGCGACTAGGACCAAGGCGTAAATCCCGGTAAAAAGGGAAGGCATTACCTTTGTAAAGTAAACACACACCACAGAGCAGGCAAGCAGTAGAAGTAAACACTAAGTAAAAACAAGGTACAACAGTAAGTGCAGAAAAGTAAGTGGGCCAGTATACAAATCCAAATTGAAAGTAAAGTACAACTGGAAGGGAAAACAGCAACTGATAATTAAAGCCGCATTGTCGAGCTGTCCAATGGAAATCCCACCTGAAGGGTGAGTACCGATAGCCTCCACAGCACCTCGGTTCCAGCCGTCCGCTCCAAGAACGTCTCGCCCAGTGGTCTACCTCCAGGTACCATCCTGCTCCACAAGCCTCAACCACGATCAGCACGGTCCATCGTCTGCAACCAACACAACGTAGTGCGGGCATAGCCCATGCAGGGGTGAGTATAAGCTACTCAGTAGGGTCCCCGAGACCCCCGAAGATCTTCCATAACCCAAAAGTATAATCCACAAAGGAAAGATACAATCACGAAGTAACATTCAGCACTGCTTAGGTATATGCCCATACATATACCTAAGTCATCAATTCCAGTACGCTCCAACCTCCGAGCCCAAGTACAACCCAGTCCACACAGGAAAACAAAACCTAATCCACACAAGAAATAAAAACGTAATCCACACAAGATAACACATCACAATCCACAAAGGAAAGAAAAACAAGATTCAGCTCACACAGGTATACTTCTTCGTAAGACGATAGAGATGATCAGATATTTACACTGATTCATCTAAGCCGTCGGACCCACAAAGGATCAATAGTTACTAACCCCCGCAATGACCCACGAAGGATCTGACCCACAAAGGATCGATAGGTAACTAACCCCCGCAATGACCAATGAAGGATCGATAGGTAACTAACCCCCGCAAAGACCCACACAGGATCGGACCCACACAGGATCTATAGGCGCTGGCTCACACAGAACCGCTGAGCGCTGACCCACATAGGATCGGTAGCACTGATCCACGTAGGATCACTGAGTGCTGTATTCGTCGCCGTCGAATCCACTGACGATCTCGGTACAGTCGTCGTCGTCATAGACGCAACCAACACTAGGGTTTCCGCACACAGAAAGCTCGTTCGGGAGGGTCCGCTCCATGAGCCGAGAGGCTGATACATCAACCGACACATAGTCCGGAGTTGATGTATCCAGAAGATCCGTATCGTCAACAGGAACTCAACGTCGCAGATGGCGCGTCAATCGGACGCCCAGTCTGAGAGTTATTGGCTTTTTCGTCCCAGGGGCCCCGTTGGTTTTTAAGTCAAAACCAACCCGACTGTACTCCTCTTGTGTCCAAACCTCGAGCAGAGTAAGCCAAAAGATCTGTCTCACTAAGAGGAAACCAATAAAGTCGACGGCACGTCAATCGGACATCCGGAACTCAACTTATAAGTGTTTCCGCTCCGAGGGCCCGGTTGGTTTCGTGTACGAACCAACCCGGCAGAACCCAAAAGTATTTCGAAACCTTGAGTGTGATATACAGAAACGACCGTCTCGATCCAAGGATCTCATCGCAACCGAAGGTGCGTCGATCGGAGGCCCGTAGATCATGTTATGGACGTCTGACTGGAAGAGGTTCTGTAATAAGGGGTTCGGGACCGGTACGACCGGGCCCGATACCCCCAGGGTCAGCCCGAACCATGTCGACCTGAACCGGGTCCGGGTCCGGCCCACTTGGGTGCGGCCCGGTTGGCGCCGTCCGGCCCGGCCTGGGCGTGGCACGCTCGGCGCGCTGGCCAGGAGCGCGGCCAAACGGTTGAGCCGTTTGAGCGGGGTGGGGGGGGGGGGGGGGGGCGCCCGCCCCCCTGTCTTTTTTAACCGTGAAACCCATAATGGGGGGCTGCTTGAGCTGGCCACTGGGGGTTTGTAACCCCAGGCTTCTCCTTGACCGGTCGGCCCACTCAGGCCGGCCGGCTTCTGCTGCCACGGGACCGGCGACAGCTGGTCCCCCCCCCTGCTCCGATTCCTGCGGCCTGGAACCGGCCGCCGGTCTCCCTGCTCTACCGCGGCCCGGAACCGGACGCGGCCTTGGTTCGTTTGGTGCGGCACGACGGCGCCACGCCCCTCCGCCGTGGTCCCGCTCTGGCTACGGTGTCTTCGGGTTTTTCTGGCGTGGCGTGACGGCACCGCGGCTTGGTTCATCTATCAAATGTGTGGTGCGACGGTGTCGTGCATCTTTGTCGCTCGTCCCCGTGCGGTGCGATGGCACCGCGTCACTTCCCTTCGAACCGCAACCACAAATAAATAAAAGGGAGGAGGGTCGGCTATGTTTGTGCGGTCCGGCCCACTCCCATTAAATGATAACAAGTGGTTCCAAAGATCGAGGATAGATGATGAAGAAAAACGATGGAAGTAATCACGAAATAAAAACAAACAAAACCCCTACCTCGTTGAACAAGTTTGGTGAGGATTCATCACGGAGATAACCGTCACGGAGGGAGACGTCGCGAAAGGAGACGTCGACCTCTGAGGAATCCAGTGTTCTTCGCATTCTTCGCGTTCTTCACGTTCTTCGGGTTCTTCGACGAAGAAGATGAAGATCTTCAATCCTCCCTTAGCTTTTCTCCCAAGGCTCTCAAGCATCAAGCCTCCAACCCAAAATAAAATAATTACCTCACTTATTTTATTAACAGAACGTAAGTTTGAAAATTTAAAAGTTGAATTTAATCCACAAAATTAATTATCTCAAGTTGTGAAATTAAATGAAGGGTTATGGAAGGTTAGGGGAGGTGAAGGGGTAGGCTTTGTGTGGGACCCACCACACTCATAACCTCAAAATGGAAGTTGGGTTGTTTCCCCCAACTTCCACCCAAATCTTTAAACCACTTAGTGGAAAAATAAAATTGATGCTTAATTTTATTTTACCTTCCACAAAAAATTTAACAACTTCTCTCGTGTAAACACAACTCCGGAAAAGGCGTTTCTAAGAAAATACCGGCGCTGCGATTCCATCGGTGTCATCGAAATTCGATTCCAAGCACTGGTTCAAAAGTTAGAAAAACTCGCTCATTCGTTCACTAAACGTACCCGAGCCAAACTTCGGAAAATGATTCTGGGCACACCGGGCCTCGGAATCAGGTGCCGTTAGAAACTACGTTCTTGTAAAATCCCAAAGAAAATTAAGGAAAAAATTTCCTTGAATTTTACGGGTCTTTACATTACTCCCACCTTAGGGATTTACGTCCCCGTAAAGATACATCATAAACTATTGAAAAAATGTGGGTACTGAGCATGCATTTCAGCCTCCCGCTCCCAAGTGATCTCCTAGAGGTTCTCATGCTTCCATCTGATGCGCACTAGAGGAATCGACCGTCCACATAGCACCCGCTCCTGTCGATCCCCAATCACCACTGGGACCTCCTCAAAGGTCGCCCCATCGTCAACATCCAGCTCCCCATGGTCAATGATATGCGTCGGGTCATGCACATATCTCCTCAGCTAAGATACGTGGAAGACGTCGTGCACCCGGTGCAACTGAGGTGGTAGAGCCAGGCGATAAGCCACCTCGCCAATCCTACTGAGGACCTGGAATGGTCCGATGAAGCATGGAGACAACTTGCCGCTTCAGCCGAATCTCTGTAATCTACGTCGAGGTGAGACACGCAAGAAGATGTGGCCGCCATCCTCGAACTCCAGTGGCCTCCGCCTCCTATCAACATAAGACTTCTGCCGACTCTGAGCTGTCCTCATCCACTCATGGATGACCTGGACCTTCTCCGTCGTGGCCTGGACCATCTCTACTCCCACAAGTGCTGACTCCCCAGGGTCTGTCCAACACAGTGGTGATCTGCAAGGTCATCGGTAAAACACCTCGTATGGTGCCATCCTGATGGTGGAGTGGTAGCTGTTGTTGTACGCAAACTCCACCAAGGGTAGGTGGTCCTCCCAGCTACGACTAAAGTCGAGGACACTTGTGCGAAGCCTATCCTCGAGAGTCTGTATGGTCCTCTCCATCTGGCCATCCGTCTGAGGGTGAAAGACGGTGCTCAGACGTAGCTGCATCCCGAACGCCTCCTACAACCCCTTCCGAAGCCGGTAAGTAAAGCGAGCATCTCGATCGGAGACGATAGATGATGGCACACCATGAAGTTGTACAATCTCCTGAACGTAGAGACGTCCCAAGCTCTTCACTGAGCCCTGCTCTCTGATGTGTAATAAGTGATCCGACTTGGTGAGTCGGTCGACAATCACCCAAATGGAGTCATGACCTTTGGAAGTGCGTGGAAGTCCAGTCACGAAGTCCGTAGATATGTCATCCCACTTCCACTCCGGGACCTCCAAGGGTTGTACCAAGCCTTCTTGTACCTAATGCTCTGCCTTCACCTACTGGCAGGTGAGGCATCGGGAAACGAACTCTGCCACAACCTTCTTCATGCCCGACCACCAGTGCTGTCGTCTAAGGTCCTAGTACATCTTTTCCACTCCATGATGTACCGACAAGGGAGAAGTGTGAAACTCTCTCAGCACCTCCTCCCGTAAAGCAACTGGTACCAAGGTACGTCCTCTGAAAAGGACGCCGTGCTCTCCTCCTAAGGAGAAATCATCAGGTGCCTATCCTGAGGATATCTGCACACGCCGTGTCTCACAGTCGGCGTCCCCACGCTGTGCCTCTCTGACCCGCTGTAGTAGTGGAGGAGTGACTGTGAGTGACTGAAGGAAAGCTGCTCCATATCTATCCACAAAGGATATCCGCAAAGCGGCTAGCTTCTCAGTCGCCTCCCCAAGTAGCTGAATGCTCGTCCTCCTTCTGAGAGCATCGACTACCATGTTCCCCTTCCCATGAGTATAGACTATCTCAAAGTCATAGTCCTGGAAGAACTCAAGCCATCGCCAATGTCTCATATTTAGGTCCTTCTAAAAGAAGATGTACTTGAGACTTTGATGGTCAGAATAAACTGTAAAGCGCTCGTCCATCAGATAGTGTCACCACATCATCAGAGCGAAGACCACTGCTGCTAACTCCAGGTCATGGGTAGTGTAGTTCTGCTCATGCGACCTCAACTGACGTGATCCATAGGCGATCATGACCCTCTCCTACATCAGGACACATCCAAGTCCAGTCCTTGATGCATCGCAGTAGACTACGTACCCTACTACCTCCTCCAGAAACCTCAAGATAGGTGCGCTGGTCAATTTCTGTCTCAGCTCCTGGAAGTTCTGCTTACATCTGTCTGACCACACAAAGGGTTTCCCCTTCTACGTCAAAGCTGAGAGTTGTGTCACAACTCTGGATAAGTCTGGCACAAATCACTGATAGTATCCAGCTAGACCCAAGAAGGTCCGCACCTCAGTCACACTCCTGGGTGTCTCCCAAGCTAGCACTGCCTCGATCTTCGCAGGATCCACTGCAACTCCCGCCTCAGAGATGACATGCCCCAAGAAGTGGACCTCACGCATCCAGAACTGAGACTTCGAGAGCTTTCCATATAGCTGGTGCTCTCGGAGTGTGTCTAGTACTACCCTCAAGTGGTCGGTGTGCTCCTCCTCAGTCGTTGAGTAAATAAAAATGTCGTCGATGAAGACCACGACAAATCGATCGATGTATGGCTGAAAGATCCTGTTTATGAGGCCCATGAAGACTTCTGGAGCATTGGTTACGCCGAATGGCATAACCAAGAACTCATAGTGGCCATACCGACACCTGAAGGACATCTTCTGCACGTCCTCATCCCGAACTCTGAGCTGATGATAGCCTGACCTGAGGTCTATCTTCGAGAACCACCGTGCTACCTTGAGCTGATCGAAGAGGTCATAAATCCTAGGTAGTGGATACTTTTTCCTCACTGTCACCTGGTTCAGGCGACGATAGTCAACACAAAGTCGCAAGCTCCCGTCCGCCTTCTTGGTGAACAATATCGGGGAAGCCCAGGGTGAAACACTGGGTCATATGAATCCCTTGCCCTGTGAGTCCTCTAACTGTACCCATAGCTCTCAAAGCTCAGCGGGGTCCATCCAATATGCTGGAGTCAATATCGGGGTTGTCCCGGGGTACAGGTCAATATAAAAGTCTACCTCTCTGCGAGGAGGTAGCCCTGGGACGTCGTCGGGGAAAACGTCCACATACTGATCCACCACTGCAGGAAAACCAGGACTCCACACATCAACTACTCCTAGGATGAGGCTATCCAACTTATGAGTGATGGGCTGTCCTCTCCTCTGCGAGAGTCTATCCTGTGCTGCGAAGGCTCCCTTCTCGACGGTGAAGGTGAACCTGCTCCCGTCGGTGTGTACAAATCGCACCTTGCGCCTGATACAGTCGATATGAGCATGGACTGTAGATAACCAATCCATGCCCAAGATGACATTTTATGGCCTCGACGCCGCTACAAGAAGATCCCAGCCGAAGCTCTCGCCTCCTAGAGTAAGCTCACACTGCCGACACCAGTGCGTAATCGTCGAGTCTTCTCCCGTAGAAGTATATAGCCGTAAGGATCGAGCAAACGGCTCTGTTAGAATCTCCAAGCTCCAAACAAGGGCAGCGACTATGAAAGAATGACTCACTCCTGTGTCTATAAGAACTGTAGCAAGGGTGGAATAGACACAGATAGTACCTCGAATTATCTCGGGCGCACCGTGGTCATAGGCCTCCGGTGCCTCGAGCTGTGCCTGTCTTTGCCCGCCAGCTCCCAGTGGTCGGGGTGGACCTCCTGGTGGTGGTGGTGGTAGAGCCTCAAAGCATCTCCCACCACCTGCTGCTCGGCCAGATCCTCTGCCTCATCCACCTGCTCCCTGAGGACCACCACGGTCGACCCTCTGCCTCTGCCTGGGTGGCCCCTCAACCGTCTGCTGCTCCTCGGCACGGTGGGCCGGGCAGTCACGAGCCATGTGGCCATGCCCGCCGCATGTGTAGCACTGCCTGCCTCTCGAAAGACCAGCTCCGCGCTGTGTGCCCCGCACTACTGAGACAGTGTCCTGAGGTTGTCTTCCTGAGGGTCTGGTATTCCTGGACCCATGAGTCATCCATCGACTGCCTGCTGCAGAAGACTCTGCTACGTGCCACCTCGCGGTAGGTCTTGCTGCTGATGAAGGCTCAGTAAGGAAGCTCTCGATCAAAGGGGCTCGCTCCAGTACTCCTTCCTGAGTCAGAATGCTGAGGGAGATCAGCGATTCCCTGATCTCCTGCCTCAATCCCTGCTCAAAGATCTGGGCCCAGAAGAATGGGTCCCGTACCATGTCTGTCGAGTAGCGCGAGAGATCGGTAAATCTCGCCGAGTACTTGGCGACCGTCAAGCTGCCCTGCCACACCTGTAGAAGCTCCTGGATGCACACCGAATGGAGGGTGGCTGGGACGAACTCTGAGAGGAGGAGGATCTCAATGTCTGTCTAGAGAAGAGATGCCTCATCGTGCACCTGGAGCATCAAGCTTCACCATCAGCCCGCTGACGCGTGCAGTAGGCTCGCTGGGAGGATCACCATGAGGTCTGCTGGTGTCCTCACTAACCTAAAAACTCGTAAAACTGCCTCCAGCCAGTCCTCGGCTTCCTGGGGGTCCGTCTCCCCATGGATCCTCGGCGGTCACTGATGCTGAAACTCGTGCAGTGCACTAAGGCGACGTGCATCGTCAGCGGCTGGGGATGGTAGCATCAGTGGCTCGGCGGGTAGAGGTACCACCGGTGCCTCTGCAGTCAAAGGGCCCTGCACCGAGGCCTCGTCGCTCGGCAGGCTGTCGTCATGTACAACTCTCGAAACCCTAGATGGCTGCCATCGTGGGGCCATCCTAAAAATAAACAGGTGCACCATGGTCAGAACAGTATACATGGTGAGCTGACATAAAGTAATCACAAAGAAAACTTGAAACACAGATGCAATCAATGTTTTCGTTCATTAAGTCGGTAATCAGAAGTCAGGGTCCTGGTGTACGGATATGTTGGCTGCTGCACCAACACTGGACTCCCTGAACTGATAACCACACCCAATACGATTAACACTATTGCTTCACATAGAAAAAGATCAGAGTCCAAAGTTCTGCGGTAGAACCGAACACCTCTGATACCAATTTGTCACGACCCGTCCTCGGGGCCCGTGTCGTGACTGCCCCAAGCCCGCCTTCCATAGGCCAGGGGCTGACGGCTAGCACCAAGGCATAAATCCCAGTAAAAAGGGATGGCATTACCTGTGTAAAGTAAACTAAAATCACAGATAAAGAAAGCAGTAGACGTAAACACCAAGTAAAAACTGGGTACAACAGTAAGTTCCGAAAAGTTAGTGGGCCAGTATACAAACCCAAACTGAAATTAAAGTACAACTGGAAGGGAATAAAACAACTGAAAAGTAAATCCGCAACATCGAGTTGTCCACTGGAAATCCCACCTGAAGGGTGAGTATAGATAGCCTCCACAGATCCTCGGTTCTAGCCGTCCGCTCCGAGAATGTCCCGCCCAGTGGTCTACCTCCGGGTACCGTCCTGCTCCGCAAACCTCAACCACGATCAGCACTGTCCGTCGTCTGCAACCAACACAATGTAGTACGGGCATAACCCGTGCAGGGGTGAGTATAAGATACTCAGTAGGGTCCCCGGGACCCCCGAAGATCTCCCAGAATCCAAAATTATAATCCACAAAGAAAGATGCAATCACAAAGTAACATTCAACACTGCTTAGGTATATGCCCATACATATACCTAAGTCATCAATTCCAGTATGCACCAACCTCCGAGCCCAAGTACAACCCAATCCATAGAGGAAAACACAACTCAATCCACACAAGAAAGAAAAACGTAATCAACACAGGATAGCACATCACAATCCACAAAGGAATGAAAAATAGGATTCATCTCACAAAGGTATACTTCTTCGTAAGACCAAAGAGATGATCCGATATTTCCACTGATTCATCTAAGCCGTCGGACCCACAAAGGATCAATAGGTACTATCCCCCGCAATGACGGACAAAGGATCTGACCCACAAAGGATCGATAGGTAACTAACCCCCACAATGGCTCACAAAGGATCTGACCCACAAAGGATCGATAGGTAACTAACCCCCGCAAAGACCCACAGAGGATCAGACCCACACATGGTCTGTAGGCGCTGGATCACACAGAACCACTGAGCGCTGACCCACACAGGATCGGACCCACACAGGATCGGTAGCACTGATCCACGTAGGATCGCTGAGTGTTTTAGTTGTCGTCATCGAATCCACTGAGGATCTCTGTACAGTCGGCGTCGTCACAGTCGCAGTCAGCACTAGGGTTCCCGCGCATAGCAAGCTCGCTCGGGAGGGTCCGCTCCACGAGCCGAGAGGCTGATACATCAACTGAAACATAGTCTGGAGATGATGTATCCAGAATTTCCGTATCGTCAACAGGAACTCAACGTCACAGACGACACGTCAATCAGACGCCCGGTCTGAGAGTTATTGGCCTTTTCGTCTCAGGGGCCCGGTTGGTTTTTAGGTCAAAACCAACCCGACTGTACTCCACATGCGTCCAAACCTCGGGAGGAGTAATCCAAAATATCCGTCTCACTAAGAGGAAATCAACAAAGTTGACAGCACGTCAATCGAGCATCTGGAGCTCAAGTTATTAGCGTTTCTGCTCCGAGGGCCCGATTGGTTTTGTGTACGAACCAACCCGGACGAACCCAGAAGTATTACGAAACCTTAAGTATGATATACCGAAACGACCACCTCAATCCAAGGATTGCATCGCAACTGACGGTGCATCGATCGGAGTCCCGTAGCTCATGTTATGGACGTCAGACCGGAAGAGGTTTAGTAGCAAGGGGTTCGGGCCCGGTCCGACCCGACCCGATACCCCTTGGGTCGGCCCGAACCGGGTCCGGGTCCTGCCCGCTTGGGCGTGGGCCGGCCCGGGTGGCGCGGCTCGGGCTGGGTGCGACCCGGCCTGGTGGACCGTCCAGGCAGCCGGCCCGGCCTGGGCGCGGCGCGCTGGCTAGGAGCTCGGCCAAACGACCGAGCCGTTTGAGGGGGGGGGGCCCTATCTTTTGTAACCGCGTCCCCCATAATGGTGGGGCCGCTTGAGCTAGCTGCCGGGGGTTTGTAACCCCCAGCTTCTCCTTGACCGGCCGACCCACTCTGGCCGGCCAGCTTCTGCCGCCACGGGACCGGCGATGGCCGGTCCCCCACAGCTCTGACGCCGGCGGCCCGAAACCGGCCACCGGTCTCCCTGCTCCGCCGCAGCCCAGAACTTGCCGCAGCCTTGGTTCGTCCGGCACGGCGTGACGACACCGCGCCCCTCCGCCGCGGCCCCGCTCCGGCCGTGGTGTCTTTGGGTTTTTTTGGCGCGGCGTGACGGCGCCGCGGCTTGGTTCATCTATCAAATGCACGGCACAACGGCACCGTGCATCTTTGTCGCTCGTCCCCGTGTGGTGCGACGTCACCGCGTCACTTCCCTTCGAACCGCAACCACAAATAAATAAAAGGGAGTAGGGTCGGCCAGGTTTGTGCGGTCCGGCCCCCTCCTGTTAAATGATAAGAAGTGGTTCCAAAGATCGAGGATAGATGATGAAGAAAAATGACGGAAGTAATCACAAAATAAAAAAACCCACAAAATCCCTACCTCATCGGAAAAGTTGGGGGGGGGGGATTCGTCACAGAGATAACCATCACGGAGGGAGACGTCGCTGAAGGATACATCACGGAAGGAGACGTCGACCTCCAAGGAATCCAGCGTTCTTCGCGTTCTTCACGTTCTTCGCGTTCTTCGGGTTCTTCAGTGAAGAAGATGAATATCTTCAATCCTCCCATATCTTCTCTCCCAAATCTCTCAAGTAACAAGCCTCCAACCCAAAATAAAATAAGTACCTCACATATTTTATTAACACAACTTAAGATTGAAAATTTAAAAGTTGAATTTAATCCACACAATTAATTATCTCAAGTTGTCAAATTAAATGAAGGGTTATGGAAGGTTAGGGGAGGTGAAGGGGTAGGGTTCGTGTGGTCCCCACCACCCTCATAACCTCCAAATGGATGTTGGGTGGTTTCCCCCAACTTCCACCCAAAGCTTGAAACCACTTAGAGGAAAAATAAAATTAATGCTTAATTTTATTTTACCTTCTACAAAAAAGTTAACAACTTCTCTCGTGTAAACGCAATTCCAGAAAAGGCGTTTCTAAGCAAATATTGGTGCTGCGATTCCATCGGTGCCCTCAGAATTTGATTCCGAGCACCGGTTAAAAAGTTAGAAAAACCCGCTCGTTCGTTCACTGAATGTACCCGAGCCAAACTTCGAAAAATGATTTCAGGCACACTGGGCCTCGGAATCAGGTGCCGTCAGAAACTGCGTTCTTGTAAAATCCCAAAGAAAATTAAGAACAAAATTTCCTTGAATTTTATGGGTCTTTAAATTAAATTCTTAATGAAATTAATGAAAAAGGTTAAGTATTATATCATCATTAATTAATCAATATTATATAATAAATAACAAACATATATATATATATATTAAATCTATTCTTATAACCACCCCTTTAAAGAAGAAATGGAAAACAAAAGACATTCTTTCATGGGTGTGGTAGTCCAAGCATTCGAAAAAGGGGAATTGTCTTCTTCCAGTGGAAAAAGGGAAAAAGGTATATAAGATATAACAATTAAAAATGAAAAATAATGTAATAAATATAGATTATTAACTTTGAAATGAATATAATAAGAATCCATAAATGATGGGGATATAAAATCAATCATGTTTCTACTTCAAAGTGCTTGTCCCCATATACACATGAGTGATACATCCAACTCAAATCTCATATAATTGAGGGTTAATAATGAATGATAAAAAATAATAATTAAAGACTAATATATTTATGTTATTTAGGTAACTATTTTATAATGAAAAACTGCCTTATTGGAGGTATCAGAATACATAAATTGAATGGGGCTAGTTATAAAGACTACCATATCATTGGTAGAAATTCTTTAGATTCATTTTTAAAAACCCTAGGAAAGTAAATATAAGATGGTGAAGACCTATATTTATTTTATATTGTATTTTAGATGAGAAATCAATAGTTTTTGGCTGATCTAGTAGTCCCAAGTCTATGTAAATAATAAAAAACAGTGTATCTATTTTTTGATTTGGGGGTGGGGGGGTGGGGAAGGGGCACATTATTAATTGTTCAATACAGTTAAACTCTATAAAGAAACATTCCTCGAAATGCATTTCCGAAAATATATGGAATAAAATATAATAAGGATATGGTCTTCCCATAACTATTTATTCATATAAACATATGCTTATAAACCATTGTAATTCTTATCATTTGGATTAAAACTAATGGTTGCCGCTATTAACCATAACAATGATAACAAATTTCTCAATATTAAAGGGTTATAAATTTGATTACAAGTAAAAACAACTTAAAAATGCTAAATAAATTATATTTTTTACCATATATTATCCCACATGCCCCCTTTTAATATATTATTAATTTTTAAACAAATAATTAAAAAAATTACTCATAAAATGTAATTATTTCCATTTTGACACTATTAATTTAATTTGACACTATATACATTAAGATATTAATAGAGTTAAAATAAAATCATTCATATAGATATATGTTTTATTTATATAAAAAACTCTTGGAACTCAATACTTTTTGAAAAATATATTAAATTGATTTTTTTAAATTATTTAATTTTATTTACCACAACATGGAAATAAACTAAGTAAACATTACAAAAGAATTTAAGGGAGTTATATAATCATTATTAATTAGAAATAAATTAAAATAATAAATTTTATTGATATGAAATTAACATCTAACATTTATTTTATATTTTTATTCCAAGATGGGTATATAATAGATTATTTAAAGCAAGAGAGTAACCTTGCCTATATTTGTTTACATAAAATAATATATACTTCAGAATCAATGATAAATATATTTAAATGATAAAAGTATATAATTTAGGTTTATTATTTATTAAATATACAAGTCTAAATAAAGTAAAGAAATTTTTATCATGACTTTGATACCTTATCTCAAAGATTTCACCCATTTTACCCATTTCACCATTTTTAAGGTGGCATAATCATACAACGTATACTATTCATAATAAAAATAGGAACTTATTTATTTAATTATATAACTATTATTCCAAACATGGAATCCATTATTCATTAATAAATATGTATAATTGGATTAATAATTTTTTATATTGATCTGTAAAATATGATGAAAAAAATATTTATAATGCGTTTTTAAGTATAGAAAATAACTTATATGAAAATCATGAATATTGAGCATTAATATTGAATTAATTAGACTATTATAAAGCAAATTTATAATATGTATCATTTTGGAAAAATAAAAATTTATTGATAATTTAAATAATAATATTTATTGAGAAGAAATGACTGCATTCAAAAAATTGGTATTTTAACTACTCAATAAAAAATAAACCATTTCTAAACAATTCTTAATTATAAAAAAAGTTTAAATTTTATATGATTGTTTGAAAAATTATATGAATTCTATGAAATTTAATTTTAAAAATTTGATGAAATTATCTATAATTTTTACACTAAAACTGTTATAAATATTATTTTTGAAGATAATTCATTGTTGAATGATAAATTTAATTGTCTAAAAATTAATTGTTTATTTACTTATAGTTAATGAATATAATTTAATTGTGTAGAACCATTATGCACATAGTTTATAATATGGTTAATAAAATTCATACTCAACAATCCAATGACTAAAAATTAACATAATTTTTTAAATAATAATCTTTTTATATCAAATCATAATTCTGTTATAGAATAGTCTTTTGTGTTAAGAAACCCATCGATATTATTATTATATTAAACTATATTTTCAAGGTATCCTTATTTGGAATAGATTGGGAAAAACATAATGGGGTTTTTTTATTATTCTAAGTGGGGAGAGTAGATCCCCTTTATAAGTGAAAATAGAATGACCTATTTCAATATTAGAAACATTTAAATAATGGTAAATCACTCTCATATAATATAGCTCCAATATTGGGAAACAATTAAAAGTGGAATGTAAATGTTATATTAATTTAGAAACCACCCATTCCAACTAATTGTTTTATATGTTTGATGAATTTCACTCTTTGTGAATCCCTCATTACCCCTTTTTATTTTCATCGACATAACAATATTTTATTATTGTAATTTATCCCTTATTCATGAAAATAAATTGATTCTTATTTAATAATTTTGATTGGATAATTACATATTTAAAATAAATTATATTATATTAATATTCTAAAAATGATAAAAATTATATTTAATAATATAAATGTACAATATATAAAGAAATATACTTCGAAAAAAATTAAATTACATTCTAAAATAAAAAATATGGATGTTTTTTAAAAAACAATCATTTTTAGTTTTATCGACTCAAAAATAATATATATTATGTCTTATAAAAATGGTTTCATTTATTTCCTATTAATAATTATATAATAATAGTTCTATAAAAGTCATGTGATTTGTATAAATATTATATTACAATGTACACATAAAAATAAACGCATTCAAAATATTCCAAAAATATTGCCAATATAATAATATTACGATTTATATAATTTTTTATGTCCCTTTTAAAATAAAAAAATATACATATATATTCTTATTAAAATTACAAATTGCAGTGTAAACCAGTTTATATAGGATAATAAGTTAAAAACAATTATTGTTAATATTTTTAATTTCTATAAAACACTAATAAAACCAAAAATAATGAATCAATTTTATATTTTAGTAATAGAATAATTTAATTATAATATGTTGAGTTTTATTTTAAATAATACATATCACATAAGAATTTTGTATCTCAAATAGGATAATGGATTGTGCTAATTTGTTTAAAACAACCCATTTATATATACATTAAATATTTAATAATTTAGTAAATTCAATTTATAACAATTAATTCAAAAATGATATTTTTACAGCCTAAACACATCTAAATTTTTTAGTTTATTGTTTCTTATAGAGAAATATTTTGACCACATTATTGATTTGGGTAAAATATGTATTGAAATATCAGGTCATTATATAAACTTATGAAGTAACTTGTGATATAGGATGACTAGAATCATTTTGAGGGATCTATTTGGGAAATTGTTTGTATCATTTGAAAATACCAAACTAGAGGAAACCATATTAATTTATGCCTTTGATAAGTACATGATAATATTTTTTTCAATAACCTAGTAATATTCTTTGAGGTATTCAGAACAGACCCTATAGATTATATGTAAATATCCATCTCTGGTTGATGATATAATAGAAGTGCTGAATGAATGAACATTTGAAAATACAATTTAGGGGGCCTAAAGATGTTTAGAGATTCTAGGATTGGTCTTATGATGGTTCTGATGACAATTTATTATCACACTCAAATTATTTAGGAGTCATGCTACATGACTCTCGGTGAGAAACTCTGGGAAAGAGAAGTGTTGGTTTATAGGAGGTAAAAAAATCGTATCTTAATGTTTTCTATGATTTCTATTAGTCCATTTTCATCTACCACTGGGACAGGAAGGTAATATTTCTACTGATTATATCTATCTTATATTTTTTAGATTTCAAGAAACTATATGAATGGGAAATGTAGACCTTCATTATATTTCTTATCTTTGTGGGAGAGGTATCGTCAAGGAGACACCCATCCTTACAATGTGGATGTATCTTTTAGAGGATGTTTATGATTCCTCAAAATTTAAGTGTGGAATAAAAAATTTAATCTAGTGGTGGTAAAGAAAGGTAATTGATATTCTTATAATGACCAACTGATAATCCTCATCAATGATAACAAAACTAGATCTTGATATATTATATATATATATATATATATAGGTAGATAAATTGATATTGATGGTGGAAGGAATAGATCCATGTATATACCCTCTAATGTGTCCAAAATTTCCACTACACTCACACACATGTATATTTATGCAGGTTTATTAGATGAATTTATGAATTTTTAATTTTAGCATTGATATACACAGCCGATGATATTCCACAAATAGATCTTGAAGTGGGGGTGGAATAAAATCCCATGAATCCATTGAGGTTTCATATTAATGGGTATTAGGGGAGGATTAATGTGGGATCCCCCTATTTTCCATTAATGTTGACATGGTAGATCCTAGAGTGTGTCCTTCTATGAGACATATAGATATTTTATATGAACATGGATGCTCATATAGTGAGAGTAAACACTATAGAAGTTGGTGAACCCTCTTCCATGGTGAGTACCATAATGTTTTTGTGTTTATTCAAAATGGTTGCAACTCTATGGTGGATACTGATCGGGATAATGTATGGTAGAGTTAACCTAATATCATCAGTATACGGTGTGGGCCCCTATCCTAGTTTCAGAAGGAAAACGCTTTTTTCATGGTCAACATGAATGAGGAAAAATGGTTTTTATATTGGAGGCCACTAGTGTGGTATGATTAGTGGCCTTCCCTAGGAATGTGAATTATTCCGTCCTAACATAGGAATGTGTATTATTTATGGGTTTGAATGTTCAGTCTACTAGATGGATGGTGTTATTCTAATTGTGATTCCTAGTTGTGGAAGCCATCATTTAAAACTCTCACCTGTTAACTACAATATCCATTTATTTGATGAACCTTACCTCAGTGGAATAGTTGAATATGACATTATTACACACTACTAAAAGGATCCTAAATGATTTAGAATAGGTATTGATGTTATACTATTATATATGAGATCCCAATTAGTGACATTGTCATAGAAATTTGTTATGTAGGTTTTCTCAATCCATCCCATGGGATTATATTACTCCCTTTTACTTATAATAGTTGAAAAAAAGAATTGATGATCTATAATTGATTTATCAATTATGTGGAGTTGTAGCACAGTACATTAGGATCTATTATGGACTAGAGTTCCCCTAATTGGGAATATATTTATGTGATTGCCACATATATAATGTAATAAGATTTTGTATCATTGTGTATTGTCTTTACCCACCCCACCCCTCTATTTCAGGTCAGTTTGAGTTGATGATTGAGAATATCTAGTGTATTAGGTATTGTAGTAACCTTTAATGTTATTCATTAGTTCATGTCTACACATTGTTATTGATATCATGACAAGTGTTTTTCATCCCATCACTCTTATCGGATAAGATATTATCATTGGTGATGCCCCACACTACTCTTTTACTAAATGATGTTATAAAAGAAATTTTCATTTGGATCAACATTCTATTTATCAATTCCACTGGGATTGATTTTAGTTCTATCTATGCTATGTGATGGAATTTATCTAAGTCACATATTATTTCTTTTGAAATGACGGTGTCCTCTTCCATAAAGGATGAAGATAATAGGTCCATATCTAAAATGGTGGGACATGATGTTATCCCATCCCTTCATGGGATCCTACATATAGTCCATTTCATTGTGAAAATATATTTTATATATTTATATTTGTTTTTTTAAATTTATTGTGAGATCTATATTGATATGGAAAATATCTATTTACCTTATTTTCTACCACAATATGGGGAATACATACGGTTAGAGATGATGAATTATTTATAATTTCTAGAATAAAATGTTGTTTCACATTATAAAATATATTTCTTCCCCACATAATGATATGAGTGAATCATATTCTCATTATATAAGGCATCATATAAACATCACAATACAAAACATATACATTCCTTATAGGTTTTACCAAGATATTCACACGATGTATCATATAATTGTATCCTAATGAATTCATGGATCATGAATAAATTTAGCTTGTTTTATTTTAATAGTGTTTTATGTACTCTATAACATAATAATGAGTAATATATTTGGCTCATAACCTAATACATAATATTAGATCCCATGATCATCCTTGAATTTTATCATGATCTTCATATATGGAATATCATTCACATCACTAGAAGAAAATAGTTCTCATAAAACTAGTAGGGGAATAATATTATGTTATTTAGGTAGGGAATATAATAAGAGGTTATATTATTTCTATATAGCCATATTATGAGAATCAAATTATGTATCTATTAATCATTGCATGAGTCATAAAATTATAATAAAATAACAAGTCTTAGGAATATGAATTTTGACATTATCTTGTTGTCACATATGAAAGGAGATTCAATGAATGATTTTCTATACACAATGGGATTTGGTTTGACCCATTATTTTCATATAGGCATCATGTGAGGTTATAAAATGATAGGATCTATAATGATTTTAATATTGGGTCATCACTGGGTTAAAGTCATAGTAAACAGGCTATAGATCCACAATTCTCATCACATACATGGAGGAACATATTAATATCCAATTAGGATTCCATATATCTTGAAGTTATGTGGTGACTTTTTCATAGGTTAATATCATGTTTGGATAGTTTATAGTTAAACTAAATTTGGACACTCATTGGAAGTGGGGTTGGGTTAGTGGTTCATTTCAAACATAGAAGATAATTTGGATTCAGATATACTGTATCCTATGTGGAGGATATATGGTGTTGATAGAGATATTAAACAATGTTGAGTTATCCTAAATTCCTAGAACATTTTAGAATAAAAACCCATGTAGTTTTATTGAATATGATATTTTTTTTGACAAGACTGTGCTATACATGTTAATATTATTTGGTATATATGAATTTTTAATGAAAGGATAAAAATATTGTGATTTTTTGTGCATTAAATTTATATCTACAAGGGGATACATGTATATTATAGTCGAATATTTTTTAGACCCTAAAAAATTTCATTTTCGCGGATTATTTATGATTTTATGGTTATGTGATGTCTAGTAATACAGAGAATATTATTATGACTTATAAATATATCATGACACACAACATATTCTATGAAGCATGAATCATGATTATCATTTAGACCATTCATGGTGTAATGAGTTTAGTGATGTAGGTGCCAATGATTTGGTGGAAATGGAATGTATTCACCCTTAACCATACTTAATTTTAATGGATTGGGTATAAATTTAAATTATACTAATTTTTAATGTGGGTTTTTCAGGTGAAAACCTATATCAGTGGGAGATAATACCCATAATATTTAATTACCAATGATACAAGCATCATGATGTTAGCCTCCAACATGTCACTATTTATTAGGATTCATGAAATGTGGGTGTTTTAGGAAGATTTTAATTGATAATAGGTCTGTTCATTATCCTATGAGGATAATATGTACACCATGGTATGGGATTAATGTAATATAAGTTTTCTGAGAACAAAACTATGTAAGTGTTTAAAATATATCACAAACCTATTTTTCATGTATGGGAGGTTCTTGAATGTATCTCATAACAATTCCAGTACATTTAAGAACTTATTTTATACTATTCCAAAGAGTTTCTAACACATGTGAGTATATAGAAATCTTTAATTTCAATGATTCGTATAATTTTGTGTTTTATGAAATGAGAGATTAATCGTGAATTTCCAAATTTTAGATCCCCTTTGAATGTTGATTTTAGTGGATATCTATAACTCAATGGATCACAATATGAAGAAATTTATGGGTTTCCTTATCTTTAATTAAAGTCCAAGGTTGTTTAGTTCATCTAGATACACTAATGGAAAAATATTCATTCTCATTGAAAGTGGAGTTGTGTGGAACTTTATAGTTGATCTTACGAAACTCTTTATTACAAGACCATTTTCAATTTTCTGATGAACGTCACTATTATGATATCTTTCAAACATGATCATCCCCAGATAGAATTTTCTTGGAATACAATTCTAGTAGTTTTTTTTGTTTGCATACAATTTTTGTAGTATATATTGTTTATAATTAAGTTACATTAAGGGAGTATTTATTCTTTTTCATCACACTTTTATATTTCATTGCTAACGTAGACCTATATTCTAATGAAATGTGCTCACTACGACTTTACTAGCAACCCTTTCGGTGCCCATTAGTTTGTAGGATGGATGGTCATCATTACTTAACACATATTGGGTTGATTTTTTAACTGATATAGGACTCACATAATGATATAAAAAATTATTATTAATAATTCAATGTAATAATATTAATTATGATTACCACTATGAAAGTGGTAGTTGATTTCAATTTTTTTAGGTTATTATATTATTGATTAAAGACACAGTACTGAGTGATATGGAATATTTAACCATCTAGGAATGTGTTATGTGATGTGATGTTGGGATTGAGACCATCAGGGTGTCTTTTTACAAGCCCCTTTAAAAGAAACCAAAGAAAGTGTTATTCATTATCACTTAATGGGACAATTCATATCTTTTATGTTTATGTAACATGGAAAAATGTAGAATATTTTATAGTCATATATAAAGGACCGAAATGAAATTAATTTTGCAGAAATCCATTCTAGAAATATTCAATTATGTTTATCATAATACAGAATGAGAATTACAAGGCATAGATTTAAGTCATGCCACTAAGAATACTCAGTAAATTATTTCCTGGAATGGATGGTGTGTGGTTAATTCCTGAATATATTTTTCTAGTTTATCTTATATTTTGGTAACTTGGGAATATAATATATAGTTGGAATCACTTGGAACAAGAACTAATGATGAGGTGATTTGTGGGAAATAATTAATATTGATGATAAGGTTACAAAATTAATATAGCCTAGTGATGATATAGTTATATTGGATATATTTCCCAATGAGTATATAAAGATCCACATTATCAAATATAGATATATCATTTGGATAGATTAATATATATATATGTATATATAATTATATTATAATTCACTCCATAACCATGCAGGTCTATTACCAATGAAATCATGGATACATGAACTGATTCATAAGTGAAATACACCATATAACACTATGTTATTCATATCTTGAACCCTTCTTAGAAATATAATACATAAAAAAGTTTTAGTATAAATTTGATATTCAAACATAAGGATTGGTGAGATCAGATTCTTGGTAAGGGTAAATAATGTAGATTTCAATATAACATGATCTGAAGTGTGTGATTAAATAGAAATAACATTTGAAAACCCATAATGTTTATATCATAGATCATAAACTATAGTTTTGGAATGAATATATGTAATTCATAAGTAATGAATCCTAATGGAGTCGAATAACATAGTCAATGAGAGCCTAAAAATAGAAAAGAGATAGATATATAGAATAAAAATAATTATAGAAAACAACATTTTAAGTATACCAATAAAATAATTCACAACAAGTTTTTATTGGTATAGTCATTCATTTACCTACATTGGTCTTCAGATAAGCTAGCATGTATCCTATTTCTTAGGCCTGGGATAAACTCTTGTTTACCATCCTTTTCAAGCATGGTATAACAACCTCGGTACCCTCTATGATCGTAGACAATTAATCATTACCCAATGAAATGGAGTGAGATATAGTTAAATAACATCACATAATGAAATCATTTTTGTTCCATAATATTATTAAACATTAATCATATCATATCCCATATAAATTAAATGGGAATCATACACATTTTATCATAACAGAACATGTATAAACAAACAAGTTTTATAAAAATAATTTCATCATAAATATTGACCATAATAATAATGTATTATGATGGAACAATTGGATCATATTCCATGTAATGGTTAACTAACATCAAATAATTAAATCATATATGTAAAATTATTTTAAAGATAA
Source organism: Viscum album (assembly GCA_963277665.1). NCBI lineage: Eukaryota > Viridiplantae > Streptophyta > Magnoliopsida > Santalales > Viscaceae > Viscum > Viscum album. The sequence goes on from OY728140.1 coordinate 4,847,233, forward strand.
CGTGGACTATTTTATGAGGAAAAAAATCATTCGTCCTTGAAAAAAATTTATTTAAAAACTAAAAACTCATTGTATATTAATTTAAAATATTTAATATAAAATAAAAATGGAAAAATGAGAAGGAAAATTTTATCCATTTATTGTAAATGATTTTAGAAAATACATTTTATTCTATACATGTTAAAATGAAAATTCCTTTTATATATTTGGTAAAAACATAAATGTGGCTTTTTCAGAAAATGATAAAAATAATCTATTAAATCCATTTTGTAAAAATTATATCATGGTTAAAAATATTTCTAAACATTAATATTCAAATATTGAATAAATTTTTTTTTTCAAACACATGGACCTTGAAGAAAATAGATTTTTTATCAAAGTAATAAATAGATTCATTTTTTCGTTAAAAATATTGTTTTTGAATATTATGTACCTAATGATATTAAAATGACATGATGAATATAATTAAAACAAAAAATTATAATAAAATAAAATTAATGTGTTTATTGATAGGTAGAACATAATATCTCTTCATTAGAATCATATTCATAATTAATCTCGATAAACAATTATATTTTTACATCAATCTCCTGCAACTATAGTAACAATTGATACATAATACTAATGAATGAAAATACCTAATATGGACATGTAAATATCCATAAATTTCATAAGAATCCTCATAAAAGTCATTATTGGGAATTATATACACTATTAAAAGGAAAATAGGGGTAAATAAGGCTTGTGTCTCACAAAAATAAAAAATTTATGAAAACCTCTATATATATGAATAGAATTCGATCATACCCATTAAAACATCATCTATAATAAATATAGGATAATTATATATATATTTTTGAACCATAAATAAATAAATAAGTATATATATATATGTATATCATAAAATATATTATTTACATGTGGCATTTTTAAACCCGTTGATCAATAATTTCTTGTGAAATTAACATTTTGGGTAATACATACTTTTTAAATTTATATTTTTGTTTGATATTATGGTTTTTTTAATTTTAAAATGGTTTAATCATATCCATAATTTTAAAACAAAATATAAATATTATATATATTCATTATATATGTATTTATTGAAATCCCTTAATATTAGATATAGAAAATGAACTAAGCTGTTTATAGAGACGGTAGGTCATACAAAAGCATGAATGATGTCTCGATTTTCACTATAGAAGAACATAAATAAATTTAAATATTAATTCACCTTTCAAAAACAATTTTTATATCATTTATTTTATATATAATAATTTATTATTTTCTTATAACCATCCATTTCAAAATTAAATGAACAGAATTTCACATCGGTTCATCGAGGCGGTAGTCTGCACGTATACACAAGAATTGTTCTCATTTTTAATGATTCTAAGTTAAGAAGTTTGATGTGATTTTATAATTTTTGGTGTATATATATGTCATAAATTTTATAACAAATAATATAACCTTCATTACCTCCACCCTTGAGACTCGGTGATGGAAAATTAATTTCATCTATTTGCATGTCATTAGTCCTCCAATCAGATGATCAATGGTTTTGTTTCCCATATAAAAGCTTTGTATATGGATGTAGGTTATGAAAATGAAAAAAATATATATATATTTGGAGATTTTGATGTTTTTATTTAATTACATTAGAATAATATTTGATATAGCTACAAGATGAAATAATATAATAATCATTATTAAGCATAATACCTCTTCTTTAAAGAACCCCTTTATGTTTTCAACTGAATCATTAATAAGTAGGTTTAATAAAAAAACTCTGTGATCTAGGATTTTTGATTGAATTGAAGATTGTATTTTTATGTTTTTTATCATGAACTGACGTAATGGGGCTTGCGCCACAACAACCCAAATCCCACCACAACATTCTAGATTGTTGTGACAAGCATCGAAATACATAACTATGATGCACGACACTTTCCTAATGTTCCAGTATCCACACACCCAAGCATCTCAATATAGAAGTGCAAAGGAATAAAGTAACAAATAGTAAGATCTACAGAATAAACCATTACTGAATATTATATAGAGAATAGAAGAGTACCAGAGTTTTTACTAAATAGGAAAATGGGGAGGTACTTACCTACTGATAAATATTTAAAAACCATAAATACAGGGAAAAGTAAAGTGACGAGAGGGGAAAATCTAGATCACCAAAACCCTAACATCATATGCGGTTAAATGAAACATGTTATCCCTATGTTCCTCTATATTCACTCCAGACATGTTTTTCATCTGCATAAGTAATGACACATGCTGTAAATTCCCATGAATGGGTGAGTTTATACATACACTATAGGATGACATGAAATATAAAAAATGGAGCCACATGACACATGATATGAATAAATAAATCATCCCATATAAATAGAGAAAAAAATACACCATTATATATATAAATCAATATTTATTCTTAAAATATAAATCCAAACAGGAGAGAGAGGGTATCTCTATATCACAACTCATCCGAGGAAAGGTTTCTTCCACTATTTACAAATTTCCATCAATTATGCCAAAGAAATATCAGTTCTCTCCAAAAAACAACCACTTCCAGCCACTCATTACCACTATTTCACATATTATAGGGGAACAATATATATGTAGAGGACATATGCCTGATTAAAATAGGAGGGTGAACCTTTAGTGGTCGATAGAGTTCCCACACAACGTCCCGATACAATGGTGAAACAAAAATAGTATGGGAACCAAGCCCTATCTAGAAGGATAATTCAACTTTAATGGTCAATGACCTATGCCCTAGCCAATAAGAGGGTACCACTATAATAGTTGAGCACCCATGCCCTACCTAAAAAGGGGGTGACACTCTAATGGTTGAGGACCAACGTCCTTCCCATTATGAGGGTTACAATTTGAGAGTCTCTTGAGGATTCATGCCCTACCCAACATGAGGGTGTCATTGTATTAATTTATAGTGGGCTTATGCGCGACCCAACATGAGGGTTACACTATAATGGTCGATAGAGTATCCATGAAAAGTCCAACATGAGGGTGAATCTATAATGGATGATAGATGACCAATTATATTCCTAGTAATATTGTTACACTTTGATAGAAGATAGAGAACCTATGCCCTGATATAATAGGAGGGTTTCAATCTGATGCCTTTAATGATCATGTTTCTTCACATCTATTGATTATAATTTCATAAAGAATCATCACAATCATATAATATCACATCATATCTCAAAGAACACTATTGATTCCACCTTCTTGTTCTATGTGGAATCAAATTCAAGATAGGTTACTCATGGGGGAATATTTGATTTAAAACAAATGAGATATGAGAGGTATAAGTTTCCTTAAATGGAAGGGTACCCAAAATTTAAGGGGATAGACACAACATGTAGTACCACCCATATTTATAGACATATTCTCTCCCTTACATGGCTCATTTACCATATATACCTACACAACATGTAATGGAACTACATGAAATTGCATATCATCCTAGGTTCCTACCTGTGATCCCGGCTGTGTAAGTGTACCTTGGTCAGGTATGTGTATCCTGGTAATGTTCCCAGTCATCCCTATGTTCGTGTGATGATAGATTGCATATTGGGTCACTAGTACCGGGTCACACAATATGTGCATGTTACCCATGTATTTTGATATTTATAATCTTCAGGAAACCCTACCTCTATGGATTTATAGGGAAAAAGTCACATGATCTTTAAAAATGTACAACATTAGGTCAGGATTTTCATAGAATACCATATATGCTACACATTCTTATAGATTTAACTATAACACATTTAATCACTCTTCTAGGCCACCTGAAATAAAAAAAAAGATCCTTTAGTCATAATTTTTGGTCATCCAGTGGACGGAAATCAAATATTCATTGGTCTGTTTAACTCCGGTATGCACCGTCATCACCTGTGGAACCTCCGGAGGCCTGACCGAGTCTTCAAATCCTTTGTGGAATAACCCCTAACCCATAAAAGAATCCCAGTTTGACATATAATCACTAATCTATTTGTCCCCCACAAATATATCATAAATCTAGGGGTCTAATCACACTTGATCTCGCCTAGCAATGTCAAACCGAGACACTGTAGAGCAATTAGAAAAATGTGAATAACGAATAGGAGAAAGTAATATTAAAAATGATAAAAGTATAGGTCGCAAAGGGTTCACGAAAAATGAATAAAAAGTTTAGGATATTCAGGGTGATAAACATGGAAAATGAATTAATATAATGAAATAAATTAAATATTATACTTGGGATTGTGAAAATGTTCAAATTGGTGCTGATCATGGAATAAGAAAGTTCATTCTCATTAATTTAATAATAAGGTTTCAAATCAACATATGAAATTTCATTACTCAATTTATTTTAATCAGTGATGAAAACATGCTCACAATCAGAGGAGGATTTTTTTTCATTATTTATTCCTTGATTTTTATTTATCTAGAGGTTTGTTGCCATCTGATCTCCATTTTCAATTGACTTGTGGGTGAACCAAAATTTCTATAATACCCAGGTTATGTGTATAACCCTAGAGATATTATATAATTTAATATTTATATTTTATTAAGGTTTAGGTCATTTTAAAAAATATTAAATTAATTAATTTTTAAAATTTAAAAGCACTGCCAAAAAATTATTTTATTCAAATAACCTACATTGACCAAACTTAGTTCATTCCAATGGTAAAAATCAAGTTCCAGATTCAAATTCAATCATGTATTATCAATAAAATAATCCATTAAAGAGTTATCAAATTTTACATGAACAAATGTGTGCACACAATATAAAATATTTTTAATTTTTTTATAAAATTAATTCTCTCCACACATATCCTTATAATCATACCCCATATGAGTTCCTGGATCTAAAAACATTTTATAAATATTTCAATGTCTTACAAGAAATAATAGGGTCTCTACAGTCCTGAAAAAATATGTTTTGAATGTGTGGGGTGGAGAGGATAGCGGATTCTCTTTTATAAGTTAGGGCAAGGAGACACTTCAAATTTATAAAAAATAGTTTACCAACATTTTAAAACTTCAAAAAGGATCAAGAATAGATAAATATAAATAATTAGATTATATAACATCTATATATGGCTATAATATGGGATTACAAACACATTATATGTATAGATACCACTTCTATTTTTAGTTCAAACCCTCTACTACATCCAGTTTGTCCTTAAACATGGTAACTAATTTTTATTATTTTCAACATTCATTTTTGAGAAAAAATATTAAGTTAAACTTATTATATAATATAAATTATGACTATTAAAAACAAATTATCAATTATTAGAAATTAAATTAATTGAAGTGGAATTATTTAATGAAACAATAATTCCATAGAAGAACAAAAAAGTGGATTTTCAAAGAGAACATTTTCATAAGAATAGCGTGTTCTAATACCAAAATTGAATATAAAATTGATCCCAATGACCTAAGAAAGATTAATTAATATATAATTTTAATAATATTAATTTTAAAACCATATTTAAATATAAATTTTCATATAAATTCAAAAATTAAATGGATGAACTTAATAAAATAATTAGATTTTATCTATTTATAAAAAATATAATCATTGTAGATAATTCTAAAAAATTCACAAAAAGATAATTTTAATAATAAATTTTGAAAATAAAAAATATTTTTCAAAACTATAAATTATTTTTACTATTTTGTCATAAAATTAATCAAATAGTTTTTGAAAACACAATTAAAAACATATAATGATATTTATAATAAATAATTACTTTTTAATAAATATTTTCACATTATGTAAAACCCTTATACGAAATTTATCGAATCTAATTATTCATATTTTTTTATATTAAGCATAATATTTAGGTCATATTTTTCATTTTTAAATAATACGATTAATATTATATTTCAGTTCTTCAAAACTAAGTTTGTAAGGTAATAAAATAAATCAATGAAATTAAATTTATTTGAACTAAAATTTCATATGATATTGCGGTGTTATATTTTACACCACTGGAAATTATTTTCATCCATGAAATTCAATATCATTTATACAAAATATTTATTATACTGCTACTTATTGTAATCCTCATGTTCCCGCATATCTTCCTCATGGTGGTACATTTGCTACAAATCATTTACCCAATGAGTTGTCTTATGTCATAAAACATTATATGAATAATCCATAATCTAGAATGGTTGTTTCTCATTTTCATTTTTATGATCAAACTCTCTTACATGTTTTTTAATAAATGTGAAGGATCAGGTAAGCACTTATTCAACAGAGATACAAGGTACACATCGTGAACCTATGATATGATCAGTGAAGTGCTAGATAATTAACCTCAATCCTGATATTATCAAGAATTTCAAAGGGAAAAATATTCCACGAGAATAGTTTTACCTTTTTCCCAAATCACATTACCTACATCAATAAATAAAATATTAGAAACACCCTATCACCAATATCAAATTACATATCACACTGGCGATTTCCATCATAATTTTCGTACCAAATTTGTGTGGCCCATATTTGTTTCCGAATAGCCCAAAAAATTTAATCCATTAATTATGATATATATGGCTGAAATATATTTATATATCCAAAATAATCATATAGAATTGGATTTACACACTTCTTCCCATAGATGGATTCATAAGGGAACAACTAAATTCCTGAATGAAATCTATAATTATATGATAACTTGACTAGATGATGGTTTTAAAACCAACCCACTTTGAATTATGCTGAAAAATATTTGACCATATCTTATAGGGTTTAAATTGTTCTCTTAGATGCACTATCTTTTAAAGGATGATATGATGTGTCGAAATATATCTATATATCGAGTGACTGGTGAATAATTTTTTAGATCATCAAGGGAATCATCAAATACCAATAAGATATAAAATAATCTGGTTTTATGGGAATGTATATTCTATAAAGATGGCCCAAATATAAATCTTATGAAGTGAAAATAATGGGTGTTGACATTATATAGTGATCGATTATAACCAATATAACATTAATCTCATTAGTTATTTTGGGATCTGATGTCAAAATCCACTATTTTGTTTTACTATTACTATTCAGGTATGGGTAATGGTTGTATCATAACATTATTCTTTTTTACAATCATACTTTAATTGATGAAATATGAAGCACCAAGATAACTACTTATAAATATCTCTCTTTACATTGTCCCACTAGAAATACTTTTCCAAATTGTCATATGGTATGAACAATAACCTTGTCACACGTTAGTTGTAGGTTCACCCCCATGATATATACATATGTGATGGGATTTCATATAGTATATAGGTTATTGTTTTCATAAAAAAAGGTTAATATAATTCATATACTTTCCCCAAATTTAAATAGACCATATTTTCCTCTATATCAATTATTAGATACATCGTAAAATATACCAATACCTTTTTTCATATGTCTACAAAACGTAATTGTTTTCCTCCTAAAATTATTTATCACTAATACATATAAAAAACTATATGGTTCTATTTCTATAAATGTTTCCCAAAAAATTATAGTCATTATAATTTACCATGAAATGAATCCTCAAAAGGGGTGTTTAGAATATTGTCCTTCTTATCAACCATAAACTCATAAACCTATGATTGTATCCAAAACTCTTATGTTAATATTAAAGGGAGACATATAATCATTTAAAAGTTAATTCACCCTTTATTCCAAAAATAAGTTCATATATTAGTCAAAATTAATTACAATGAATTCATGGCTTTATCTAGGTATAAATAGAATATCATATGGTATTTATTTATTATTTAGTCAATGTAGAGGGCGATATTGATTTCTTATAATGACATAAAAACCTCACTAAAGTATCAATAATACTATTTTCCTAGAAAACATTGATAAAAAATGAACATGAAATTACGAAATATGAATTGTAGGATAAATTTTCTCTAATAATAATGATTCACATCAACTATTGTGATTCCATAGGATTTACCATTATCCCATGTCTTTATAGGTTGTTGAGTCTTACTATCCACATTAGCCACTAAATTCAGATTTTGATTCAAATAATGCTCATACCCCTTTCATGTGAAGGACTGGAGTGTGGGTGGTCCATTTTGGGGAGTGTTTTCCCCTATTTATATAATTTTATGACTTATTCCCATCACTTTGTAATTCATCCACTCAAATACATTCCATCCCACATATAAAAAATTTAGCATTCCACTTAATAAACTTTCCTCCATATTTCCATCCACACATTGAGAATACACAAATATTGTATCATTTTCTCTATGTTTTTAGAATGACACTTAAATTACATATTTATTGTAAATCCCTATGATTTTTTAGTATATCTCTCTTTAAATTTAACTTATTTGATATCTTAAATTGTTGACGTCACCGAGATTAAACAAACAATGATATACTATTATTAATATTATCTAAAACAAAAATTTTCTCCTAGATATTAAATTGGTGGTTATGAATAGGATTAAATAACTTATGAATATATATGATTTAATTCATTGGTTACCAATTAATCATAAATAAATATAAAAACCAATTGGATATAAAGGAAATGTTTAAAAAACTATTATTATAAACCAAATGTGTGTTGTACTAATAAATTAAATTAATTAGTATATGTGAATGGACATAATTAAATTAATATATAATATTTTTTTACTAAGTTAAATTAATTCCCTAGGATTTCTATACATGATAGAAAAATAAAACCAATTTTACAAATTAAAATACTAAATTTTTCTAATGTCCATTACACTGCCTTTGGATGATTCACAAATCTTAAATCTTGTTCTAACATATTTATAAATTATATTTTAAAAAATAAAAATTTTCATCGAAATAGAAATATACAGTTTTACATTGTTTTAAATTTAGGCACTTTTTCTCATAAGATTCTTGTTTTAATGAATAATGAAAAATAAGGAATTTTAATTGGAAACAACCCTTTCATCTAAAAAATTTACAATGTTCAAGTATATTAATAATTTGATTGAATCTATAATTACATAAATTACATATTAATTAATCCTATTAATACCATTGTAATCAATTTAAAATTGAATTTGGATATAAATTTTTTTAATCTTTTGAACATTTTCAATTTGAAAACACATATTTTCATTAGAATCTACTAGAATAATTTTAAATTAATTTTATATAATTATATATTTTGTATATTTATAAATGGATTCAATATTTTGAATCAAGAGGTAAAAATTTAAAAATTAGGGTCGTTTTATTTTTGGACCATATGAATAATAATTGGATAAATTTTCATGCCATGATTAAGGGTAAATCGATTAATTAAGTGTCAAAATAACAATATGAACATTAAGAAATTTACCCAAAAATTTGTCATAATTTTAAATGATCAATTATTTTCAACCAAAAAAATCCTTGTTACTCTTTTATGAGATATTGGAGTCACTTGGATTACATTAATCCTTTTATAATAGGTTATTCTAAGGAAATCCACATATGTCATACACATGTTTTAAACAAGTATTACAATTTTTATATGTAGTAATTAAGAATATATTCTCAAATATAAATAGTAATTTGAAATATAAAATATTAATATACATCATCTTAATTTATTTTTAATCTTTAGTAAATACATAATCCCCATAATGGTTTACACAATAATGTTCTAGTAATTAAAAAATTAATGGAAATATCAAATTTAATATATTATAAATAATGAAATAACAATTATTTTAAATATTTAATTTCTTCCAATAGATTTATATTTAATATATATATATTATGGATTTATTAATTATTTTTTATCAAAGATATCTTTTGTATTGATATTTTTTAAAAATCCATGTCATGAACAGTGTTGAAATTGATATTATTGATATTTAAAAATAAATACTATTTTTTAAATGATATAAATTTTTCAAAAAACTAATAAACAGATAATACATTTGGATAATGTTTAAAATTTAATCCATAAATAATTTTTTATTATTTTTTCATCTTATTGTAGTTATATCGAACATAAAATAGTAAAAACACATGTTTTCATGGTAACAAATAATCTGTTTAATTATGGGTTAAGACTAAGATATAAGGGTAAAAATGTGACCAAAACAAGTCTAAAAATTATTTTATCACATAATTTTGACCTATATTAATCATAGATTCTAAATAACTCACTTTGTAACCATATGAAATTGGAAATTTATTTATATTATTTTAATATTAAGAGAGTTTCTAAAGGTTCCCCTCACCTCAATTATAAAAGGGAACCTCATCCCTCAGTTCTTCACACCACGTTGAGCATTATAGCTCAAAAACCTTAAAAATTCTTTTAATAAAAACCTTATAATTGTTTTGGAGGTCATGGGATTCAAACAAATATCAACCACATACCCCTTAAGAAGAGATCTAAAGGAAGGCCACTAAAGAAGATATAATACTTTTTAGAAACTCATTCAAGATCATTTCTTCTTCTACATCATCTTCATGAGTTTTTTCCATGATAAGGTAATAAATACAAGATAAAATAAATGTTTATATGTTATTATTATTATGTTACTAAATTATTCCTTGTTTTATCCATCATTTAAAAAATAAATACACCACGCGTGCGTGCGTATGACTTATCATCAACAAGACATTGGGTAATTTGTTTTTAATCACCACTTTACATGGATATGTTTAATGATGGAAGTAATAGATATATGGTAATTAGGACATAAAAGTTATTATTTATATTTAATATAACATCAAATTCATTACCCTATTAAAATTAAGTGAATGATACTATCACTCTTGGGTACGTACGACATACTGTCTTTACGGCATGATGCGATTAATTTTCCAAGTTAAACATTCAATAATTATTATGAAACACTATATAATGTTTAAATTTTATTTTTATACCATTAATATCATTTTTATAGATGATAAAACTATATCCTATGTACAATAATGGATAATTATACAATAACACATGCTTAGGAAAATAATGTAGTTCACACCAAAAAAAGATGGTAATAATGAAATATTATGAACAAGCAGGTGATATAGAGATATAATAGGATCATATAAGACATCATAAATATGTAAAGGATTCTATTATAAATTTATATCCTGATATAAAACAATATACAAGAGGTTAATTCAACTACAAAAAAATTAAATCTGGTGTAATGGACTTCTTCTCAATTTCACATCATTGAGGCATATTGTGTACCTAATTTCTTTTCAATGGTTTATATACTACCCGTTTTTATTTACTTTTTACACTATAATTTTTTTATCTTTTAATGTCCATATTTATTGTTCCATGGCTATGATTATTTCCTAAGATGTATGAATTTTTAACTTATTTGTATTAATTTGAAATTTATTTGTTTAACTGGAGAAATAATGTTAAATCATTATATTTTAAAATATAAATATATTTTTTAATATAAATTTTTATTTATGAATTAAATTTATCTTTTCGATATATGAGGAATTATCTGGACATGATATAATGGGTTGGGTCTATATATAGAAAATACCCTTGATGCATCTGTAGTATCATTTGATTATAAAGTCGTCTAAATTAAATGGGTTTTTTCCCATAATGAATAAATTTTCCTATAAAAGGTATTGATGGTAATAGAATTATGTTATTAAAAAACATGGAATATAATAATTAAGCACTTCCTTTATTGGGATTTTATATATTTTCATCCATGATATTCTCATTGTGATATCATGCATGGATTCAGATTTTGAAATAGTTATTGATTAAATGGTTTGTGTATTAAATTATTTTACCTCTGAATATTGATTATGAATTATTTATTTCAAGATATCTTCAACTATATGTAACACTTACTGAGCATCTATAGTAACTCTTTTATTTGTTTTTATTTCCCCAGGTTATGAAGAATAAAATTTAGAATGATATACAGGATAAAATTTAACTTCCATTGTTATTTTCTATGTTTAACTACCAAAGTAATAATGGTTCCTTGTATTGGGTTGTTCTCTAATACTACTAAAATATTCATTCCTTCACAATGCAATTACTTGTATTAAATTCCAATGTAATGAAATACATCACCGACTCTATGCTAATGAGGTCAAGTTAATTATTATTACTATCAGCACAAGTTTAGTTGAAACCAGGGGAACTAGATTTAGGAGATCACATATTAGGAAACGTAACCCTATAATATTCATTATGATTAAGAATAGAATTAAATCCCAAAAAATTATTTCTTATAATTATGATATTAGATAAACATTAAATTTTCAATCTGGGTTTTCCATTTACCATAACATTTGTTTGATTTTATAAATAATAAAACATTATGGATAAGTGAGAACCAACCTAAAATAAACCATAAGTGGCGCAGCCAATGAACTCGGTCCATGTCCAGACCCACCCAAAAACCAAAACACCCAAAACAGAAACCAGAAATGGTCCAATTAGGAACCCTATCCAAGAATGAACCACCGAAAAAACCCACAAAGAAACGCTTGACTATCACACCACCCTATACTCCATAAGGCCATCCATCATGTTAGATTCCACAAATCACATAGATTTCCCCAGGCCAAACACATAATCATTTCCCATCTTCACCGACCCACTGTCATCGGACGTCTGGTCACAACCCAAAAAAGACCACCAATGCTGTTGTAACCCAAAAAAACTACCACCAAAACCGAAAAACAAACATGTCACTAAAAGTAGCACCACAAAGAGAAGGAAAACACAGAAGACCCAAGATGTTAGGAAATGATAGCAGTAAGAAAAAATTACAAACTCGAAGTATGATACCGACATAGATCCATTGAGGGGATATTGAACAAAAGAAATGAATTTGTTTCTACATATATGGAATGATGAGTTATATAGATTAGAATTATATTCATCCCATGATAAATCTCCACTAGGAAAGTAGAGTAAGGATTCATTAGAATTGATACCACGATAGGTGAGTCCATCTTGGTGAGGACCTATCTAACGGTTTCATTATAGGAGGTTCTACCACAATTCATCAATAGTTCTATTGAGGCCTTTCTAGTTCTTGAAATTATAAGATGGTTGATGACACACCTCATCAAAATTTCATAATAACATGGAACAATGTGATAAAGAACCAAGAAGTCGAGGCTGTCTAGAAGGATCGGGAGAATAAATGGAAAGGGGAATCCTCCAGCTCTGAGTGGTCATGTGGTTTCCAAATATGACTAGGTAATGACTTGAGAGGGAGGCAATGGCCCTAACATGAATCCAATCCAATGATCTCAACCATGAAAATACCCAAAATTGGGCACTTAGTGAAACTGAGACCCTATCCACCAAACGCTCAATGTGATGACCCTAATGCATGGAATCTATGAGGAGGAGATGGGATGAGGAATCCAAGAGGAGAACTGGGAGTTCCACCACTGAGAATTATTAAATAGGGAGGAGAATACAGTAATGGAAAATGGAGGTGTAGGGAAACCCTAAATAGTGGTAGGTAAATCCAAGGGAGATCTCGCACGCTGTTGTTCCCCTTACCGACTCATCCAATCAAAATTCATATTCTGTTAATTATTTAAATAGTTTTGAGGTTATAAATTATGTTATATAATTTTTTAGTCTAATCTGGCATGTTACACTATTAAAAAATGGATCCTAGATGAAGGAATGGGAACCGTATAAATTCATATAATCAATATAGGTATTTTCTATCCTAGAAAAGATAATGGTGTTGATGCAGGAGCCAGAGTCGCATTTGGGGCTAATTTGTTTAACCATATTGGGAAAAATAAACCCTGATTTGAGAAATAAACTTCCCAGATGGTATGTCTTGACCAATAACAATGTGTAACAATATTATACCACTTCATGTGCCTACAATTTCATTCAATAAATGGGACTACAAATCCGTTTGTACATAAAGAATTTGATAATATCTTCAGATAATATATGTATCACTTTGGGATGTAATGAAAGAGAAAAGTTTGTTAATTAATATTATCATCTCTATATAGATGTAGATCAATGGTTGTAAATGATTCAATACACTAAATATTGTGAGGATATAGAAAACATGTAATGGAAAATTTTTATGGAACTTTTCATGTAAAATGTTTCCCTAGTGAATGACAAGCATATATGGAGAGACAATTCTTGAGTCTATGAAAAAATGAGGATGTGATCATTCCTAAGTATAAATCTTGATTTACCAGAGTATAATGGAATATTTTAGACAAAATATGTAACCAAAAGAGTAATAATTATCATTTCATTGGTGATTTAAAGTCATTTATTCAATGGTCACTTGACTCCCCAATACTATCAAAATATGAATATATAGAGACATTTGATATCAAGAGAGAGACGTAATTATTTAAGCCTTATAAACATAAAGTAATTCTAGGTCATAATAGAATGATGGAGTAAGAGATTGATAAAATGGAAAAGGGAATGAAGGATCCTACCACACGTGACAATTGTGGAAAGAAACACCCTGATACTTGCCTGAAGAAAATTGAAGTTTGTTAAAAGTTTGGAGAGAAAGGCTATCAGGCTTATGATTGGAAGGAAGGGAAAGAATATTTCAATGTGAATTGTTTCAGCTATAGAGAGATAGGGCACAATGGAAATGAATTACCAAATAACATAGATATTATACCTAATAAAAAGATAAGGGGTCAAGGTAAATCTTATGCTATTGATATAGATATAGTGGAATAATAAATTTTATCCTATATTCGGATCTTTGAATAATGTGGTAAGATTATGTTATAAATGATATCATGGTTATATGTTTTATGGAGTATATGAGGATTATATTTCATTAAATTTTCAATAAAGATTTAAAATATTATGTTAATTAGTACCACTCACCAAAATAATGGATTTTATAGAAATTTCATCTTTTGTAAAACACATGATTTCGGCAAGATAACCTTAATATATTATTGATGATGACATAATAATAACAATGGGATATTTATAGATCATTATTGGTGATAATGAATGTGTTTTGTTAATTTGTTGGTTATGAAATCTTTTCTGGGTATACTACATGTTTGGATTTATGGAATATATTCAACAACATAATATTTTTTATTAGAATAATTCTTTTTTTCATCAAGGATTAATAATTATTAGGGTATTAATATATTTGATATGTCAAAATAAGAGTTATATTATATTCATTTAGGGAATATGGTGTTAATTTGATTCTACAAATTTAGTGAACCTTTATCTAAATTTTGGACATCGAATTTGGAAAAATGTATTTTGGATGAGTGTTAAATTTAACTACTTAGGAAATGGATTAAGTTCAACTTCGGATATATTTGTTTTATGTTAAAGTGTGATTTATTATTTTGGAAATCAAGTGATAATTTTGTTTTTGTTTCAGTAAAAATTTGAGGTATGGATAAATTTCTTATGAATCATATGATTCATTAAAAGTGCTCCAAGAATAAAAATTAATAGTGAATATCCATTTCTATGCATAGAAGATGATGTGGAATTATATCAAAAAAACTAGAGGTTTATATTATGCTTATGAAATGGAATGAAATCAGGTTTGATTATTTATTTATTAATGACAAGTGATTATATGGATAGTAAAATATTCCATCAACCATAGGAAATGGATTTTGGGATATGAAATTTATTTTCTTTAGTTTTCATACTAAGAAATAAAGGGTATTTTAATTAATCCCAAGATTTTTGGTTTTTTAATTGTTAACTTTCTCAAAACCATGATTCTCTATAACTCTCAATCAGAAGATGATAGTTGTTTTCACTTCCATTTCCATGTTTTCATATAAATAATACTTGTGTTTTTTATCTCTGGTGTCCTTCATACTTCCATTTTTTTAATGTAAATTTGATTTTCATTAATATTTTTTTGATATGGGATTTCAAAAAATATATTTTAAAAATTCAATGCCTTATTTCTTGGTACTGTGTTCATATTTAAATAATGAATATTTTTTATGGTGGTTAGAATATAACACCCCAATATTTTATGTTATGTATCTTTTTAAAATTTAACTTTTTCGATAACATACATTGCACATAACACCGAGCTTAAAGGAACCATGATATACTTTTAATATTACTATATAAATCTATAATTATCTCCTAGAACTTAATTTTTTGGTTATGATTAAGATTATATAACTTAGGAAAATAGATTTTTGAATTCATGGGATACTAATTAATTATAAATCAATATAAGAACCAATGGAATATAAAGAAAATATACAAAAAAATTATTATCATGTGCTAAATATGTTTTATCCAAATAAATTTAATCAATTAACATCAGAGAATGATATTAATGGAATTTATAAATAGTATATTCAATATAATGTCTAAAAATTAACTTAAGTGTGTTCTTGACATGATAAAAATATAAATCAAATTATAGGAATTAAAAGACTATATTTTCCTAAAGTTGTTTTTACTGCTTTTTAATGAGGAATTTGTTTTAAATATTGTATTGGAACTATTATAAATTAAATGTGAAAAAACCCACCTATTTGAATTTTTAATACCAAAATTTCAATAATTCAATTTTAAGTAATTTTTTGATAAGTTATTATTTTGATGAATAGTAAAAAATACAGAATTTTAATTGAAAATATCTTTTTCATCTAAATTTTTTTTCATGTTTTATATTTTTATTTTTTTCAAAGTTTAATAGGATAAATTTTATATCATTTATTCCAATATATATCATTGGAATCAATTTCAAATTGAATTTTTATTTAAATGCATTTCATTATTTTTAACATTTTCACTTTAAAAACATGCCTCCTAGTTCCATATGTGTGATTAATTGTAAATTAAATTTATATAAATATATGTTTATTATTTTTAAAAAATGGATTTTATATTTTCAATAATATGTTCTAAATTTATTAAATATCCACCTTTGATTTTTTGGCAATATAAATAGTTTCTTAATAAATATTTATTACCAAGGTTAATGGTAAATTGGGTAATTAAACAAAAAACAATATTATAAATACTATAACATCACCCTAAAAATTGACTTAATTTTATTTTATGAGTGAATTTTGCAAAAAAGTAATCACTATTTCTATTTTATGGGCTCTTGAATCCACTTGGATAAAATTAATCCTTTTATAGTATTTTATTATAAGGCAATCCAAATATGTCATAGTCATGTTTTTATAAGTATTAAATTTTTTATGTGTTTATTCAGAAGATATCTTTGACTATAAATATTAAATATAATATATAATATGTTTTAATTAATCATGAGGATTTTTTTAATAGTTAGGTAATAAATAATTACATTTATTGGTTACAAAACAATGATGCATTAATTATTTATTTAATGGAAATATCAAATAAATGATATTAAAAGAATTAAAATAAATATAATATGAGATAATTAAAGTCATCCAAACATTTTCTAGAAAACCAAATAAAACTAGTTATTAATTTATTTATTTTATAAGTTATCTTGGGTGTTAATATTTTTAAAAAAGTTATGTAAAAAATAATATCAAAAGAGACATTATTCATATTTGAAAATAAATTATATTTTATTATATGAAATAAAAATAATAAAAAATTATACTAGGTATAATTATTAATGTAATTTTGAAAATTTAATCCAGGACTCATATGTGGTTCGTTTGGTAGTTTATAGCAACTATATTATCCTTCGATGTGTAAATCCCATTTTCTCACAGTAATGGATAAAGGGTATTAATATGGGTTAAAACCAAATGATAATGGTAATAATGTTACCAAAACATTTATAGAAATTACTTTCTGAGAGGATTTAGAATCCATATTATCATATATTATTAATAAACTAATTTTGATCCATTATTAATTCTAAATTAATCGTTATTAATTTAATATTTTGAGAGTTTCCAAAAGTTCCCTGTAGTTGAATTTTAAATGGGTTCCTCCTAAATCACAACATCAGACCACATTGAGAATTAAAAATTGTCAAAAAAGTACAAATTTCTCATCCCAACATCCTTATAAAGGATTTTAAGGCCATTTTTCTCCAAAAAGATAACCCACACATATCTTAATTAGATATCTAATGGATGTCCACCGAAGAAGAGGTGATAATTTTTTCTAACTCATTCAAGTTTATGTCTTTATCTACATCTTCTTAATGTGTTTTTACCATGATTAACAAATAACTATAGTATCTTATATATTATGAGATTTTAATATGGTTATCAAAAACCATATTCCTTATTTTATCCATCCTATGTAAAATGAAAGCACTTCACATGCGTACATACATCGTATCGTCTCCATGTCGTGGTCTATTGTTTTTTTGAAAACTTTTCTTATATTGGTATAATGATGAAATAATGGATATTTGAGGTATTTATGGTATATATGAAATTATAATGATTATGGATAATTAATATTACATCTCATATCTTAATCTGTTACCATTAAGGGAACAATATCTTCACACTTGAGTACATACGGTCCATCGTCTCAACGATGCGATGCAATTCATTTTCCTTGTAAAACATTCATGAATGATTAAAAAAACTTATTTAATTATTAAATATGATATTGAATATATTTATCATTCTAGATATTATGGAACTATATACTATCCAAAATAACAGTGACTTACACAACAAAACATGCATAGGAAAATGAAGCAGTTAACACCCAAAATAATGGTAATAATGAAATATTATTAAAAGTCATGTGATAAAGTGATATAAGAGGATCATAAATGATATAATAAATATTTAAATGGTTCATATATAATGTTTTAAGGATCATAAAATCACTATATAGTTCTTAATGTATGTACAATAAAAAAAACGTGCGAGGCAAGGGACTTCACCTCAAATTCACTTCATTATAGCATATTGCGCACCTAATTTCTTTTCTATGGAGTATATACTTGTCATATTTATTTATTTATGATACAAAAAGTTTTTATAATTGAATATACATATTTATTATGTCATGGATATTTTTATTTCCTATCCTATAAGTTATTTTTACTTATGGTGATGACATTGAATATTATTTATTTAACTATGGAAATATTTTTAAATCCATTTCATTTACTCAATAATAATATTTATTTAAAATAAAAATTGATTCATGAATTAAATTATTTTTTCAATATATCATGAATTATTTTGACATGAAATAACTTTTGGTGATTGTATATAGAAAATCCCATTACTGCATCGGTACTCTCATGAGGTGAAAAAGATATAAAAACTAAGTAGAATTTTTTCTATAATGATTAAACCAACTTTTTAATGGTATTGATTGAAATGTTTTTATGTGATTGGAAAACATTATTTCCAATAATTAATAATTTCCTTCATTATGATTTTATATATTTTCATCAAAAATATTTTCACTATGATATAGTCCATGGATTCAAAATTAGAAAAAGTTGTTGATTAAATGGAATATTAGTTCAATTTTATTATATTTTTATATTCATTAAGAATTATTGATTTGAAGATATCTAACACTGAAAATAAATCTTATTGAGCATCCAATCCCATCCATTAATTTGTTTTCTTTTCCCAGGTTTTGAAGATGAAATGTTTCAATGAACTCAAGGATGAAATTTAATTTGTTATGTTATGTTCTATGTTTAATTAACAATTTAATTAAGGTTTAATGTATGTATCTTTTCTCGAAAAATAATAAAATATTTCATACTTCATGAAAAAATTATTTTTATTTTATATAAATTTAATGAAGTGACCACCAACTCCGAGTTACAAGAATTGGGGTTGTTACAGTTATTTTCTTTTCAAAACCATCTGATTGATGTGTGAATTCAATCTCAATTTACATATTGATAGCATAATGATAAATATATTCATAGATAATTAATACTATATTGGATAACTACAATAATAGGTACTTATTTATGAATTTAATAATATCTCATAAATATATTATATTTAAATGATAATACAAAAGGAATACCTCACTAATATTGTAAAATATGGATCATATGTATAAAAAGATTCATCATCATTCTATTTTTAGATTAAAAAATTCCTTATTTAATTTTATATGATGAATATGATGTAAGGAAAAAATTGAAAAATAATCTTTTATACTCATCCAACTCCATGGGTTCAACATCATCTTTTTTCCTTGTATTCTTGTAACAATTACACTATAGATCTGCTTCACCTTCCAAAAGACCGATGTACCAAATGACTTTCTCATGATCTATATGTTTTATAATGGAAATATTTCATTTACATGGTAGTCATACATTACTCAAAAAATATTGGATTAGTAGAAATAGTAAATGACGTTGGACATCGCCTCATGAAGGACTCAATAAAAAATTATTTCCATATTTTCATATTTATATATTTACTATAATTCATATCCAATAGTTGTATCATGAACATAGATACAAGATTTCGATTTTTAACTCTAATAAAATATAACTTTTCCTATGGATAATCATTTCATGATATTTTTTAACACCCCCAAATTCTAATGTGTGAATATTTTATCTAATATCATGCATGACACACAAAACCAAACGTAGAAAGAAATATAACCCCTAATACATTATTATGAATTTAATATTTTAAATAAATATATTTTATATATTTTAATGCACACAACATGGAGTTATCTATCATTTCACGCAGTAATGTCTTTTCTCGATATTCATCGTTTTATGCAATGCCTAGTTTTATCGAGCAACAATACATTACTATTTTATTATAAGTTAATATGATATAATCTAGAAATTAAATTATTGGTTAATAAAATGATTAAATAACATATAAAAATATATTTTGGTATTCATTGGTTACAAATTATTTTTAAATGAATATAGAAACCAAATGAATATAAAGATGTTAATTTAATTAAAAACTATTTTTATACTCCATAAGTAATTTTATCCAAAATAAATTAAATTAATTACATTTAGTGATTTATATTATTTTATATATATAATTTATATTAAATAAAATATTTTTGAAAATCATACAATAGCTCTAATTGGAATAAGATAAGAACAAACCCAAATTTACGCGTAAAAACCTATTTTTCTAAAGAAAAATTTATTACCTTTTAATAGAGAACCTATTTTAAATCCAAATTTGGAACCTTTTTATAATTTTTATACAAAATAAATTTCTTAATTTAATGATGAATAAAAAAAGTAACTTTTTTTGAATGTTTTTTATTTTATTTGACAAGTATTATTTTTTGAAGAACTGTGCTAAAATACTACATTTTAATTGAAAAAAAGATTTATTTATAAATAATTTATACTGTTAAGTAATATAATTAATTGTTTTAAAAGTTATTATTTATCAATAATTTATCAGTTTATATAATTTATTTCATTCAAAATAGTTTCACCATAAATGAGGGTATAAAATCATTTATATCTTTTGAGACATTTCACTTTAAATATACATTTTATCTTTCCATCAATGAGATTAATAATAAATTAATTTTAGCCACTTATGTGTTTTGAATTTTTAAAAATGTATTCCATACATTAAATAATAAGGATAAAATTTATTAATTAGGTCTATTTTATTATTAGACAAAAGAAGAATAGTAAACTTTTGAAATTTTTATTATGATGGTTATGGGTAAATCATGTAATTAAGAGTAAAAATAATATTATAAAATATATCTAAAACATTTTATAATTTAATTGGATGATTTATTATTGACTAAAATCATTCTTGGGACGATTTGGAGTGATATTATAGCCAATTTCAGGACATTAATTCATGTAATGTATTATATTCAATGAAATGTCAATTTTGTCATACTTTTGTTTCTAACAAGTTAAATATTTTTAATATGCGTATATATAGAGGATATGTTCGACTATAAATATTTAATGTAAATATAAAATCCTTATCTTAATCATAATAATATATTTATAATTTTTTGGGAATAATTAATTAATTTAATGGCTTTCACAATGACGATGCGATAACTTTTTAACTAATAGACAAATCCAATAAATGATATTAAATATAGTAAATTAAATTAAATTTTATAATATTAATTTAATCCCTGAATTTTATAGATTAACTAAAAATATTTTTGATATATTAATTTTTTTACAAGTTCTCCTGTAGTAATGATATTTCTAACAAGTCATGAAATGAATTATGTCAAAATTTACATTAATGAAATTTTAAAATAAATAATATTTTTTTTAAATGAAATAAAATTAATAAAAAATTGAACTTCATTCAAATTTGTTTCATAAAGTTTAAAATATAATCCATTGATTATTTTTAGTTAGTTTGGCATATTATAGTTACTATATTAACCCTTAAAAAGTAAAAAAGACATGTTGACACAGTAATAATTAAATGGTTAAACAATGGGATAAATTTAAAAGATAAGGGTATGAAAGTGACCATAATCTATCTAAAAATTATATTCTCAGAGTTTACCAACCCATATATATCTTATCTCTGAAATAAATCAACTTTTATACATTTGGATTCAATTATTGTTTTATATTAATTTAATATTTTGAGAGATTCAAAAAGTGCCCCTGACCTCAATTACAAAAGGGAACCTCCACCCACACATCCTCCAACAACATTGAGCTTTACAAATCATCATACCCATTACATAATATACTCATAAATTCCCCCCTAATCCTAGGTGATACATTTTTTTAATTGATGCATGTAGTATTTTCCTATAAACTAAAAGCAATTACCCAAAAATGAGGTAGTATTTTTCAATGATCACTTTCATTTTATTTCATTTTCAAACCATTTAATTTTTCTTATTCAATAAATATATAATGACAGAATTATAATAAATATAATTATATTTTTATGTTTTTTTACCTACACCTATACACACTTCCACATAATGGTTAACAAAATACTGTTTACGTATAAAGAACTACCTCCCCTTGAAACGATGTTGTTCGTTATTCCTTTATCACCTCTCATGGTTGAAAATCTTGATGAAAATTGTATTTTTATATGATATATATATATATATATATATATTATATTGATGATATATTCATACTTATTTTATTTTTATATATCAAAAACCATCATGCTTTCCATTTTTTATAAATATAACAAAATTGTTTGTGGAAGTGTGGACTAACGACTCCTAAAAGAGATTTGATTCATTCTCAATACACATGGAATGTTTAAAGGATGGTTTTAATTAGGATATGTGAAATATGATACCACAATATTATTCTATAATTATAATATATATATATATATATCACTAAATTTTTATTCTATTAATACAAAAATGAAATGGATGTAACATTCATGAGTATGTATGACCTACCGCCACCATGAATAGTGAATTTCATTTCCTATATTCAAAAGTAATGGATTGTTATAAATACCAATGGAATGAATATATATTATATTTAAATCATGTTTTTCATTATATAAATTATTAAATCATTATATAATTAATATGAACAACAGGAAATAAATCAAAACATACTAAAACATTTAGGTAATTAGCACTTGAAATAGTGAAAAAAATGATTGATTACTAATAAAGAGGTATTGTGATATTATATTAATATAACATAGATACCCTAAATTTTCATACATTAACATAAAATATCTTTCTTTAATTATTATACATTACAACAATATTTTTTCAAAGACGTTATATGTCTAGTCCCTTCAGAAACATGGAAATAAAAACACTAATACATAAGTGAGAAACAATTTCTACCACTACGTTCTTCATGGAAATAAATCCTTATTAGACACATATTACACAATAAACATATTCATAACCTGGGTAATCAAAAATTAATCATTTTTGATCTCATATTATCAATAATGGAAAATAATGGAGATATGTATTTATAAACATGATAATTAGGGTATGAGAATGGGATCATGAAATTACAAGATAATACCCAGCACATGAAGGATCATAAACAGGAAATGTGGTTAAATATTTTAAGTTCATAAGACATGATAAATTTTTATATTATATCATAATCCCTGAAATCATAACATATGAATAATAATGGGATTTGTGGCGTACACATAAACATGTAATAAAATTCCTTATAAGTAAATACATGTTGCTAGATCTTATAATAGATCATCATAGAGACTACACCTATAGGGAGGGAAAAACCACCATCCCATGTTTCAGTAATTTCCATTAAAGGTATCATGATCCCCCATAATACCATAGTGGATCGTGTTTCCAAATCTTACCATAGTAGATCAGGTTTACCCATCTTTTGTCTTTAAATAGATTACACCTACTATTTGGGACACACCATTATCCCCAGTCATAGTCCTTTCCTTATAAGGGATATAGTTTCCCCATATTTCCATAGTATATGAATCCATTTTCCATAATTACCATCATTTTCTCGTGAGATTTAATACTTTACCCAATGCATTATAAGGATATATAGGTCCCATCTATTTCATAATAAAACCATTCATACATATCATATATGATAATAAAGAATTCATACTATCATGTCCTAAAAAATGAGATGGGTTTCATAAAGATCCTATAATAACCCATGAAATTTAATGGGTTTCAAAATTGTGTAATAATATATTAACTTATGTAAGAAGGACATGTTTTACAAACATTTGATCAAAGAACAACCCGTGAAAAGATGTGGGTTTTGTAATCATATAACCTCTAGAAAGAATCAGAATTTATAAGAATATAACCAATGAAAGAAAAACTGTTTTTGTAAACATAATTCCACAAAAAAATAATCCCTTAATAGAAATGATATAATGGATCCTTTAGATCATTTCCTGAAAAGTTAGGAGTAAAACCAATGAATTTGGTCTTAGATGGATACTAATTTCGAATAATCATATTAAAAAAATTTCTTGAGTAAAAATAATTTTTTTTTAAAAATAATTAAATAAAAAATTCTATTTCCAAAATATTATCAATAGAAACATAAAATGGAAATATCAAAAAATTTTGAAAATAATTTTTCATGAAAAAACAGAAAAGAAACAAGATTTTTTAGAAACCATTTCTTTTAAAATAAAGCTGGAAACAATTATTGAAATGAATTGCTTTAAAAATAAATTGAAAACCTATAAAGGAAGATTGGAAACAAGAAAAAATAATAATAACAATTTTCCTTGAATATGAACATGAAATATTATCTTTGAAAAGATTTTTTAAAACATGGGTTTTGAAGTTCAGGGAATGTGTCTCAAAGAAATAAAATTGAGATAAAACTACATTACCGATTTGGTAACTCTTTAAACAAAAACCTTATGAAAGGGAGATAATAAAATGGATATGTAAATAATAATAAATTTATTTATACCAATATTTTAATTTATTAATGGAAATTATATATACCACAAATAAAATATGAGTGGTGAATATGGCATAAATCTTAGAGAAGTTAATGTAAGACAAATAACCCATTTACCTTATGTCTTGAATCTCTTCATACTCATACATAAATCCAATATAATAAATATAATATTTTTATAAATATTTTATATAACCATATTATTATATATAATTCCATATATGTTTTTATTATATATTTATACTAACCTTTTATTAACAAATCCAAGTTAAGTCTTCACTTCGGGTAATATCCCATTTGTTTTTTGTATATGTATTAATTTGTTATATTATTGGTCCTCATACTTATATAAAAATTTATAGAATTTTAAACATGATATATATATCATTTATATTTATTATATATGTATTTATAACTTTCTATAGAATATATAAAAATGAAATTGAATACACCATTCATGGACATAGTAGGTCATATGTACGAATGAATAAAATTTTGGTTTTTTCATATTTAATAGAAGAAAATAAATGATATATATATATAATATAATTAAAATATAATTTTAATTTAATATTTATCATATAATTTGACTAACCATGCTCTTAATACGTTATATGTATTGTGTGAACAAATCACATCACTTTAGAGAGGCATCCGTCCACACATCCCCAAATTTTTTTTTCATATTTACCCAAAAAGGAAGGAATGAATGTATATATTATATAATAATTATATAACCATAAATATATTATATATAGAGTATATATAATATAAAAATTTTGTGTCAATCATAATGCCTGACCATGAGATATTATAAAGGAAAAACGAAGAACTTCATTTCGTGAGGCGGTAGTTCACTATACACCTGAATGGTAAGTTAGTTACCCATTAGATTGAATTGTATATAATTATATATTGAACCATTTTTATAAAAAAATATTATCATATTAGGGATGTTAATAAAATTATTTATGCATATAGTCAAGGAATAAAATAAAGGAACAAATCTTGAGGAAGGATGTTACCTCTTCTTTCAGTAACAACTTTTGGTTTTCACCAAAGGGAATACATGGATAGATTTATACCCAAATGAAGAATTAAAGGCTGAATGGGTGTATTTTTGAAAGTTAATTAATATGGTCTTGAGTGAACTTATGAGGGTTGGTAGGTGTAAACAGGGGTGAGTCGGGGGCCTTTTATAGGGGAGGGAGAGGACACACATGGAATTTTTAAAAACAAGTTAGGTGTACCCACTTTATACCTAATAAAGTCATAAAAAACCCAACAACACTCAATAATGGAAGGTTTATTGATGAAACATGTCTAACCAATGGGTGTTATAAAGGTTTCTAGGCTATTTTGTCACTTATGTTTATGTTTTAGTACATTGTTAAGCTTAATTTTACCTTAATCACTCTCATTAATCTTAATCATTTTCATTAATAGATTTGGTAAAAAAATTGATATGTTTAGACTATAAATATTAATCTAAATACAACTATTTTTACATTTTTCAAAATTCATTTCAAATACGAGTAAAAATTAAGTTTATTTTTAATCCTCCAAACTTGGAAAGAAATCAAGTTCTTAAAGTGAGAATAATCAAATGTTCATTAATATTTTATATTTAATTCAACATAAAAATGACTATAATGGAATAAATTGAATTAATATATTTATATTTGATATATTTCTAATTTAAATCCATTATAAAATATATTTTAACTATATAATTAAATTAGACAAAAATTTAGTTTTGAATTAAAATACTGTATTTTCCACTATTCATTTTAAAATGATGTTTGTCAGAAATAACCCAAAAATTCACCCTAAGATAATATTGAAAATTTTAATTAAAAAATGAAGATTATTTTATAAAATTAAATTTTTACAATTATCTAAAATTAAATTT
The DNA here is from genome assembly GCA_963277665.1 of Viscum album. NCBI lineage: Eukaryota > Viridiplantae > Streptophyta > Magnoliopsida > Santalales > Viscaceae > Viscum > Viscum album. The sequence goes on from OY728140.1 coordinate 4,874,489, forward strand.
TTTATTTTTGAAGGAAGGACATGAAAATATTTTCTTTTAGTAAAATAGTATTTTAAAACATTGAGACGTTACTAAAAATTGAATGTGTTATTTTCAGTATATTTTACTTATATAAAAAAATTTAAAATAATATTAAAAAATTAGTTACTACTTTTAATATTACTAGGTTAAACGACTATGCTATAATTGTCCTGTTTAAACAAGTATAACAATAAAATGATGTTTCATAGAAACTCGATGTTGTGTGTAAAGTAATTCAGGTTAGTGTAGAATGTATCTCAAGATTATATTGGTGTGGAATATAAATAAAGTTTGACATAGTGTATCATGAAACCCATTACATCAATTAAAATTAGTTTATTTTCAAAAAAATTGTTCACAAAGACTCTTGGTGTTACATTCTACCCACTAAAAAAGAATTTCACCCTCATAATTCATCATTTTAATAAAATAAATGATGACATTTCTACCTCATAATATCCTAATGTTACCATGTGTACTCTTGTAAGTGGATTTCTCACCAAATCATTGACCATATGAGTGGTATTATTTTCTAGAACAATTCAACTGGTTGTTCCTCATAATAATGATCATTACTCATTGGTATGACTTCCATGTTCAATACATTTGAAGGGTTGGGTATGTACTTCCTCGTGAGAGATAAATAGAACCCATTATGGACTTGAGTGAGATTTTTAGGAAGTTAAAATCAATAAGATAATGTTTTTATATAATCAAGATTCATAAATGGGATGATATACATAAGAATTAGTTTCCCTTTCATCTCGAACCTCATAACCTTCTTCCACAGTGAATTTCATAGAAACACCTTCTCACAAACTATAAATTCTTGGTCATGTTAATGGTTATTATCATAAATTAATTTTGACTTTGAGATGCCTTGATATGCTGAAAAATAACTCCAACCATCCCTGTCAATTCTTCAAATATCTCCGGTACCAATAACTCTCTTTCTCCATCTTTATCCCAGTAAGTTAGAGATCTACATTTCTTCATATAGATGTAATTATAAGGAACCATATAAAGGGTTGAGAGAAAGAAATTTTTGTATGAAAACAATACTATAAGAAAGTGTTGGTCCAAAAAACCTTTGAAATACATAAAATAAGATCTCAACATATCCTCTATGGTTGGATTTTTTCTTTCGGACTGACCATTTTCCTATGGATGATATGTAGTGCTGGAAATCAATTTTGTATTAGGTACTAGCAGAAGGCTTCTTTATAATATAGTGTTAAACCACTGATCCTGATTAGATACAATATAATGTGGTACTCTATTCAACATTACGACTTCCTTAATGTAAATCCATGAAAGATTATATGGAGTGAAGTCATATCTTATAGCGATGAAGTGTGTTGACATAGTAACCTGATCGACTACAACCCATATAACATTAAACCCTTAAGAGGTTTTGGGAATTTCGACAACAAAATCCATAATGATTTTCTCCCATTTCCATTTTATTATTGGAAATGGATGCATCATTCCATTAGAGTTTTTTACTTTCTACCTTAACTTTCTGGCATACCAAGAACCAGGATACAAACTCAATAATATCCATCTTCATGCCATCTCACCAGATATATTCTTTCAATTATCTATAAGTCATCATACATCCCTGATGAATAGAGGATTAAGAATTATTATCTTCCTCCAAAGACTCATTCTTCAAATTAGTTATGGAAGTAACACATACATGGTCCTTGAACCATATCATTTCACCAAAATCAAGGTTAAAATAAGAAACTTCTCTAACCTAAATTTGTAGCTCTACATTTTCCTTCTATATCTACTTAATCATAACTTGGATATAGGGCAGAACATTCAATAGAGTTAGTTATTATTTTCCCCCTTCCTACAAGATTTTGAGATCCATTCTTTCCAAACCATGAAATATTGGAAAATTTTCAATCATCATTATAAAGAAGAAAGCATAGTCCTTTCGACTCAAAGAATCATCCTCTTTGTTCTCTTTCCCATGGTGGTAATTTATTGATAAATCGTAATCCTTTATCATCATTAACCATCTTCATGGGTGCATATTCAACTACTTCTTTGTCAGTATATATTTCATACTTTTATTATAAATAAATATATATATATATCAAACATTTATCTAAAAAGATAATTCCTCCATATTATTAATAAAATGAATATCACTACTAACTCCACATCATGAGTTGGGAAATTTTGTTCTTGATTATTCATTTTTTTAAAATCATAATTTAAAAACATGTTATTATACATAAGAACACATTCCAAACCATTATTGTATTCACTGGTATATATGAGAAACCCTTATCCTATATAGGTTATTGGAAGCACATGTGAACTGACTAGAATTCTCATTAGTTCCTTGAAATCTCCCTCACATTCATATGCCTAGGGGAACTTTTCACCCTTTCAGGTAAACTTGGTCATTGGATTAGAGAGTCATGATAAATTATAAGAAAAAACATAAATAATATCAAGATAAACCCATAAAAATATGAATCTTTTTTACTGTGGTTGTTATAGGCTGACATTCAATAGCTTATGTCTTCGATGGATCAACAACTATACCATCTATTGGGATTATATAACTAAAAAATGAAACAGTTTGCATAAAAAATAAAAAATTTATAAATTTTCATAAATTTTATCCTTCCTCAAGTAGTTTAGTTTGAATATCATGTAGTATTAACTATCATCCATTTATTTTTAATAGTTAATAATATAATCTATAAAGATAAACACAAAGTGATGGAGGAAATATCTAAATACTTTATTCACAAAATCACTAAATTTTATAGCGGAATTAGTAAGACCAAAAGGAATCACTATATATTGATAGTGTCCATACTTTTCATGGAATTATATCTTTTTTATATCCACTTTCTCAACCCTCAATTGATGATATCCAGAATTATGTTAAATCTTGTAAAATTATTGAGCTCTATACAATTGATCAAAAAAATCATCAACACCGGGAATATGATATTTTTTCTTGTTTAAGATCTTGATAAACTCCCTATAATCAATGAAGAGTCACATCGATCCATATTTAATTCTCACAAAGTGGATATGTTCACCAAAAGGTGACACACTTGTAAGAATGGTCCCCTTATCAATATTTTCTCAAAGTTTCATCTTTAATTCATGGAACTAAATTTGGGCCTTTATATATGGAGTCTTTGAAATTGGTGTGGAACCATGTATGAGTTCTATCAAGACCAAAATTTCACTTTTTATTGGAGAGATATCTATCTATTATGGGAACACAACCAAAATTTTTCAAAAAATAGGCATATCATCGATTTCGAGTTTCTCCCAAACAATTTGAGAAAAACATGCCTTCTAAATATAGATTACGACCTATACACTAGAGTTAATATCTCTAGGAATTCCATACTTATCATCTCATTGATATATGATCATAGGTTGGTTTGAAATATAAAATGTATCTCCCTTTCCTTGGAAATTGATGTGGGATTTATGAAGATAATTCCAATCCATTTCTAAGATTACATCAATTTCAACTAAAGGAAGAATGACAAGATTTTTAGGAACTATACTACCATAATGGTCAATTAGAGAATGATCATATATGTGAGACGAAATAATTGTACCGATAAGGGTTTTCACTGCTAATTCCACATATAATTATTTGGTTTGAATCATAATAACCTGATAAATTTATTTAGATATGAAAGAGTGAGAATATCAATAATCAAATAAGACATTACTCATTCTAGAGTGGATGTAAAGTGCGCATTTAACAACATCATTATGACACATCTCATCAAAAAAAGATATTGCAAGAAATTTACCATTTTCCATCCATTTAAGAGGTTATTAATGCTGATCATCATAAACAACCTTTTAATTTAGGCACTGATTATCACAATTATTATCCACATTACACATAAATAACTAAATTATGGGAGGTTCATTATGTGTATATTTTCCTCTATTTCCATCATTGGGTAAAATATTCCCATCAATATAGAAAAAAAATCTTTTCTGGCCTTCCCTTCTACAATTAAAACAAGTATTACACCATCTAACGCAACACCCTCCATGCCTCATTCCACACATAGATAATAATAGAAGACTAATATTCTTCTCTTCCTAGATTTTAGATTTTACATTACATTTTATCTTCCTTTTACTATCAAAACAATTCTATTCATATATAACACTAACCTCCATATCAATATTTATTGTAAAAAATTCATCTCTTCATTAATAATAAAGTCTCTTTTATCCAACTACATTAAGAGACTTGGACTTAATTGACTTAAGATCCTATCAACATTATATTCAGGATGGATGATAATTCCAGAAGCATTATTCAAATGTCTTTTGAATGTAGCCTTGTTGGTACAGACAGATTAATCATCCATTTTCTTTAACTCAAGGACTACTTTTTCATTATTCAAAAGAATAACATGATGAAATTACTTATTGAATAATAGTATCTTGAACTCATCCCAATACATGGATTCAATTTCATATTTATCCCTAATATTCTTGATTATAGATTACCAATAGTTTCCTTGAATTTCTATCTGATAAAAAACCATAATGAATTTCTCAGGATCTATAAAATATTGATTTGAAGATATATTTTCAGTGGTATTGATCCATTGTTAAAAAACAAGCTGATAAAAATACCCACTAAAAGATGGTGGATGTTGCCTCATGAAGGACTTAACAGAACATAGTTCCATTATTTCCTTATTTGGAACCATAGCATGTTTCATAGCATGAGAAAGCTGTGTGAGTATAGTAATGATTTTTTGGATTCTAGATCCTAGAGAATTTAGATTCTCGAGAGAGAAATCACTGAATTTCATGTCACAATCACAATTAATGAGGTTAATCAAGGTTATATCCATTTACTAAAACCAAAACCAATAGAGTAAGACACATTTTTCTTAGTGAGTAACTATATAATCATGAAAAATCGTTTACATGAATTAAAAATTGTGACACCTTTTAGAATCTATAATACCCTTCATTTATATATGGTTAATCATATAAATATTATTCTTAAATCCATTTTGATGGTTTGTGAAGAGTATGTTAATTCCAAAAGAGTATCACATGAGAGTGTAAAACTAGGTCTGTAGTGAGGAACGTTGTTGTATACTAGGTTACACTCAAGCCAGGTTTGGGAAACCTTGTTAGAATTTTTACTCATAGGTTCATCTATGCTAGAACCACATCCATTTTTTGTATATAGTAAAAGTGGTATTTTTGTAAAACCACTCACTCTATCCTTTAACAAAATTCATGTACATTTTCCAATATGTTTATTTATATTTAGACTTATCTTTAGGAATGTCCTTAAGGGTATCATTAAGGTTTTCTCATCATAGTTTTTAAAGAATAACTAATCCTTCATTATAATACCAAATCTAGAGAACATCTCTTTTCAAACATTAGTATAACATAACTTTTTTCAAGATAAACAATACATTAAACAAACAGTTTCACAATGACCATATTACTCTAGTTCCTTTATAAACATTGAAACTAAAACAACGGTACATATGTATGATTAATTATATCCCATTCGTTTCTTCATGAACATCAACCCTTCCTTGAAACATCATAAATAATACATATAATCAAAACATGGTGAATGGAAACAATGAAATGGGTGAGCTCAGATTCTCTGTAAGGGTAAAAAAGTGATATACATAAGCATAAACATAAAAATATAGGTATGAGAACGTGACCATCACAGTAGAAGATCATACCCAACAAATAAAAGATCAGAAAAATGAATCATGGAATAAATAATTATAGTTCATAAGACATGAATCATATGGGAAACAAGAGAACAAGTCATTAAAGTATAGCATAGCTATAAGACATGGAATTTTGGCATACACATGAACATGTAATATAATCTATTATATGTCAAGACATGTAGCTAGAACCTAATAGGGAACTTCATGGGGACCACACCTACTAGGAAAGCCACACTACCATCCATAGTGAAAGTCCCTTCCCTATAAGGGATTAAGATTTCCTATCTACCCATTCTTGATTAGGTTTCCCCATATTCTTATAGTGGACCGGGTTTACCCATTTTCCATCTTCATAGTGACTATAAAAACTAGGTGGGACACACCACCATCCAAAGTCACAATCTATTCCATGTAAGGGATCGTGCATCCCCATCTTCCCATATAGGATCAAACTCGTAGGATGGATTCCCATCATTATATCATGGGTTATAATTCATTACCAATTTCATTACAGGGATATTTATGTCCCACCAATATCATAATAAAATCACTCATACATGTTCCATAAGACAATAAAACATTCATCATATCATGATCCATTAAAAGAGATGGATGTCATAAACATCTTATTATAACCCATTAAATGAAATGAATAAAATGAACATGCAATCATATGTCAACATGTGAAACAATATAGGTTTGATAACCAATTTATCAAATTAGCGGGTTCCAAAAAGGATAAAACCCATGAAGTGAAGAAGGTTTCATAAGAATATAACCATGAATTATAAATAGGTTTCATCGATAACATTACATAAAATCAAAAACCATTCTGACAATGATTGTGAATTGAACCTATAGATCATTTTCTAGAAACTATTTAGTAACACTAATGGATTTCATCTTGGAATGAAAATAATTTGGAAAGATCATTTTTAATACTAACCATGAGGATAATATTAATTATTTTAAAACAAATAATATAAAAACTAATTAATTTTAAAAAAATTATTTATTAAAAAAAAAAGAAAACATTAAAACATTTTGAAACTCATTTTCCTTGAAAAAAATATTAAATAAGCATTAACAAAATTGGTAATCCTTTTTTTTGAAATATAATCTTGAATTATTTTTGAAAAATATTTCAATAAAAATAATTTGAAAACATATAAGGAATTTTTGAGAACAATAAAACATTTCTAAAATAAATTTCTTTGAAAATGAGCTTAAAATATCATCTTTTAAAACAATTTTTAGAACATGATTTTTTATGTTCATGGAATGTGTCCTAAAGAAGGCAAATAGTGAAAGAACTACTTTACTGAATTAGTAACTATTGAAACATAAAACTCATGAAATAGAGATCATTAAATAAATATTTGAATACAAAAAAAATGACGATAAAAATAATAGAATATATTCAAGGTCATTATATACACTACAAAAATGATGTGATTGGCTCATATGGTGTAAATGTCACTAAAATGAAAGAGAGACTAGAAATGCCCTTACCTTATGTATTTACCCTCTCCATACTCGTTAAAACCTCATGTAAAATAAATGAAATTTTATTATACCATTTTTCATTAACCATATTAATATATATAATACCATTTATGGATTGATTTTTACATTATATTACCCAATTACTAATAATTCAAAGTTAAACAAATTGCTTTGGGAAATATCTGCTTTGTTTTTTACGTGTGTCTTAATTTTCGATATTTTTTGTAGTCATATGTATATCATGATATCTATAATATATAACATGATATAAATATCATTTATATTAAGTATATATTTAATTATAGTAATCTATAAAATATATAATTATTAAATGGAATACATTGTTCATTATGACTGTAGGATGTACACACGCATGTACATTATTTCCATTTCTTTCATCTGATTGAAAGAAAGAAAGAAATTAAATCATATATATATATATAATAACATTATAGTATAATACTTAATCCATATATCATATAATTTTACTAAACCCATCATTAATTAATTCATGTAATGTGTGAACAGATCACGTCGCTTGGAGCAGGCAGCAGTCCACACTTCCCCAAATGAAATTATCACATTTACAGAATACGAAATTCATGATGGAATGTGTTATATAATAATTATATAATCATAAATAAATCATATAAATAATATTTTTGATATTAAATAGGGTTTTAATAATAATTAACAACAATGATAGGTGTTAAATGAAAGAAAAAAATTATCATTTTTTGAGGTGGTAGTTCATCTCACAAAAAAGTGGTAAGTTCATTACCAATTAGATGGAAGTGTGTGTAAGTTTAGGTAAAAATGTTTTCATAATAACATATCAGTGTATTTAGGATAAAAAGGAAATTATTTATTCATTGAATAAGAATAATTTTGGTAGTTTAGAATAAATATAAAGTAAGGGATCTTGTAGAAAGATATTATAGCTTCGTTGGGTAACTCCCATTGGTTTCCACCAAATGGATTACTTGGATGACATTATGAAAAATGGGAGGATTCAAAGAAGAATAGATAGATATTGTAAAGTCAGTTGGGTAGATATTTTATATGCCTATGTGGTTTGAGAGATGTGATGAAAGTGGATATTTGGTGACCTTTTATAGGGATGGGAGGGGAAATAGTGGGATTTTTTTAAAACAAGTTAGATGTACCAAATTTTGTACCTAAAAAATGTTAACCCCCCAGAAAACTCTATAATGGATGGTTTATGAATGAAATATGGCTAGAAAATATGTTTTGGATAGGTTTTTAGGTAATTGTTTCACTTAAGATTAAATTTTAGTTCCTTATTATGCTTGTTTGTACCTTAATCACATTAAATAATCATATTTACTTTCACGAATCATTTTGGTAAAAAAATTATGTTTAACTTAATAGAATAAAAATATTAAACTAATTAGAAAAGAGTATTTCTATTTTTTGATATTCAGTTCATAAAAGCATGAAAATTAATTTTAATGAAAATCCCATAGTTGTGGCGAGAAAGTGGGTTTCTAATGTGAGAATGGTAAAATGTTTATTAATATTTTATATCTAAATTCAACATAAATATGATTCCAATGACCTAAATTGGATTAATATTTTTATTATTAATCTATTTTGACTTTAATACCAAAGTAAATTTGAACTTAACTATATAAAAAAATTAGATAGAAAAGAAATTTTGAATAGAAATTTTTTATTTTTCATTATTCATCCTAATTGTATGTTTCTCAAAAAAATACACCCTAAGATAATTTTTACATAATGAATTAATAAATAAATTTTATTTTATCAAATTAAATATAATGTTATTTCTAAAAGTAATTTTATTGTTTTCCCCAGGACATAAATTTAAATCTTTTATATAAAATAGTATTTTCAGACATATAATGGCTATAATAAAAATTGTATGTCTTATAATCAATATATTTTATTTATATAAAACCATTATAAACAATATTTTAAATGTAGTTATTACTATTCATATTACTGATTTTAACAACTATGATATAACTATCATATCAAAATAATTATAATAAAAAAATGACGTATCTTATAAAATTGGTTTTGTACATAACGCAAGCCATGTCAGTGTTGCAGGTAACACATTATTATCGTGGTATAGTGTATAAATAATTTGTTACATAGTGTGGTTTTAATGTTGTGACATCAATGATAATTAATTAATTAAAAAAAGGTTCACTAAAACTAGGGGTGTAATATATAATATATGATATTATAAAAATGAGTATGGTTCTGGTATATTTTATTAACTTCTATAAATCAATTATATAGTAGGTTAAAGAGCATTAAACCAAAAGAAAATTCATGGTAAGGGATATTTGTATCACTTTTATTTCTATAGAAAACCTTCAAATTTACACAAATTATTTCTTTTTCATTGTGTATATAAAGGCCAAGAATGTATTTTATGAGTATTATAATGAAGATTATGGTATTTTTATATCCATATAATTTTATTTCATGGGGCACATGGTTCTGCTAATTATAAGGTAATAAGGGGTTATTAAAAAATCTCAGCATTATTAGGGATTGTTTTCATTTTAATATCCACTGGGGGATATTATTATTCAATGTTATTGTTTTTAAATATTTTTTTCAATTTTTTTTTAATTATTATTCAGTGATTTTTAATGTCATTTTTACCCCATTTTGAATTTTTGAAAAATATTTTAAAATATTTCTTCTTGTGATTTTCCAAAATAAGTTACACTATGAAATTGATTAAAAAATTAAAATGAATGTTTTTATCATACACAACATGACTTGAATTTCCCACAGTCATTATGCCATAATATATTGAAGCTTCTATTACAATATTTAAAGGTTGTTTTTTCAAATATGAAATTATTTTTTATAAATGTCTTACATTTTAAAAAAACAAATACAAAGTGGTAAGGTATTTTCATCTCACTTTTTACATCACTGAGATAAATATAAATTCACCATATTCTTATTTTGTGTGTTGTATCTATTTACCCTTTTGATATATTATATCATGAATCATTTTATCTTTATAGTATTCTAATTCATCAAAGTGGTGTGAGACACTTTGATTTAAACATATATATTTAAATCAATTATTCAGTATTAGAAGAATGCTTTTGACTAGTATGAAACATGTTGTGGAATGTTTAATGTAACCCCCTATATTCATTGGTAGTCCCATCAGACAAAACCAGTTGGTGATAAACCCTTCAAGTTTGTGTCCAAATAGAATTGATGGGTTTCTACCCATAGATGTAAAATCTCTTGGGATTCATTATTGAAGGTAGAGGTATCATGTTTTTTAGAAACATGATGTATATTCATTAAAAATTTAATTCATGTCAATTATTATTACTTATGATATTTTTTCATTGACATTATCTATGGATACAATTCATTATCCGTTTATTGGTGAAATGGAATGTGTTTTCAATTTCTTACATTTCCATTTTAATTTTTCCTAATACAGTTATTTGAACAAAATATATTTCAATTTATTTACCATTAAATATTGTTTAAAAAGTTAATTATTAATTTATTTACTAAAGGGAATTTTTCTTCAGTTATTACCTATCCGTATTTTCATTTCTCATTGATTCATTATTTTTTACACTATACATGACCCTTACTGAAAATTTGAGCACACCATTATTATGGTTCCATTCTCAAGGAATCCTTGAAGGATACTAAGAAACATATTATAGGACATGCTTATTAGAAATAATTTTTTCCTCAAATAAAAAACATATTTGTTTCAATTAGTGTATTAAATATAATACAAAACTCATGTATATATCTGGTTTACCAACACTACTAAAATATTGTGTCCTTTTGGAATTTATTCATTGTAATCACTCCTATGTAGTGAAATAATGCCCCAACTATTTTCTTTTTGGGTTGAGGTGTTACAATTGTTATCATGGAATGTTAAGTAGTAACCTTGAAAACTAGTTTTGGGAAAACATAGATTAGAAAACAAGAACCTGAGGTAGACATTGAGGATATGTATAAGAGATCATCTGAGTAGTATAGTTAAATAAATATTATTTAGTTTTTCTAGAAATATATCCATGTCTGGATAATACAAGTAGATGTGGTTCTAGAATAGATGTACCTAGGTATAACAACTATGAAATGTTTCTTCGGGCCTAACTCGAGTGTTACCTGTTATAAGACAACGTGCCATACTGCGCACATGGCTTGACAATATTAGGGGATATAATTAGGATAATTAACATTTTAAATACAATAAATTATGATGTATTTGAATAGATAGTGAGAATGAATGACCATGTATAAACCATAGGCGATGGAAGGAACTAGGTTGAAATAAAATAAATGAAGTATTTATATATTGAGGTTATATTAAAAACCATAGTTAAAAGGAAAATTAGTGATTAAAATTTTTTCAAGGATGTCATCATATACATTTTGGAAATATATTAATATGGTTTTGGAAAAAGGAAAAACTATATTCTGGGGAAACCCATCAAGTCTATAAAAGTTGTGGGACTTGAACCCTTGAATTAAATATGATAAGGGTTTAATGCCAACCAATAACCTATGGAATTCCCTAAAAATTATGTCATTGTTTTTATTTATAAAAATTATGAATAAATATTAATGGCGAACCTATACTATATATTTTTTGGTTTATAGATTCATTTAGTAACAACATTGTATTTATAGAATAGTTACAGAAAAATGGAAATAAATTTCAATATTTTATGGGCCTTACGATCCATTAAAATTATATTTGAGTGATATGTCCATCAAAGAAAATTTTTGGATATCAATTTCTTGAATTAATGGATGAATTTTAAATTGATGATAAAACAAAAAATGGATGAAAATCATGATTATAAAATAGAATTATGTGAAGTAAATGTATTTTCTTATATTGTTAGGTAGTAAAAGAACTACATAACCTTAGGAAAATGATAAAAAAATGATATCCTAATATTGTAATGATTGTTGAACTAATTCTATTCTAAATCATCAAAGATATATGAATTTGAGACCCTAGAAATTTTATTTATCATTCACTTGTTTGGGATTGATGGCCTTAATCGTGCTTATGAATATTTACGCTTTCCCTCCATGACTATATTTTGAATTGGCTCTACTGTTCTCCTACATAGAAACAGAATTATATGTTCTTCCTTGTTAGCTTTGTACCTATCAAACTCACATTTTTAAATGATATTTTATAAACTCTTTTATGATGTATGTTTCTCATAAATATTAATTTAAAATTTAAAACCATTAATTATAATTTTTTACACTTATATATATATATTATTTGACATAATAAACTTCTTATTCTAATTGAAATATAAGAAATTACTTTGGTTGAGGTTTTCGTATTTTTCTAAAAAGTTTCTTGTTTTGACGAGTAGTGATAAAATATTACATTTTAATTGAAATCATATTTATAGTATAAATTATTTATAGTGTTAAATTATATTATAATTTGTTTTATATTAAAATCATAACAATTTTTTATCATTTAATCTAATCCATGTCATTGGAATTAATTTTACAATGAATAATAATATAAAAAATTCTATATTTTGAATGATTTCAATTAAAAAACATGTTTTCTCATTCTGTCAATGGGATTAATTTTAAATTAATTTTATCCACATCTATGTTTTGAATTTAAAAAAACTTATTCCATATTTATAAACATAAGTTACATATTTTTTAATTATAAAACTTTTATTTTAGACAAAATATGAATAGTAATCATTAGTAATATTTATTCCCACAGTTAAGGGAAAATCAGGAAATTAAAGATAAAAATAATATTATAAAATTACCATAAAACATGTAATAATTTCATTGTGTGAGTTATTGTCAACCAAAATCATTTTTGGGATGAGTTTTTAGCTCTTGGAGTCACTAGAACAACTTCATTCAATTTATTGTATTCAAATTAATGAAAAGTTAATTCAATCATACTTTTGTTTCGAACATGTTAAATATTATTAATATGGGGTTATACATGGGATATGTTAGACTATAAATATTAATTGGATAGTTAAAATATTTATATTCATCATTATAATTTATTTTTAATTTTTAGGCTATAAATAATAAAATTAATGGCTTGCACAATGTTCATGTAGTAATTATTTGATTATACAACATATCTAATAAATGTTATTAAAATAATAAACAAAAATTTATTATTATATAATTAATTTCACCCATAAACTTTATAGATGATCTAGTCATATAAGGTATGTATTTAATATTTTTTTGAATTCATCTTGTTTTTATTATAAGTGTAAAAATTCAATAAATGAATAGTGTCAAAATTTTCATTAATGACATTTTAAAATAAATAATACTACATTAAATGATATAAAAAATATAGAAATATAGAAAACTATAAAATGATTTTTAAAATGATTAAAATGGAATCCATGACTCATTTATTGTTAGTTTTGTGTCTTATAGTTACTATATAATCCCATAAATAGTAAAAAAAAAGTTGTCACAATAAGAGTTAAATTGTTTAACAATGTGTTAAAGCCCAAGGTAAGGGTACGAATGTGACATTAACATGTATAAAAATTATTGGTTGAGAATATTTATACAAAAATTAATCTAACACTAATAATAAAAAACTTTGGAGAAATTTTTATTTAAAAAAATATTTTATATTAATATATTATTTTGAGATTTTCCAAAAGTGACACTTAGCTCAATTATTAAAGGGAACCTCTTACCCCACCACATCACACAACATTTAACTTTATATATCATAAAAAACCAGTCCAAATAAGATCAAAACATACCCCCCTCATACTAGTATCATAAAATTCATAAAAATTCCAACCATAGAATACTTTTGTTATAAACCAAGAAGAGTTACCCAAAAACAATGTAACATTCTTCAATGGTCACTTTTATTTTAATTATTTCTCAAAAAATTTAATTTTTATTATTCTAGTACTATATAATGAAAAATATATCCTAAATATACAAATATTTTGTTACTATAAGCTTTATACCAACACCTACACACACATCCATAATATGGGTGACACACTTACCATTCATGTATGGAAAACTACTGCCCTGTGGAATGATGTCATTAATTTTTCCTTCACCTCTCATGGTTGGTGGTTATGATTGAAACACTATTTATATTAGATATATATATATATGATATTTATGTTTTCTTTATACTCATTATTTTATTATATAACACATATGTTCATGCTTTAAATATTTTGTAAATATGATAATATTATTTGTGGAAGTGTGGAATACTACATCCACAAAGCGATGTGATTCCCTCACTCTATACATAGAAAATATAAATGAAATATTTAACCAGAATATATTAAATATGAGACATAAATATGATATTTTAATATATATATATATATATATCATTTAATATTCATTATTTTAGTACGCCAAAGAAATTAAAGTAGCATTCATGCATGCATATGACCCACTGTCTCCATGAATGATGAATTTCATATTTGACATCTAAATTTAATGGATTATTATAAATACATATTTATGAAATATATTATATTAAAAACATGTTTTACATTATTTAAAGTATTAAATAATGATCTATTTAATAGTATGAACAAGTAACAAGTCAAAACTTACTCGAAAAAGTAGTTAATTTGCACCTAAAATAGTGAAAATAATGAACAATTACTAAAACTTTTGTAATAAGATATTATAAGAAGATAAAATATGATAATAAAATATGAGTATTGTGTTTTAAAATTTAATTACATTTTTAAAACCATAATAAAATATGTTAATGGACATTCACTAAATAGTCAATGAGAGGTATGTGGTTTTTGTCTCACTTTTTTTGTGCTACACATGTAATTTACACTGCTTGTTTATTTAGTGTGGTGTGTGTAATACCCATGAATGCCTTTTATTAGTATTATAATTAATATTATGGTATATCAATATCAATATATTTTATTTCATGGGGTATATTATTCTATTGATTATAATGTGGGAAATGAATATTTCATAGTCTAATCATTATTTGGGACTGTTTTTGTCTATGTCTTCACGAGGGAATAATTATGTTCCATGTTATTTTTTTCTTGGAAATTTTTTAATTTTTATACTATTCTCCAATGATTTATAAAACACATTTTTATCCCTTTTTATGTTAAAAAAATATTTTAATAGGAATCTTCCTATTATTTTCCAAAACAAGGTACAATATAACTTTTCATACTATAAATAAATGAATGTTTTTTTAATTAATATGGAATTAATGAAATTTAATTCTATAATGAAACCATATTTATTTTAATATTACTTTAAAATTTTAATATATTATTTTAAAAGAATAAATTATCTTTTATAATTGTTTATCCTTTTAAATAAATTATTACAAAGTGGTAAGGTATTTTCAACCCAATTTTTTACATCTATGAGATAAATGCCATATTAACCACTTTATTATTTTTTGTGTTGTATCTACTACTCATTTTGATATATTTTATCATTAATCACTTAATGTTCATGGTAATCAAATTATTCACATATTAAAGGGAAACGTTTATTTAAAAATATAGTTTAATGTGATTATTTGATATTTGAAGAACATTATAAGCTCTTAAGACATGGGATGTGGACCATTTAAATTAAACATCTTGATGCATCGATTGTATCATGAGATGAAATTAAATGGAATAAAATCTATTTTGTTTGTTTCAAAGTACAATAAATGGTTCATTAAACAAATATTTAAAAATTATTGAGATTTGGTCATGATGGTAAAGGTATCATGTGCCTGGGAAATATAGAATCTAATAATTATGAATTAGATTCCTTTTAGTTGTTATTATTTAGGATATTTTTATTTTTATATTATCTATCGATGAAATTAATTCTCTGTGTATTGATAAAATGGAATGTATTTTTAGTTTTATGCATTTCCATATTTATTATACCTCATCCATTGATTTGAGTAGAATGTTATTCCAATTAGTTAACTTTCTATATTGTTTACAAACTTCCTTCTTAGTTTATTCATTACATGTAACATATCTTATGTTATTACCAAGCCATTTTTACAATTCTCATTAATTCATTATTTCTTCTGCTATAATTTACCATTATTGATCATTTGTGATCACCCTTTTTATGTTTCAATTCCCTAGGAATCGAACAAGTGTTCTATGAAATATATGCAAGGATATTGTTAGTGTGAATAATGTTTTACATGATATAAAAAATGATGTCGTAATTAGAGTATTCAATATGTTATAAAGTTCATATATGCATCTAGTTTACCAATACTAAAAAACTATTCTGTCCTTCAGGATTTTATTCCTTGTAATCACACCAATGTACTAAAATAATGCACCAACTTCGGGATTCTAGGGTCGGGGTGTTACATCCATTTTATATAACAATAACACACATCCATTGAGTTCTTGACCTTGATAAAAACAAAAAAAAAACAATGTGTGAAAAAAAATTATCGTATGAAATCACTTGATAATAAAAAAAGATTTATAATATATCTAATTAAAGACACCATAATTTTTTTTTATGAAACCTTAGTCTTATCCGTCATTATTAATGGTTATTATTCAAATCCTTATAATGGTTCATAATGATTTTTTGAATTTACAATGCATATAACCAAGATGTTCTAAACTAGGTGTTCATCAAGGCTCATTAGAATGCACGAGGTGAAAATTGAGTCTATCTTAATACAATATTTTTTAGATGTTACCCTAAGGTAACACTTTTCCAGAACCACATAAACATGTAATATCCATACCGAGGTCAAATTTCATAAAAACCATTTACTCTATCATTCACCAAAATTCGATGATATTTTTCTGTACTATGAATTATTTATAGACTAATAGTTAAAAATCTCAATGATTTTTTCTCATCGTAGTTCCAAATATAAAATATATATTTCTTTGATACAATTATAGCTAACTACATTTTCATTCATTGACATCACATTCAAATAGAAAAATTTTAATAAGATAATGTAATAATCAAAATTATGAAAAAATTAGGATAAGTGTCTTTAGAAACAAGGATAGAAAACCATTTTTTACATGTTTTCTACATCATCTGCCACTATTACCCACATTACTACTGCACTTTTTTTACATATCATACATAATAACATTCTTAATAACCTGGGTAATGGAAATTTAAGAATGGGTGTGATCAAATTATCATTAAGGACAAAAATGGAGATATAAAAATAATATGGTCAATAAGGTATTAAAACTTGAGAATATCATTTTAAAAGATAAACCCTACACTTCATCGATAAAAATGATGAATCATTTCATAATGCATGGTTGTTTATTAGAAAATAATTATAATACATTCAAAGAACATAATCCATGAGAGCATAAAAATTGAATATGACATAGATTTTTGGTATTCACATAATAATTGAACACATTATTCAGATATACACACCATGAAATTCAGATCATGTTATTTGTAGGTTACAATATTTTTGAACTACTTCTTTTTTTGGATAAACTCCAATGTAGCCACTTTTTCGAGATTTACATCACCACCTTCGTACCCTATTTTTTCCATGGGTTAACGTCCTATTCAACCTATAAGATAATTGAGAATTAATAATTACCAAAATAATTAATGAGAGAGTTGGGTAACACTCATAACATAATCTATACTTTCTTGTGCCACGATATCATAAAACTAACATCATGGCATAACCCATATAATCAAAATTGGTCTCGTAAACATTGAATATAATAAAACACATGGAAAAAATATTTTTGATAAAAACATGCCATCATAAATATAAATCATTTATAAAAACAATAAGGATGGAGATATTTAATCGTACCCATAATACTTCTTAAATAAAATCAATGGATCACATAGTATATGGAAAATGGTTTTCAAATATCTTTTATAACATATCTAGAGGAATATAATCATTCCACTTTGAAAATGTTTTTTTGAATATAAAAATATGTAAAATATTATAAAAAATATTTTTCTGAAATAAAAACATAGAGCCTTTAAAGGATGATTTAAAACATTCAATGGTCATGATATAAAAATACCATTCATGTCATATATGTTAAAACTAATATTCTGTTCACATTTTCATTAAAAATTAAAGGGAGTAAAACTAAAAAACAATTCCATTAAAACAATTTTTAAGAATGATAAAATTGTTAGAAATGATTTTATTAATTCTATATAGTCAACTGAAAACTATATTTAAATAAATTTTTTAAAACAAGGCCATGGAAGATTAATGGATTTCGACCAAAAAGAGGGTTTTCCATAAAAATATATTTTTGGAGTATTAGTAACATAAATAGAGGAAAATTAAATAAAAACATTAAATTTCAAAACAATTATCTAAAGTATGAGAATATTTATAATTATATGTAGATTTAGAGAATAAGATATCATTATTGGAAATATAATCACAAACAATCACAATAAATAATGAGACTATAACATTAAACTCATACCACATTGATAACATTTTATTCAGGGTCCGATGAAATAAAAAACGATAATAATAAATATAATTACCTATATAATTCATAAGAGAAATCTTAAAAACAATTCATGGGTTGTATATAAATAACAAAAAATAAACAAGAGGTGAATATGGAATGTGAATTACAAACAATAAAAGTTATATGAAAATCTCATATCTTATTTCTCGAATTCCTTCATACCCATTAAAAAATCAATTATAATAAATATATGATTGTTTTAAATCTTTTAAAAACAATATTTTCACATATATATATATATTCCCAAATATTGTTTCCGTATGAACTTTTACTATATAGTTATTATCACTTCCTTGTTAATATAACATTTCACGTAATAACTGCTATATTGTTCATGTGTGTATTATTTTCGTGATTTTGGTCCATTTACATTAATTATAGTTTCATAATCTCTCTATATTATACCATGAAATAAATATTATATTTCTTCATTAAGTATTAATTTATATTATTCCATTAATGTTAGATGTAAGAAATAAATTACACAGTTTATGTAGATGGTAGGTCGTATGTATGCAGGAATACTGATATCATTTTCTTGATTGATGGAATGAAAGAAAGTTAAATATTAATTCAACTATAAATAATAATTTTTGTATCATTCTTTTAATTTAAATTAATTTACTTTATCCTCATTACCATTAATGTCAAAATAAAGAGTGAAGTAATTCATATCTATTTTTGGATGTAGACCACACATAAGCATGAGAGATGTTATTGTTTTATTGAGGAATATATGTTAAAAAGGTATTTGGGATATTATAATATATGAGTATAAATATGTCATAAATTTAATGTGTACATTAAATGATTCATTATCTATATCTCTAATAGGAGGGTATGTGAATGAAATTATATATGTTCTCAAGGAGATAGTCTTCTAGACACACGATAAATGGTTTCGTTTTCAATTTGATGGTAGAGGATATGGATATATGTGATGAATATAACATTATGAAATCTCAATATATGTGATATAATTATTTTATTATATCATCATGTATGGAAATTAATTTACGGAGGTGTAAAATGGAATAAATAGAAATTTATAGTTAAGGACAATACCTCTTCTTCAAAAGAACCCATTTTGGATTACACCTAAATCCATATTAGGAAGGACAAATAATTACAATGGGGATTATATTATAGTGTGTTGGAATGAATGGAATTTATTTCTTAGGTAATGTATGATTTAATGTGTTTTTCAAAGTATGAAGATGATAGAAGATGGGTTACCCATTTATATGAAGGGGAGAGGACTAACTATGAATTATTACAAATAAAAAACCTAGAAACACATTATAAAATTTACCAAAGAATTATAAATTGATAATTATAGAACCTTTTATGATCTAGGGTAAAAATATGAATATATAGTGGAAATCGTACAAGTTCCCAGTTTATTTTAACCCTATCTTTTTTTTACTTTAACCCTCGTTAAAACCAATTTAACCTTAACCATGGTAATTTATTTTTACATTTTAGACTATCAATTAAGAAAAAATGAATTATTCATTATTATATAACATAATATATGAAAATTATGTATCAGGAATCAATTTTTCAAAATTCGCTTAATATAAGTGGATAAATATAATTTTAAATAATCCCATATATATAATGAAAAAGTGGGTTTCAAAAGAGTAAATTATTATAAGTATTGAAATGTATAATAACATTATTCTATTTGATATTTTTTATAATATCCAAAATAATATTATTCAATATATTCATGATCTAAATATACTTTTTAAATAATTATAAAATAAAACAGGGCATGTAAATGCCTAAAATGAACAATCATTTTATAATAAAGATAAATATATTTTTATTATTCATCAAAAATATAATATGTGGAGAAAATTCCTTTAAATTTAATGTAATATTATTTCGACATTATGGTTTCAAAAATCCTTTTTATTTTTGAAAATAAATTTTATATATTTTGTAAAAATTACATATACTATTTTTCATAAAAATCAATAAAAATATTGTTTTGTGAAAATTGTATTTTCAAAATGTAAAAAAAAACTTCAATCAAAATTAATTAATTCTTTATCGATAAAATTTTATTATATAAAAAATTATAAATAATTTTTAAAATTTTGTTATTTTTTCCTACTACAATTTCTAATGGAAATTTTATAATGGGGATGTTTATTTAATAATATTAATAGTATATGTTGGATCATTAAAACTCAGTGTTCTGTGTAACATAATATATCGAAGAATTTGAATTTCATTGATTTTAAAAAAAAATCTCTTATATGGTATTAATAGAACATTGAATATATTGTACTAATGGGGATTTGAGGATTACACATAATTGCTTTAAAATTTGTGTATTTATGTGCCATGATTGAACATAAATTCAAAGTCATACATATCATGTAGATGCCTTGTGTTAATGTTACTTTGATGCCTTTAAATATATTAGAGGAAAATATATAGACAAGGATGATTGATTGGGGTAGGTTTTCTCTCATCAAAGAGGAAAATGTTAGGGATGAATGATATTAGTAGATCCAAATGGTTATTATATCATTGAGTTAAAAAGGGGGCTCATCTAAATTTTTTAATCTACGTGATTTTTGATTTGAGTTAGTAAGGGGGAGCATCATGTTGAACGGAAGATTACTCGAGTAGAACTATGATTGGGACCCTTGTTAACAACAAAATAAATTATTACCATTTCCATGATTTGGTAATCTATTAGGGAAGAAATCCATGATTTTTCAATAATCATTAGAGTAAATAATTTAAGGATATACACCTAGTGTGAGTAGCCCAGTCATGTTTCCCAATATTTCATGGATTACACCTTAATAGAAAGGAACTTTTAGAGATATGATATTGGTGAATATTAAAAAATATTTCAGTTGATTAAATTAATCAAAGGCGTATCACTCTGGTAGAATTCAAGATATGTAAGAGGACATGTTACCCAAAATGAGTTCAATCATGATGGGAATATTTATAGGTTGAATCATCTATAGTTTAAGACTTTTTGTGGGGGATAATATGAACATTATTATATAAAATATCTGATAGGAAATGAATAATATAAATTTTATTATGGATTAGAGAAAGCATATTCTAATGTCTC
Source organism: Viscum album (assembly GCA_963277665.1). Taxonomy (NCBI): domain Eukaryota; kingdom Viridiplantae; phylum Streptophyta; class Magnoliopsida; order Santalales; family Viscaceae; genus Viscum; species Viscum album. The sequence continues at coordinate 4,896,430 of OY728140.1, forward strand.
TTATTTAAATTGACATTACAAAGGAAACCCTCTATATTTGGGTCTCAAATTGATCTTTTTTAAAATCAAATTTTATATTGGAAATTTTTTTAATGTTCTTTGTTGTTGGATCCATATTGATAATGTATTTTTTTATCCCACTCTCCTCTCTTTATATTAATATTTATGTTTCTATTTTTCTCACCAATGTCCTAGTGAAATGAAATTATACAAGAAAGATTCTTTATTTATCACCTGATGTATAAAGGAAGGTCCTTCAATGTCTCTCTCTACGTCATTGATTTTAACTCCCATCCCTTTGAAGTATTTTTGGGTACTTATGGGTGACATATTTTAGGTACCTTCTTGGAATATAACATCTCATATATGTCATGTGATGACATAGAACCTCGTTATCTCCTAATCCAAGTCTATAGATCATTTTATATTATATAATATTCATTTAAATACATATGGGGGAGTCTCATATCATGAAACTTATTTTTGGTCATAAATCATCAAAATATTATAAATAAAAAAGATGTTTTTAGGGACTTTTTTTAGAAACATTTACCATAAAAGGTAATTTTATCACCCCAACAAACTATATTTATTCATGTTAATAATTTTTTTGGTTTTGTATTCTAAAAATAATTGAAAGGGAGATGAAATATTTGTCAAATGTCAGAAAATATACCATACATCATAAATAGGTTAAATAAGAATGAGGAGGAACTAATACTATTAGAATATAGTTATTATATATAAAATTTTGATTGTAATAATGTGAATTGTGATCCTTCCTATATAAATCTCTCATTAATTTTATTTATGCCTCACCTTCTTTTTTATTTGAAAACAAACATCATCAAATAAAAAATATGCACATGTGACCAAATCTTCATCCATGAATGAATCCTGATTATAAAAAGAATGAGAAGTATGAATATATACATTATATTAAAATATTTAATCTTTTTATATTAATCTTATAATTCTATTTTATAAAGTATTTAACATTACATCCAAATTATTTTTCTTATTTGTTTTTATAATTTTTTACCATTAATGATTTAAATCAGGAATAACATTTCCAATACGTTACCTTAGTTTCTAAATGGGGATCCTAATTTGGAGATGGTTTATTATTAGCTAATAAATATTTATTTATTATAAGATAATGTTGTGGGGAAACCCCCAAATGAAATGAAACTAAATAAACTACCAAACTATTTCATGTTTTGGTATATTCTCCCTCAGATCAACATTTTGTTCAGTATCTAGGTGATAATTTTCGAAATAAAACAAATACTAGATCCAAGAACAATTATACTATGTAACATCCCAACTCACAAGATCTATTCGATTCCTTGTTCTTACAGGACAACATTGTGAGAATGAATCAAAACTAATTGGTGTTGGGACTCGACATCCATGGTCGATTAGTTGATTAAATATTTTCCATTTTGGGATATGATCATAAGTAAATATTTATTCTTTATGTGTGAATTGAAAATAGTGTATGAGTTAATACCTTAATGATGGTTTCCATATTAGAAGCTCAAAAGAATACCAATTTTTTAATGCTATTATTGAGTATCTTGTAGTTCATATTGGGACAAATAGATTCGGTTAGTGCCCAATTTAGAGTCATGGGGACCTTATCAAGGTTATAGGGAAAGATCATAGCCTATATTTTTTTTATGATAGTTTATCAATGAATAGATATTACTAGATTATAATTTATTCATGAATCTATATTAAATGGTACACATTAGGACACTCACACTCGATGAATATGATGTGAACCACATGATAAATTAATTCGACATGTTCATCAAAATTCCATATCAATAATTGATTAGGTTATCACTGATAATGAATTAGGGAAAAACCAACCTAATCATGTCTAATATCATTTAGAGATTATGTGATTGAAGTCTCCAAGAACAAGGGAATTACCTACAATGGGTAATCAATTTCAATATTCATGTGATAATTTATTTATGTGTAGATTAAGTTTCCAATCTAAACTCAATGTAGGTGGTTTAAAAACCCATGTGGTCATCATAATACTATTTTATTATCACATGAGATAAGAAATAAAAATGAAACACTCTCCCAACAGATGATTTTTTGATCGGTATTATGACCAACTATGTTGAATCAATGATTCAACCATAACCAAACATTAAAATTTGAAATCATGTAAATTAATTAAGTGGTAAACATGGGATTAAAGTCACTGAATAATGATAAAATAAAGTTGATAAAGGGATTAATTATATGTGTATTAATCTATAGAATCATTTGATACTTTGTATTCTTAGTAAATTGGAAAAGCATTTATACATTTTCCACTTAAAATAAAGGTTTTATGTTCCACCAACCAACACTAATAAAGAAACAGTAAAATAAGGTGATAATGTGTGTTAGTTTTGGAGGGGTACCGCATTTAACAAGGATATATTGGATTGAGAGTATTTGGATGAAATTATATATATGGGGTTTTAGTGATAGAGTACACCCATCATTATATCCTATGAGAATCAAGTTGATGATTGTAAACCATATATCTGGGATATTTGGGGCACAATTTATGATTTATTTAGTTTATAATTTTGAATGATGTGGGTTCTCGAACTGGTGATGTACATTTACAAAAACAGTGGAGTTTATTTGGAACATACTGGGGAATTGAATTACAGAAACATTAATGAAGATACTGGTCAATGATTTTCTTGGTAGGAAATAATATATATAGTCATATATAGATATAAATAATCTATTTATTTCATGATAAATTATGTTTTATGAGTTTATTTGGAACCTATATGTGATCATTCACCAATTATATTTGTTGAACATTTTGTAAAGGGGAAACTCTATTTCCTAATAGATTATTTGAGAACTTGGGTCCTGGGTGAAGGTTTTTCATTCCTACATTAAAAAATCTATGTGGTTTTATATGACTTTATTTGGGATTTTTTAATTATTCCACTAGTTATAAATCATTTAGAGAGCTTTTTAAAACAATCCCTAATATAGGTGAATGTGGGGACACTAAAACTTTTGTTTTAGAAGAGACTAATTATTAAATATTATAATGGAATAGTCATCTTGAAAAACATTCCCATAATATCATACTAATAAATTATTTTTTGGAAATTTATATTCCAAAACCATGGTCTTAGGATTATTTACTTCACAAGGGAACATGGCCCCTATAATATAATATTGTACCATAATATAAGCAGTAACATCCAAATCCAAAGGTAACACATAGTGAAACCTCATTAAAAATGTATCTCCATGTTAAATAACTAATTCAAGGACCCGAGATGGCCACATATATTCCAAATATTATATTTATTATCCAATGTTTGATTGTATTAATTTTTGACCAAACCTATAAGGAGTTAAATTGTTTTGATACATTCAATTTCTATATCGATCACACAATATAGTTTTTATTTCCATAGATATCCCTTTATTTTACTCCTCTAGATATTAAAGTATAATATATTCATTTTGGGCAGTAGGACAATTAGTTTGTTTGTTTCTTTTATTGGTGGTACCTATGGTTGGAACCACTATTGTTGTTTTATTGATTGAGAGAGTCAATTCTATGAGGAATAAAGGGGGATATTTATATATATCTTAATATAAAAATATAATTCATGTTTACTAATTTAAAATCTATGGTATAATTTATAAAGGACCTTTAATAGACAATATAAGAACAATGTTGGGTTTTGGGAAATCAAAATTGGTATAAGTCCTATTGGTAAATACCAACTTAGTATCATTCCAGCTTAGATATATAAATTCCAAATCATATTTGGGAGATTTGGTTATAGACTATGAGTCAATCCATTGATATTATTCCAAAAACAATCATAGAGTACTCATTACTTCATCATATGATGTTAGAGATGGTGTAGAGTAACATATTTGGGATAATCCATGAGACCCCATTTCAAAAGCATGATGGTGAATGAATTCATTTAAATTATATATGATAGTTTATCAATTATTTGGGTTATATTATTACTATATAATTGATTATAATGTTAATAATGAAATTGATCATAAAGAGTGGGAAATGAGTATGTAATGTATAAATTTTATGAAATTATCATTTTCACATTCTGTTAATATCAATCCCATAAATCATTAAGTGGCCTCCAAATATGTGATTGTGGTAGATAATTGTAAACCTTAAATTTTGAAAGGTAGGTCCCAAATAGTCTATCTTCTTCATGATATTTCTAGTTTTAAGAATGTTATAGGTTACTTGAAATATCTAGAAATGGATATTGAAATATTGATAATGTATAATGTTTTATGGGTGGAAGCATAATGACCTAATGTATAGTTAAAAAAATATATTATTGTTTTAGTTTTTTTCGATCATGAATGGCTTGAAAAAAGAAGTGATCCATATTTTTTATCAATTAATCACACCGAAATATTTTATGTTTATTCATTATTCCTTTTTGTGTAATATGATAAAGTAATTGGAATACGTATTTCATCCTCTTTCACTAAAAAAATGAAAATAAATTCTATCTTGAATAATAATAATAATATAAAACTTCTCTGCATTTATACAATCAATTACTTATAATAAATGAAACTGATAAAAATGAATTTCATTATAAGTGAATTTATGTGAGTATTTTAGGGAAACTGATATCGTATGCCGTAATATTCATATACATGAGTTGAAGATGAAATATAAAATTAAATGTGTTATTGTTGTTATTTGTACTCTATAATAAATATATATTGGAATAAAGTTTTTTACAATATTCCATCTATTTTAAGGAATATTTATTATGAAAGTATCTATAAGATTCTCTTTTGATGTATATATTTGTGCTAAATATATAATAATGTATAACATAAAAATATACTAAGTTTAGTTTATTTGTTTGAACTCCTCTAAAATTTGTTCCCACATATGAATACCAATGTGATGAATACGGTGAAACATATACCCCCACTATAATTCGTGGATAGTGAATTCAAATATTTGTGAATTGAATGACATTGTTTAATGTATATAATGCATGGAAATTTTGGAATGAGTATTTAAATTATGAAAATATATCAAGTTTCCTAAAACTACATTTTTTTGTGTATTTAAAAAAATATGAAAGAATATGTTATGAATTTTTTATTATTTAACATTTTACTTGGTTTAGGGGACATAGAGAATATTTCATGCACATTGCAATATAAATTTGATAGGCCATATAAGATTTATATAATTTCATTTAGATAAAATTTTTCAACAAATCCATAAATAGCTGGGGATTATAATTTATAAACAAATTATTTTTTTAGTCATCCATTTGATAGTTTTTGACCTAATGATCATTATGACTATTATTCTTTTTAGACACTAATTATTTTTCAAGACCTACTAAATTTGATATATTTATTATTTTTGTATAAAATCGTTCCCTGGATTTCAATTATATGTTTTAAATTTGGAGACTATTGTGTCTCCTTATTTGAAAATATTTATTTCATGCAAGTTCATAAAATGATACCTTATTAATATAGTCATATATTATTGACTAAATTGATAAATAATTTTAATGGGATACATATTTAACCCAAATATTGTGGTAGTATGATTAAATTCAAGGGTAAAACTAGATGTCATTAAGTTGAATAGTTTTATTATTGGAAGACCGAATGATAGGTGTGGAATTTTTTGGTTCCATTTCATGGACCAAGAGATACTGGAGATTAAATTTATAAATATTTGACTGAATGTCCTAGTCGTATTTTATTAAGGTCTATATAAAAATTGACATAAATAGTAGTTCTAATGCTAATATTAAATTCCTTATAGAAGGGTATACATATATTAATACAATAATTCTCATAAACATATGATTGTGAGTAATAGTATGAAGGAGGATCAAGATCTTATGTGATCCACCAATATAGAATGAAGTAATATAAATTGTTACTCATGTTATTTTAATTGGAAAATTATGGGATTGAAGAATAATGTTAATAAAAACCACTAACTAAATTTGGATAATATATTACATAATAGTTATATTAAGGGGATAAAGGGTTAGACAATTCTCTTCTTTTGAAAAAACATTCCTTAGAAATTGAGTAAAATATAGTGTAGTACAGATATTCTTAATAGGTAGATATTTCCTTTTTTACTTGACTTAATTTTTTACCAATAGATCTGAAAGGTTTATAATGATTGAAACAAAAAATAAATGAATTGTGATAAATGATAATAGGGTGTATAAATTTTTTTATAACACTTAAATTTAAATATAAATGAGGTCATGGAATTGTATATCATTGAAATGGAATTTAAATAGAGGAATACTTTTCACTAAATCTAGAATATTGGTTTTCCACATTATTGTATTTACTAATGTAAATAGAATAAATCCATATATAGATTTTATAAATGATGCAACGTAGAATAATATAGTATTCTGAAGAATGTCTTAATGTGAATTTGGATCATATATTGATTTATGTGTTTGAATTTTCTGATATTTTTTTATGGTATAAAAATTTATTGTTTAAGAATCAATACAATATATAAAATGACATGAATCAAAAAATATATAGTTCTAAAATGGTTCTCTAATAATATCTTGATCATGCGTATGTTAAATAGGGATATGTGTGTGTGTGTGTTTCTTAGAGTGGGCAAAAAAAATACCAATATGAATTTTTGAGGGACTATCACCATAGAAAATAATATGTCTTAAAGTTAAACATGTTTATTAGCCTAATATAAAGGAGCCAAGTGTAACTATATATCATGAAATAAAAGGAATTATTCCACAAATTGTTACTATAGGTATATATTTATGAATAGTTATTATTATTAGGATATGTATAATGGTCAATCCCAAATTTCGAGATATAATATAATTGACCAAATGTGGATGAGTATTATCTTGAAAATATGAAATAGGTTTTATAAACAATGGTCATTTACCAGTATAGTATTTTGGATAAATATCCATAAAATAGTAGACTATTATATAGATAGGGTTATAATTTAATTAAATTATTTCATAAAATTTCGATAATCTATATCATTTAGGGTGGTATAGTGTTAACTATATATCATGAAGTTTATGTTCATAACCTTTGAAACCATATATTTAAGAAATTTTATGAATCTATCTCATGTTAAACATGAAGTGACTTCCTATTAATGCTACATTAGTGGAGGTAATCAAACATGAATTTAGAGTACTCAGACAAAATTATAATTAAAATTTGACATAGGTAAAACCCACATATGTGTCCCAGATATGTGATCTAAACATCTCTACTTATCATTTGATAATAGAAATCAGTAGTCATATAGTTATAGATGTATAGGTTTATTTAACCCAATTTAATTTTGAGAAGACCATAAACTACGAATTATTAAATCGATCTAAAGATAAACTAAATAGAGTATGAATCAAATATATACTCTTTTTAGTATTCTAAAATTTAAATTATAGTGGACTACATGTCGTGTTGTTTAAAGACTCATGTATGGGGGACCAAATTACATTTATTTTAATGTCATTTATTAGTTAGTAAATTTTCATTATTTATGATGATATGATTGTTAATAATTCTATAATTTTCAAAGTCATATTGAATTTACTATATGTTATTCAGTTTAAATTCATACACATTCGTAATGGGTCATGTATTTCAACTTAATTATTTTATGAAAATGTTAATGTAATGTGAAGTTATGGAATAAACTTCTAATGAATCATTTTAGTAATGTATAGAATGATATAATTTCCAACTATCATGATCGAATATTATGATTGGTTATATTAATAATCATGTATGATATAAGTCCACTCTTATTTTATATCAAGAATTATATTATAGTGGGAATCATTTTAACATATTGTTTCTAGAATTCCTCATACCATATTTGAGATTATTCATCTTTAAGGTATCTATTGTTTAAATTTTTGTTGTTGTTTGATAGTATCACAGAGTATAGAGTATCTTATCTAGCAAATACATTTTCCCAAATAATCAATTTTATATTAGATAATGTCATATAAGGCTCAATAAAAATCCATTTTACATTTCATAATTGAATGAACATTGTTTAGACATGAGTATTTACGATTGATATAGATTTTCTAATTATGTTTCATAGAAAATTGTGATTTTTTCCTCTATACTATATGATAGACACAGAATAATATATTGACTAAATTCACTATTAAATTGGTGATAACCTTCATCCCACATTCTATGTGGGATATAACATTATCCCATTTTAAAGATATATTATTGGATGTAAGGATGTTCATTAATTACGAGTAAATTGGTTGTCGACGTGGAGATATGTCATATATTATACATATATCAATTGGGTAAAAATATTATTGGATGTGAAACAATTATTGTCATTTTATGAATGAAGTTGTAATAGATCTCACATTAAGGGAATATTTCTATTAATTCCATGTAATCGTGAATCATTGATGTACATAAATAACTAATCCATAAAATTTTATGGGGAATCATATATCTTAACGGGTGAGTTACATAGGGGAAAATATAGAATTCAATAATGATAGAATGTTTCTCTCCCCTTCATTACATCTGAGGAGAATCTATAAAATCCTTAATAGTGGAAAATATTTTGGGGATTCATTCCCTAAAAAATTAAATATTTTTAACATTCAACCATATTATATGATTATTGCATGAACTAAAAGATGGATCTTTTTTGGACGAACACTATTATTTGATTCATTGATGAAATTATGTCATTATATTTTATTAATACAGGCTTACCAATATATTTGGTGGTTTTAACATTATAAATATCATCAATATCAATGATAGTTAAAAATAATATTAGTGTATGATTATTTATTCTAATTACCATTTCATCACTCTCATTATCATTAAGGGATATAACTACACAATCTATTATATTTACATTAAAATTATATAATTGTGAGATAAGAGAGAGTGTCAGATAAGAGAAAATTCAGACATCAACATTTTTACATAATTGATAATTGAAACCATTATTAATTTTTTAATACATAATAAATATTGGTTTGATTAATTTCTAAATCTAAATATTCTTAATGGATTTTTAATTTCATTGATATCATTATTTTTATATCTAATACAGTAATGTGGGTTTAGTATTTTTCCTCAATTTTGTCACATCACTCAAATCTTTAAGATTAAATGGGTCCTTCTTTTACTGGGTAGAAAAAATCCAATCTCTAGAGAGACCGTTCTGAATTTTTGGTATTTAATTGTTAAAATTATTTGGATCCTCTAAAAATCATCATTTTATATTCTAATTATTTGATGTTTTATTTATTAGAGAATATTTCATCATCAAGGGAGATTATTTCCAATAATTACTTATTGAGGATGAGAGGGATGGGAATAAATATATAATGATATTCCATTTTATCACTATCTAAAACACAATCAACTAGTACTTAATGACCACCCACCATATTAGAGACCTAGTTCACATCTTCTAATTGATGATATATTTTATTAGTTAATATGAGAGTTAAAGTGGATATGTTGATGTTATATATAATGCTTCATTTTTTTACCTTGAAAATAAATCAAATGAATTAGTTTTTATTCTCTGAGTATCATGTCTTAATATATATAATAGTCATTTATTGATAGTAATGACTAGTTTCCCTTCCCATATAATTCATATTAACATAGAGTGAACTAGGTTATATATGTAGCATTTTAGCATAGAATATTATTTTCTTTCCTTCACGAATTATGATCATTACCTAGGGGTACATTGAAATTGGATTAGATAATATATTGATTTTTTACTATCTTCAACCCACTATTTGTTAACCCAATTCATCATAATCCTTGTAAATCAGATACAACCACTTGATACTTTTTTTATGGAGCTTTTCATTTCCAAAAGATAATCCTAGGGAAATATAGATTCGTTAAGGTTTTTTATAGGGGTATTTTACTAATCATCTTAACCTTTTATGATTAGTATTTAGGGGCACAAAAAATAACCCTGATTTCAAAGAAAGCTTTAGTTGTTACCCTAATGTCAGATTTCCAAAATATCATTTTCAGGGCATGTTCCAATATATTATTCTCACAAAAATAAAGATCAGAAAAATGAACAAAACATTATGATAACAAAACCACTAGATGAATATAATATAAAACTATGTATTTCAATTTAAATTTATTTAAAATATGATTGAATTTATATTATTATTTGAAAAAATAGTTAAACAAGACAAATATTTATAATTTTCAATGGTAATCACAAAGGGGAACCATAAAGTATGTGGAATAATCATATTTAGGAGAAATATGCAGTTGGTTATATCTGAAAAATAAAACTATGAATTGGAGGGCATGAAAGAATCTTGTTATATTGATCATTATTTTTGAATTTTATACAGTGAAATAATTGATTGGGAAATGTAGGTATAGATCAATGAAGTAAAAAAATAATTTATATTCAAAAAATATGGATATAGGTGATGTGGTAAAGTAATTTCAGAAGTTCTCCACATGGATGAATATGGAAGGAATGAAAATATGATCATCATCTTCCAACCTGATAGTATGGGTTAGATACATTCTCCTAGAATCATGATTATAACACTAATTCTTATTTTATAAACCCCAATAATGTGTAGTAACAATTGTATCTATAACATAAATCATTGAAAATATCCATGAAATCATATCTTTATTTTTCTACCTCAATTATATATATTCAATCTACTCCCTAGTATTCATGATTATATTGATGAATTTATGTTACAAAGCCACTTCTATACCATGATTTAAATTTTTTATTACATTTATTGTTTTTGAAAAAAATGAAATCCAATAACAATATCTCTCATATATTCATCTTCTTCATAAACATATTCCTGGGAAGAGGATGGATTAACATCTTGATATTATAAGGTTTATCTAATGGTATTACCATAACCTTAGGATGAAAACTATCATCAAAATAATTGTGATTATATAATTCAATTGATATAATGATAACTATATAGAATATGTTTAAACACCATGATTTATTTATTTATTGATTCACATATATCCAATTAAAGAGTCTTCGACATGTTTTCTAAGAGTTATATTAAATGTTTTTTGTGTAATTACTCCAAAAAATGCAGATTTTATACATTGAACAAGAAATGATATTTGACTTCTGAGGTTGTGTAAAATTCATGGAGGATTTTTTTGAACTATATTATTGGTTTAATGTAAGTAGATATTTCAATCTATTGTTGAACACAATAGAAGTGACCTAGTGACTCCTATGATTATATTTCCTTTTGTGAATTATTTTTATTCAATATAGGTTGTCTTCAATAATTTCATTCCATAGATTGATGGGAGTGATTTCATGTCACATTGGTGTAACATTATGAATGGTGTTATTTACTATTGTCCACTTCTTATCCCATTTACATAACCACATGTATATGTGTTAATATGAACATTTTTAGTGGGATAACTATTGATGTATAATAGAATAAACTTATAATTAATAATTTAAATATCTCAATGATGATATGATGGTGGCACTACCATGTTCATATGAAACCATAATCATCCTAACAAATTATTAATATTTGTGTATCACTAGCTCATAATGAACTTGGAGTGAGAAGTGAGATAACTTATTTCGGGTAATATCATGATCGTTCTGATGGTTTTCTACTCAATCATGTTATACAAATATATTTATTGGAATGCAAGGGATAAATCTAAATATATATTTCACATATACATGAAGGTTTTGATCATGGTGATAATGACTAAAAACCCTTATTAACTATAGTTCATGAGATTTTAATATTGTTTATCTTGTTAAATATGTATATGGGTCTTATGAATCATACTACTATATCATCATTGTATATTTCTATATACTAAATGGCCTTATAATATTAAAAATATCCAATCACTACATGCTACCTCTTGGTATAAAAAAAATTTAATTTTCAACTCATGGGAGGATTACAATATCCTTAATAAGGTCTTCCATATGTTCTATTTACAAGTGAGGGGTATCTGAAAAGGAAGTCCTGTATGGAAAAAATATAATATTATATAGTATATCATATTTATGGAATAATATTTTATTCTTTTTAAATAGTGTATCATCCCAGTCATAGGGATTGATTAAGAAGATTATTATGATAATGTTTCATTCCATTCGCATGTATTGGTAGGAATATTTTCTGATTTGGGTGTAAGTATAATCCAATAATCCTATATTATATGTTTTAAAAGATAATTATATATCTAATAGTCCATCTTTATATATTATTCAATACAAATGATCCATGTATGACTCAATATTGAATATATATTCATCAAAACATGATTAGTGTCCCTATATTATCTTTTTAGCCTTATAAATAACATTAAAATAAATGATTGCTACATGTATGGTTCCATTATAATATTGTCTTTTCCATTATCCATGGCCTCTATAACCTCATATTCTATTTTATATTGATATCATAAAATCATATATTTAATCCTGATCCACGAATGGGATTGTCTAATGAATAACATTTAATAACACATATTATGAATCTTCATGTGATGAAAAATATAACTTGGTTGGGTGTTTATAGCCTACCATGGGATGAGTTCATGATCCCGTGCATAGTTTATAACCAATTTTTAGTATTTTGGGGTTATGATTACTATGACTTGTTAGAGAAGTGATGATTTAGTCTACTATAGTAGGATAATGAGGATAATGGAACATTATACATCTTATGGGGGGAATGGGTCCCAACCAGCTGATTATGTTTCACTATGAGTATGTGTAAACCCACCTGACTTCATTTAGGGTCATCCAATCATCAAATTTCAGTGTGTAGTGGTCTAAAAATTCCCCCAACTATCCATCATTTTTTAGTGATGTACATTATAAATAAATAACCTTTATTAGGGGTTATCCAAGCATTACCTATAGGGAGTAAACCAACATTGAAAATTTATCCAATATGATATATCATTATTCCATGTTGCAAACCATCATCCAATATAAGGGGAAACATTATGGTATGTATGTGAAAAAAAGGATTGGGTTTTCACCTTTGTCTATTTTAGAATGTTATTATACATGGAATTAATGAAAAAACTGGAACAAGTTTTTTTTTCAGTTGGGATAAGAGGTATTCTTCTACAATAAAAAATATTGGTGACATTATTCATTGATATGTAATTAATAATTATAATGTATATGCTTTTAATATATAAGAGGATGCACCATGTGATATTTTGTAAAAATAGCTGTTAATGTTTCCATTAAAAATCGTGTACTCATGAATGTTAATGTTTCTTATTTAGTAGCTCTATTTACCTTTTTTTTATTGACTAGGCCTCACTTTTGATATAAATATGTAATGGTACATGAACTATAGTAGTTTATTGTACTTTCCAAATCTTTTATATTATTTTAATTTAATAATAATTCGAACACCCTGAGTTTTAATGAATTTTTTGAATACATTTTTTCACTTTGATATATTTGGATGAATGTTTGGCCATATTATAGTTTCCTTATATGATATAATGAGATAATATTACACTACATGCATAACCAACATGGATTTTGTTACACACAACACTGAGATTCTACAAAAAAACATTTTATTATTATAATAGTTTAAATGGGATAGTTATAACCAAGATGTTAAAATTAGTAATATGATTACTGATAATTAAATTTTAATATTATTTATAATAATGTTATATAAATAAATATTATATATAACATGATATACGATTTTTTGTTAAATTCTTTATATGTTGGAAACTACTATTTTCTCAAATGAGCTGCTTTTTATGTCCTCCTTTGGAAAAAAAATTATATTTAGTCACTTTTATAAATTTATTTTGATAAAATAAAAATAAATTGTGAATTCATAATGATAAAATTACAATAGGGTTATTTTTTTGGATTTCTGTGAAAAACATCATTTTTTGGATGAATTGTAACAAATACTAAATTTTAATTCCAAACTACTTTTTTGTGTAATTTTAAAATTAAGTTTAATTATATTTTAATTTGGTTTTAATGTTTAATTAGAGCAAAATTAAATATGTTAATTCAATTTAATTCATTATATCTAAATTAACTATGGATTTGGTTGTAAAATCACTTAAAACATTTTTATCATTTTAGTTTAAAAAAGATGTTGTCGCGACACATTTCATTGATTAAATTTAAATTAATTTATACCACTTATATGATATATATAAAATAATAATTATAATATAATTATTATTATATATATATACTTTATTTATTTTTTTATTTCATTATGACAATAAAACAAAAACAAGTTTTATGAATACATATGCCCTACCATATCCATAAAAGGCGTATTTAATTTCAAAACTCTATATTTTATATATTTTTATATATATTTTAATGATGAATACAAATAATATTTATTCCATGTTTTACATTATTTAGATAAATAAATCATGATCTAATTGATAGTGTAAATAATAACAAGTCAAAATATATATGAAAAACAACACGAATAATACCTGAAATGTAACATTAACATAGAATTGTTAATAAATGGGTAATATAAAGTAATAATAAAATAATATATTTTATCAGGTTTTAGAAAATTATTTTTTAATAGACTTATAATAAAATTATAATTATTATACATGAGGTTTGTGTGATTATGGGGTGACTTAAGACATAGAGTATGTGATTTCTAGTCTCACTTACATTTCTGTGAGACACATGCTATATTCACCATTAATTTATTTATATGGTCTATATATTATAAAAGAATGTATTATATGATTAATATCATTAAAATTATTGTTATTTATATATTCCTTTGATGATATCTATTTCATGGTGTTTTACCCTTCAAATTTTACCAAATTAGGAAGATAGTTTTGTCTCAATTTAACTTAATCAAGACACATGTTTTGTTATACACATATTTTTTTTCAGGTGTATATATTCCATTTGACATGTTATATCATGTATATAATTCTTTTCATGATATTTTAATAATCATTTAATTTAATTTTCTTACATGGGATGTATGATTCAATGATACCATGTTGTATGATTATATTCAAACAATCTCATCATTTATCTAGATTATTTCGGATTACTCTTCAATTGATGAAATATTATGATCCATCTCTCAGAAAATATCATGAATTTTCTTCTCCCTTGTTCATTCATGATATCCTCATGTATTGGTTCAAATTTCCCACTAGTTTTTTACATATTATAATTAAAAAAAATTATTTTATGAAAATCTGATCTCATTTCTCTTTTTGGTCGGAAATCTCTTTATTTCGATAAGTCCATATTTTCAAAAACAATTAGATAAAATTTCAAAAAATGATCTTTAAATCCATTTCTATGGAAAAAGGATTTAAATTTTTATGATTTTTTAATATTCATTTGTTAATTTTCAGTAACATTTTTAATGAAAATGGTTTTAATCATGTCTTCCAATTTCCATAACATGTTTAAAAAAATAAAGAGACATTTTATTTTAGAATGATTTTTCACAAGAAAAAATGATATATTCAGCAATAAATGTATTAATGTATCAATCCATGTTATTTTCCATATTATATGACACCCATTTTTATTACTCCTTTATTTATTGGAAAATTATCCAATTGTTCCATTCACATTCTTTCTCTTCATTGTCTATATTTTTAGGGCATGATTTTTTTAAGTCATGACTCTCTTTATTGTGTTATATTTTTATGTAACAAGTTTCCCTTTCACGGGTTATACTCTTATGAATCCTGTTCTATTTCAATGGTTTTTCTGTGACGAATTGATAATGAATCCTATCTATTTTCAACTAGTTATGATATTATTATATGTTAATGATACCCATTTAATTTCATAGGTTATCATAAGAGTGTTTATTATCTTTTCAAACATGTATGTATGATTTAATCAGATATGGGTGGGACCTATATCTCTCTCTAATTACTTGATTACAGACTACTATCTCATGATATAAACATGTCTGAAATAGGGAGTGAACAAATTTTAGTAAAAGAATTTCTCATATCAGGTAGTATTGGGAGTGATCATTCACTACTAAGATGGCCATGGGAGTGAACCATTACTACCAAGATGAAATAGGGAGTGAACCCATACTACTTATATGCCTTTGGCGGCCATGAACTGAATATTATAGAAATATATTTATACGATTATGCGCTTACCATAATTATATGTCTTATTCCTAGATTATGATTTCATCGATTATGTTCTCGATTAACGAAATTTTCTTGTTTTATGAAATTCCAATCATTTATCTAGGATTCAGGTATATGATCACAGTTAGGAGGGGTATAATCTTTTAATTTTATGATTATATTCTCATACCCATATTCCCATGCTTATACTTACATTTCTCCTTTGTTTACCCTAACTGAGTATCATAGATCACCCATACTTATTTTTCATTTCACATTTCTGTAAAGATATGTATTATGTAGGATGTGTCTAATAAGGGTGATAGTAATGATGAACCTAGTGAGAGATAATTTACCTCACATATGTACTACTTATTATGTTTCTATGTTTCTTAAGTCACTAGACTAGTATGGTCTTTAAAGAAGATGTTTTTTTAATTTATGATTTATTATGAAAAAATGATGTATTTTCAATGTATGTTAAGTGAGGTTTTCTGTAGTTTTTATCAGTGAATTGTTTTTGTTACACTTTGGAAACTAAGATGAGAAAACATTAGTGTGATCCCTATTAAAGTATTAAAGGATACATCAAAGGATAATGAAACTTATAGGAAACTATTATAGGATTTTGGTAAAGGATGGAGCAAGTAGATTTCAAGAAATATATTCCTAACTAAATACTACAAGTAGATGTGGATCTGATCAAAATTTACATTGGGGAAACAACTCTAAAAAGTTTTTTTTGGGCCTAAATTGAGCATATCCTAGTACACAATAGTGGTCCATTCTTCATACTTAGCTTGACACTCCTGGGCGATATGTGTTGGAAATTAAAAAACACTTCATGAACGATCATGAAGGATTTACAATGGAGTTTTATTTGAATATCCAAGGATAAAACTAATGTGTCATAATTTATATAAGGATTCATAATTTAGACATCATATAAGTGTTTTTAATGAATATATGGTTCCTAAATATGATAATTGTTTCTTACTATATTATTTTTGGTTTTATTCAACAGATGGAACTCAAGAGAACTACGTCAATGTTGAATGTGATAGAAAAATGAAATGATTATTCTCCTGAGAATCTAAATTCCAAGGGCATTGGAATGAAAAACTCATTTTAATATTAAAAATTCTTTCTCAAGCTATGATAAAAGTGGAATTAAAAATGAGAATTAGTGGTAAAAATATATATTTATTCCATCATGTAGAAATGTGAACCATCCTTCAGTGGGTGTTGTAATCAACTTTTTGGTGAAAAATAGATTAGTAATACTAGAATATATTCTCTATTATCCAAGGTTTGGAACATTATAATGTAATTATATTTTTTTATCAGTATAAAGAAGAATATGAAAATTGGTGGACTATAATCAAGAATATAATGATACCGTATGAAATTGAATCAATAGATTGGGAGGATTTCAAGAACTTATTTTCCAGGAAGTAATTTCCTCAGACTCTTCGTACAAGGATGGAAAAACTGTTCCTTGAGTTAATGTAATGGAATGATAAATCTATAGGTTTAAATAAGTATAAATTCAATTGATATATGAGGTATGATTAAGGTATTATCATCCATTTAGAATGAATGGTTAATCCATTATTTAGTGGAACAGAGACAAGACTCTAAAGGGTGTTTTCTATAAGATACTTTAGTAGCAACGAAGAGATTGTGAGGTGTGCAATCATGATTGAAATTGAGGATGGAGTTATGTATCAGTCTCACAGTATTGAAAAAAACAGAAGACGATGCTCAAATAAAAGTCTAAAAACCATTAAGAGTACATCATGATCTTTTCGTTATGCTATAATTGTAAAAATAAATATGGAGAAAATTTTAATAAGTTGTCTAATAAAGGAATTTACTATGAAAATAATGGTCATTGGGAATTTTGTTTCTAATGTTATTGTAAGATGACTTTTAATAATCAAAATAAAGAGGCAACATCACAAAATGTACCTCCCTCACTTCAGTTCAAAATGTTTTTAGGAGAATGGGCGTTATACTAACCAATTATAAAACCCGAGGGTTAGTGATGATGATTGGAATCAACAACCTATTAAACTATGACATATTGTTTAATCACATGAAATAAATATTTCTTCATGGGGGGTGAGACAATGATGTCTTAAAAGGTACACATACCATCCAATCTAGAATGGATAATGTCTTATTTTATTTTGTATCTAACCACTATTTCATATCAAATGCATTTTATAATGGTATTATGATTAAAAAATGATTAGATGTTGAATTATTAGTGAAAACCCCTAATGGTATGATGATTTCATATTATGTCCATGATTCCTCTCTGATAGAAATTAATGGGAATGTAATTCTTGAAAATTCATTCATTCTTCCTTTGGATGAATTTGATGTCATATTATGAATGGATTTTCATTATCTTCCTAAATACCATATCAATTATCGAGGAAGGGATTTTTTTTGATATTTCAAACAAACAAATAATCTTCTATCAATGAGTAGAAAATTATGAACTTCCTATAGAAATTACACAAAGTCTATGGGTCTTAGATACCATTCTGAAGGGCTGCTTTTCTCAACTAATTATGGAAAAATAATCATTGATGATATTACTATTGTTTGGGAGTTTTTATATATAATTCCAGAAGATATTGATATAAATAAAACAAATCATTAAATTGATTTCATGATATAACTCATACTTGTTTCCACACCAATTTCAAAGACTCCATATTGAATGAACCCAATTGATATTTAGGAATTTAAGTAGAAACTCCAATAAAACATTTATAGGGGATTCATACAGTTATGTTTTTCACCTTGGAGTGCACTTGTTCTTATCGTGAAAAGAAATGAAGGATCAATGTGAATCTACCATGGTTATAGGGAGGTGAACAAGATCAAAATCAATAATAGGTATTATCTTCCATATATTGATGAATTGTTTGATAAAATGGGTTGAGATTAATAAATTTCAATGATCAACCTTCATTATGGATATCATAAATTAATGGTTAGGAAGATGGATATACCAAAAATGAATTTACATAAAAGGAATGGGATCTATGAATATATAGTGATTCCTTTCAAACTTACTAATCCCCCATCTATTTTCATGGATTTGAGGGATAATGTGTCTATAGATTACCTTGATCAATATTTCTTAGTATTTATAGGTGATACTATTATCTATTAAATGATCAAGTAAGATGATTATGACCAGTTGAGAAATTTATGAAAGATCCAAAGTAGGGAGAAAATGTATGCTAAATTTATATAGTGTGAATTTTTAATGTAAATGGATTCATTTTTTAGACATGTAATCTCAAGAGATGGTATAATAATAGATCCACCAATTCCAAAGGATATTGAATGTTGTCCAAGACCAATGACAGTGATTAATTCTTATAGTTATCTTGGAAATTATCGACGGTATTTGGTGAATTTATCATTCCTATTGATTTCTATAACTAAGATAATTCAAAAGGGTTCCATGTTACACGGGACATTTGAATGTGGGGAAAAGAAAAAGGAACTAAAAAGAATGTTAGTCATTACACTTACTCTTACATTACATTGTAGTTACAAAGGGTTGGTAATCAAAAGTGATACATCCAAGAAGGGACGGTGATGTGTTCTTATGAATAATAAAATGGTTGTAACCTATGACATATGGTAGTGGAATATACCTAAAAATTCACCCAAATCATTATTTTTTTGTGATATATAGTAATTTTATCATTAAATACATGAGGAATTATCTTTATGGGGAAATGTGTGATACATATATCAATCAAAGAAGTATAAAATATAAACTCCCATAGAAGGAGTAGAACATGTTCCAAATAATATGGTTCGAGCTGATATAGGATTATGAGTGTTCAATAATGTACCACCCTATTAAAGAAAAAAAGGTATTTGAAGTGTTGAGTTGAATGGCCTGTGTTTGCTTATCCATGTTGAGGATCCAAAAAATATCAAATATTTTGAGATTTTCAAAGGTTGTATTTGGAAATTTTCAATAAAAGAGAAAATAATTATTTTCTCAATGGAATTTTCATCCCTCTATCCATGAAAAGATTAAATATGTGAAATAGGAGGTTTTAGAGATGAAAAATATGGTTAAAAATATTCCTATATTTAACCTTGATCAGTATGGAATGATAAGGTTTTGGAACTGTACTTTCATTCCTTCCACACTAGAATTGAAGAATGAGATGTTAGAGGACAATCATAGTGTTTAATTATCTATTCATACTATAATTATTAAGATGTATAAATACTTTTAAGAATTATTATGGTTGTATGGAATGAAGAGGGATGTAAAAGAGTCCATATGTTGATGTTTGGTATGCCAACCAGTTAAGGTATGAGGAAAAAATTCTAAGGGGGTGTTTCATCCATTACCCATACTGAAATGGAAATGGGAAACATCAACATAGAATTTTTCATTTGACTCTCTAAAACATATTAAGGGATTAATTCTATATGGGTTGTATGGGATTTACCTATTAATTCAACACACTTCATTCTTATTATATAATACTTCCTTGTTGATTAGAGTTCTATGATAAACCATAATGCAGTGGTAAGGATTAATCAAGTAGCACATTATATTGTATCTGATTGGGATTTGTCGTTCAACTCAATGTTTGGGAGATTCCTTTAGTAAAAAAATAATACAAAATAGAGTTTAATTAATATAAATAATCCTCATATGTATTTTCAGTCTGAAATAACAATTAAACCTGACAACGATATACTAAGAACTTGTTCTTTTGATTTTAAAGGTGGTTGAGATAAACACCTTTATATTATTGAGTTTTCATACAATAATATCTTTAACTAAAGTATTCATAAGTATTCTTATAAAGCCCCATATATAATTAAATATAGTGCTCCAATGTGTTAGGATGAAGTTGGAGAAAGATGTCTATTGGGATTGGAGAAAGTTGATGAAATAGAAGATATGTTTAGATCCATTCAACAACATATCAAGGTAACTCAATTTAAGTTGAAACATTATGATAATAATTGAAAATGTGATATATATTTTTATGTTGGTGTGATTATTTTTCTTCAAATTTATCCATGTAATAAGTTTATGAGGTTTAGAAAAGGAAACTTATCTCTAGGTATATCAGTCCTTTTGAGATTCTTGATCACATAGAAACGGTAGCCTATATCTTGTAACATACTATAAATATCTCTCAAGTACATAATGTGTTCCATGTATCTCTCACGAGGATGTATATAGATGTCCCTTCACAAGTACATAACTCAGAATTCAAACCGTTAGAGCATGATCATTCTTATACGGAACAACCAATTGAAATTGTACATCGTACAAAGATAGTTCTATGAAATTTGAAATTTAACTTGGTAAATTTTTGGTAGAAAAATATATATTCATAGGATGATACATGGAAAATAGAGGTTATGATTAGGAAAAATTACCCTCATTAGTTTGTATCTGAATGATGAATTTTGAGGTAAAAAATCATTTAAGGGGGTTGAAAGTAACGCCTCAATTTATTATGAACAATTTTTGAAATAAATTAATTACATTTGATGACTTGTGTTGCATGAAACACCAATGTAAGCTTTAATTATATTATACAATGAGATAGGGTTGTGCTACACTAAATATGGACTTGTCTTGAGTTACATGAAATAATTAGGATCTACGAAACAAAATTTTAGGATTATAATTATATAAGAGAGGTAGTTATAACAAATATTTTAGAAATCATATTATGAAAAGTGAAAAGTAATATGTTTATTTTATTTTCAATTTTATTATATAAATAAAACATATAAATGTCACGACAAACAATTTTTTGTTAAAGTCATTATATATTTGAAAATACTATTTTCATAAATGATCTTTTTTTAGGACAATCTTTTAGCAAAAAAAATCTTATTTTTAGGAACATTTAGGCATTGAATTTGAAAAAATAAATTCATTTTAGAAATCATACTTTGAAAACTATCTTTGGGTGAATTTTTTATATTTTTCAAAAAACAAAATTTTTATGAATATTAACAAATAATGAATTTTAATTCAAAAATACATTTTCATCTATTTTAATTGAATAGTTAAATTATATTTCAATTTTGATTTAAAGGTTAATTAAATTAAATATAAATAAAATAAATAAATTTATGTCAATATATCAAATTTAAAATTGAAATTGGATATAAAACCACTTCAAGATTTTAAACATTTTCGTTTAAAAACCAGATGTTGTGACATATATATGGTATTAAATATAAATTAATTTATTCCACATAATAGATTGGAATTTGTAAAAATATTTTCAATATTTTCAATAATCATAATTTATAATTACTCATATAGTAAAATTAGTATGTTTACTAAAGGTATTGGTGAAGGTGACTAAAATTGTTTACAACGATTAAGAGAAAAACAACTTTAACGAAGGATTAAAACTTAAACAAAGGGCCCAATTGGCCTATAAAAATTTACAAAAAAATTTACGTTTCTATTTCAACCATTTCATAAATTTTATCAATTTAGAAATATTATTGGATCCACTGTTCATAGTAAAATCATCGGTGGAATTACATTATGAAAACATTACATGAATACCAATTCTCCTCCTCTATAAAAGGAAACTCACCCCTCCAACTTATTCACTTCTCTAAATCCAATTTAAAATAAAAAAACATTTCTTAAAAATCTACTAAGCATACCTCCCTTCATAATGTAATCCTCCCTTTGAGAATAATTCTCTAAGGATTCCATTTTGCACAAACCAGAAGGACTTACCCAAAGAAGAGGTAACATCTTTCCTCAAGCTCCTTTGTTTTATTTTCCTTCTACACATCCAAAAATATTTTAATTAATTTATTATATAATTTCCATATTAACCATAATATAATGACAATTTTTTATATGTTATTTACCTACACATGCACAAACTTCCATCTAATGGGTAACGAACTGACCATTCTGGTGTTCATTAAGCCACCTTCTAACAAAATAATGTAGTTTGTTTTTTCCTTTACCACCTCTCTTGGTTCTAAATATTGATAAATTTTTTATATTATATATATTATATTTATGAATTATTAATAATTATTTGAGGATTATATAAAACATATATTCTTATAGTACATGTTTATAAATATGATAACATTGTTTGTAGATGTGTGGACTACCATATCATCAAAGCAATGTGATTCGTTCCCAATTTACATGAAATGAGTTATGGATGAGTTTAGTGAAATTATATGATATATATGACATAATAATTATATTTTAATGATTATATATATATCATTTAGTTACTTTCTCTCAATATGACAATAAAATGAAAACTGTGTTTATGCATTCATATGGCCTACTATTCCTGTAAATGATGTATTCAATTTCATAATTCTATATTTTATAATTTTTTATAAATATTTATAGAATGAATTATATGATATTTATATCATGTTTTAAATTCGTTAAATATGTAAATCATGATCTAATTAAAAGTATCCATAATAACATGTCATAACATATATTAAAAACAACACAAATATTTCAGAAGATTTAATATTAATATATAATTGTTAATAAATGGGAAATTGAAATTCATAGTAAAATAATATATGGATTTATATTTAAAAATATGGTTCTATAAAATATTTATATCAAATTTTTATTCATTATAGAAGAGTTTTATATGAGTACGGTGAGATTCAAGACATAAGGTAATGGATTTCTCATCTCACATTTATTTTTGTGATACTTCCTCATTCATTACTTTACGGGGTTTATATAATAACCATGAATGTATTATATGATTAATATCCTTATATTTATGTTTATTTACATATCAATTTTATGCTCTATCTTTTATTGGGTTTTACTATTCAAAGGTTACAAAATCAGCAAGATAATTTTTTCTTAATTTTTCTTCTTTGAGACACATGTTTTTTATACACCTATATTCTTTTACAAGGTGTATATAATGAAATTTTAAATTTTATATCATGAATAACATATTTTTAATGATGTTTTATTTCTCATAATTTAATTTTATTACATTGGTATTTGGTTTAATGTTTACCAGTGGTAAGAGTCTATTGAATCAATCAAAACATTTATCGAGATTGTTTATGATTATGATTCCATAAATGAAATTGTATGATCCATATCCCATTAAAACTCATGAATATTCTTATAATATATTAATTATAGATATCATCATGTATTTTTACCACTTTTACACACACTTTGGTACACAATATAATTAATAATTTTTTTTAATAAAATCTGATCTCATTTTACTTTTTGTTCGGAAATCTATTTTTTTAAAAAAATATATGTTTTAAAAAAAGAAATAACGTTTCGAAAAATATAATTTAAATATAAATTTTAAAGGTAAAAGTATTTCTATTTTTTTACATTTTCAAAATATTCAATTATATGATTTCAATTCTATTTTCAAAGAAAATGTTTTCAATAAATTTTCTTACATCCTTTTCAAATTTTCAATGAAAAAGGTTTTCTAAAGGATATTTTTTTATCCAGTGAATAAAGGATATTTCTATACATAAATGTTTTAAAGGATCATTCCAAATTACTTTCCATCTAATATGAAGTCAATTTTTGTAACTCAAGAATTTCTAAGAGGATGATCCAAAGGTTTCTTTAATATACTTTCTCAAAATGGTCTATGTTTTGAAAGAATTGTTTTTATGAAATCCGTCTATCATTAACGTGTTATATGTTTTTGAAATAGATTTCACTTTCATGGTTTATATTATTATGAAACTGAGTTCCTTTCATAAGTTATTCTTCGATGAAATGATTTTGAAACTTGTATCTTTTTCAATAGGTTGTGATATGATTACAGGTATATGATACCCATTTGATTTCATACGTTACGAGGTGATTGTTTATTATCATGTGGAACACATATTTATGATTCCATTATGGGATTTTTGGTACCTATACCTCATCCCAATTCATTGGGTAACAATTTATATCCCATGTGATAGACATGTAATGAATAGGGAGTGGACTTAGTTTAGTGAAAGACTTTTTCTTCTAAGATGGACTTGGTAGTGAACCTTGACTACTATGATGGTCATGAGAGTGAACTATGACTTCAATGATGGTATGGGGAGTGAACCCATACTACTAAAATGGCCATGAAACTGATTCCTTGAGTACTATGGAAATCATTTTATATTCTTATGTGTCTTTCACAAGTACATGACTTATTAATATGTAATGCTTTCATGGGTTATTATCTTGATTCCCTTATGATTCATGTATTATGACCTCAAATTATTTATGTAATGAATCTTTTATATGTTCATTATAATGTTGGTTATGATCATTTAATGTCATGATCACATTTTTATAACCTAATTCTCATGTTTATTCTTACATATCTAATTGTTTTACCCTTACATAGCATATAAGCTTATAAATTATTATATATCCTTTCCTCAGGTTATGTAGACATGTAATATGTATGATTAATATAATAATGTTTATATTTATGAATATCCTAGTGGGAGATAATTTATCTCACTCATGTTCTGTTGTATATATTTAAATGTTTTTGAAGGCACTTGACCAATATGGTCTTTAGGAATCGATTTTTATAATGTATTATGTATTCCGAAAATATGGTGTAATATTAATGTATGTTAGGAAAAGGGAACCATAATAATTGGTATCAATTTATCTTGAGGATCAGTAATACATATCCCCAACATCTACTCTTAAGATATCTGAATTTTTAGTTAATTGGAAATGACATTCCACCTAGTGGTGAAATATATAGCCCACTAATATTTGTAGTATTTTGGAAATTAAAAAGTAAAGGATAAATTTTTATTTCAATTTTGATCATAAATCATATATTAACATCCTTTATATATCTTTATAATTCCAAATATAAACTAAATGAAAATTACTATATGAGGAAAACTCTTTTCCTTCCAGGTTATGATGAATTAAGCTTTGTTTTTCTACATCATGTAGCTCTAGGTTTTTCCTCATGTGACTACTTTAAGATGTTAAATGTGTATGCTTATAATTTAGATATTATATTCCAATAGATATTGTTATTATATATTTTCAATAAAAATAGATAGGAAGAATAAAGTCAACTAAATCAATGTTTGGTTTCTTTTTTGGATGCACTGGAACATGTCACCACTCTATGGATTCAATATAATTATTGAGAGACTCTATTAAAATACGTAACTCATTTTGGATTCATTAATTAGATAAAAACTGTGTGGAGGCTATGGGAAGATAATTATTTGGTAAAATCATTTCTGCCAATCATAATTTAATAACATGACTAATCCTCTATTGATGTGCATGAAATTACATGAGTGAGTTCCATATAAGAAGGAATTAATGGTGATTCAAGAGTACGGGTGTAAAATATATTTATATTCTTTCCACCAACTTGGCTATATGACTACACACAAATCTAATTGGTTTGACATTTCCTACCTTAAATTATGTTAACAGAGTATAAATATTAATCCGAATATAGAAATTATGATCAATAAGAAAATGTCTAGATAGTAATTTATTATTGATTCTTCACATATTTACCAGCTTGATCAATTATTTATAGATATCATCCTCCAAATATAGAGAAAAACATTATTTAGAGGTTGGTGTAATATATATTTATACACACCCTTCCCTTTATCCTTGTTGGAGTACCACTATATATGTTGTAGGGGAATATTTAGACTAACTCTCCATTTTTCAATATACATATAATATCATGTACATGAATAATATTCATGTCTAATAGTGTGAACTATCTTTCCAATAGATGCCACTTTATCACACTCAACAACATATGTTTTTTGATTTTTATCATTTTTAACTAATTCCAATGATATTAACAACTGATTAAGATGTATATTAAATCTAATCCCCATTATTGTTTTAATTATATGGTTTTTACATCATATGGATATTCATTGTAATTTATATCATTATCCACTTTGATATTCTTTTTAATAGAAGACCATGGTGACTTGTGGCCCATGTGAGTTATCACTCCCCCTCCCTGATGTCTCCATTGAAGTATTTTATAGATATATATCCTATGATTCTTACCATGTGACTCCACTAATAAACCTCATGATAGTAATGATGGAGATAATAGATAAAAAAATTGATAACATGTTTCTGTTTTGGTGCCCACATGTCTAGAGAATAATAACTTATATTGTGGGAGATGTAGTAACAATGCACAGAACCTAATAAATTTTGTTTTCCATTCAACTTCTACCATCATGGATCACTATATTTTCAATTTTATGATCCCTTTATGGGTGGTTGTTGTAAAACACCCCCACCATTCAGGGAAGATATTGTACTATATGAAATTTTATTATACTAGTTCAATGGTCCTTTTACCCCATTTGGTATTCTATTGTAGAATAGGAAGGGTATTCCACTTGTTTCATGTTATTATTTATCACTTCATAGGGGTTGTTAATGATTATAGGTTTTGATTTAGTGAAATAAAAATCATTATCAAACTTCAAAATAGCATGATAAAAATTTATTTGAATGTCATTCTATTATAGTGTATATTTCCATTGGTCCCTATGTATGACATGATTTAATTTTTACACCAATCTATATATGAATACATTGGTCATAAAACATGGTCTAGAGCTAAAACATTACAGGTTATATTCATAGAAGGAATATAATATCCAATGATATGGATGAAATGAAATGATACATATTCAATCCATCCTTTAGTATGAACATTTGAGGGGAGTTAGGGATTACATGGTTTAGAATATTTATATTACATACATAATAATGTTTGAAAATATTGTTTTACATTCCTAAAATAGCATTTATATATAATTAAAACAATCCTTGTTGATAAAGAGATATGAATAATTCAAGGATATTATGTGGTTAACATATTATCCTTAATAAGAACGTTTTTCCTTATTGTGATGGAGAGTTTTCAACATGTTATGGACAAGATAAGTTGTATTAGACTCTTTTATTTCTAGATGAATATCATATGGGGGAATGGTAATTAGAAATAACCTAAATAATATTATTCTCTTATCCATGTCATTCCAATTTTTTGAGAAATTATATTCATAAAATGTGTTGGGATACACAACAGGATCTAAAAAATGGCAGCTTCTCTACAGACATTTCATGAAGAGTGGGATCATTTTGAATCATCAATGCTATATCCATAAATGTACTATCAGGTGCAGTGGAAATTGATGTCTATATCCCCAAATAACTCATTGAGTGGATAAAACACAAATAATTAATTAAAATACACAAATAGTTGATGACCATGATTTTTGAATTTTCACTCTATATAAGCTAAACCTCAATTTCAACGAAAGGATATATTTCATTCTAAAGTGATATTGTTTAATTTTCAACATTATGAAGATCTCTATATTGGATGATATGATTATTTATACCATTAGAGTAACCTTCTTTTGTATATACATATATATTATCACATAGAATATATCTGTGATGGATGAACTGGGGTGAAACATCGACGTTGATTAGGATGATGATAATGTATAGAGGACCTTTGTTGCAATTATAATCTTAACTTTATTTAGAGATAGTAGACTCTTGGATGTATATAAAAATATGTTGAAGTTTATTGAATATACTAGCATTGACATTAGATGTGATGTAATCATACATATGGATTGTTGATTTCCCTTGGAGAGACATTTTTATTGAACGTCATCTATTAGTTAACTATGGTATAAACATAAATAATAATTATGTTCTTTGAGTGTGTACAATGACCAAATTGACTGGGATTCCACGTTTCAGGATCTCGAGTTTGTATTTGTATATTGTGATGCATTATATTCATTAGAGTAAGTATATGAGACTAATTTTGTGTCACTTCATCAATATATTGGTGAGCCTCTTAAGGGAAGATAATAATTAGGGTCCAATCTATGGTTTCGATATAAAATGTTGATAGTATTTCTATACAATGTATGTATATAATCTTACTCCTTTTTCGAAATAATTCCAACCATATTATTGATAGTAAGGATGAATATATTCATAGTAATCCATTGGAATCAGAATATATTAATGATATTTCTAGATGATTAAAAGGTATGTAATACAATCATTTTGATGTTCCTCATTCAAAATATGTTTATTAATCACCATAACATGTTCATTTATATATTTCTATATCAAATTATATTCCAAAAATATGTTAGTGACGAGAGATAAAATTATGCACATCTAGGATATGACCCCACACCTACATTTATATTATGATATTTTGTAGAAGTTCATATATGAGACAATATATATGAACATTCTCCATAGGCTCCACCTAGATATGATAATATTCATTTTATGGGTTCGATTTTATATTATTCAACTAATTGAATATCACATTGATATGTTGATAGATTTTGTGTTTGTGAATATTCATATGAGTCTGTATTTCATTCCCTTCTAGGATATACTAGATGTCTAGAGAGAATATGCATATCAATCTTCCCCAATACAAAAGTTTTTATATGAGACCTTTGAGATAAAAAAACATGGATTCAATTTTTCTGTGGCTTCACCTAAGAACCATTTATTTATCTTGAATGAAAAGCCTTTATTGGTTACTAGCATGAAGCCCCAGTAATCATCGTTTCGAGCATAATCTCTCATATTTGTCAACTGAGTAGTATTTATGACATAATCAACATCCTATCCCATCTCTCTAGGGTAAATGAGGAAAAACTATTCATATTTTAGGGAATTACTATAGAAATAATTTGATATAGAATTGTATAAAATACAATACCCCGATAAAAATCATTGGTGGGATATCCAGTAGGGCCTTATCACCAAGGATATTTTCAATGAAACCTCCTATGACGGGAATGAGACATTGTATCGATATTCAAGAATTAGGTAATTCAGCAAATATATTTGTATTCATTGAGTTAGAAAAAAAACCTCATAGTTTTCAAGGTCGTAACCATTTTTGTGATATATTTATATGTTTTAAAAGAAGTATGAATTATAGTATGTATAATATGATGATTCCAGAATGATGTATTGTAGTTCTTAGTGGGATGTTGAAATAGAAATATAAAAATAAGACATGTGTTAATTAATAATTTCATGAAAAATAATGATCTATTAGTAACTTCTTGTAAGAACTCGGATCAACATTTCAGGTAAGGATCGTGATTTCGGGTGCTTTTGAGGAATAAAAGGATGAATTGGGAAATTTTTTACGTACAGTTCATGTACTTCTGAGTACAATCCATCTACCCAGTTGTCACAGGTAGCCATGTATTTTCCGTGTAAAGGATAAGTAAATGGATGTGTGGATCACCTAAAGCGAGGGCCAGTTGAGCCATGTGCACAACATGTAAATTAAATGAACTTGTCATGTATGTTACAATTTATTTGATTAATCGGAAAAAGGTCTCATCAAATATTTAGAATGATCTTCTTCTAACCTAATTTCATCCAGGAGTGACTAGGAGCGATGATCAGAGTCTGAGCCACCGTTTCTCCATCCATGGTTCAATTCGAACTCCTGTGGGTGCGTAAGAATCCCATCGGTGAGTCCTTCCTTCTTCTAAAGCCTCACTTCCTATTTTCTCATCTTTATTGAGTTATAGAAGGTTGGAAATTTTTTTTTTTTTATATCTATGGCATTATAGGGCACTTCATGGGCTGACATTCAAGAGCGATCATCAAACAACATCGAGGTAGGTGGTCTATTTCCTTTTAATGATTTCCTTTGAGTTATATATGCCTAATTTATGATTACCCATGATTATAGTATTTTGTGTTAATTAATTGAATCCAATTAATATCTACCAATTATTGATTGATAGATTAAGGGAATTACTTGATATGTTATGCTAACTTTCATGTTTAGGGGAGGGGGTTACTTGATATGTTATGCTAACTTTCATGTTTAGGGGACACCCCATGGGTGTGTACTCCTTATTGAATGTTTATGACCATTTTGACTATGAGGCAGACCATGTTCCCTTTCTTTTCTTATTAGGTTGGAATGGATTTTGTAATTGTTTCTTGTTAAATTCTTGTGTTATGAAACTTAGTTTCTTATCCATGTAGTAGTTGAGATTACATTGGGTTGTTGGATATTATTTTTTAATGATTTTATTACACAAGGTTGTGAGAACATAGTGGTGTGAGACCATAAGGGGAATTGATAATGAGGGCTTCCCCAAAGTGCCTTTTATGTTTACATTACGTGAACATATGTGGGATTGAAAATGTGTTCTCTCTCAGTGTGTCTATAGTATACTATTATGAGACAACATGGGGAATTGAAGTTGAGTTATTCCTTATAGAGCTTATAGTTTATCAGTAAAAGAACACAGGGATAATTGATATTGAGTGCTTTCTTAGAGAGTCCTTGTTCATAAGAGCAAAGGGGTTAGGTTGTGTGAGCTTCCCCAGAGGTTTGTGATATCTTTATTTAATTTGTGATATGTTTAACCCAAGGTTTTAGACTGTGAGAGCATTCCTAGAGGGTTACTTGTGAATGATTGATTGATTGTGACGAGTCTGCCAAGCCAAAGAAAAATCTTGGACTCAGTCCTACTTTATTATTAGATGGATTTATGAGACATATATTTTTCTATTACTCAAAGGATACATAGATTAGAATAGATCCTGGGATTCTATTATTTAATTGTTTGAATAATTAATAAATATAAATTAATGTAATTAGAAATTGTGGTATTGTTTACTTTTGAGTACTTCATTGTTTATTGCTTCATTTTTCATATTTCGTTCATTATATATTCAATGATAGTAAGGCATAGATCTTTTTGTGGTTTCCTGCTGGGATTCATCTCAAACCCTATTTGGGCCGTTCTTATCAAAACAAACAAATTATATGATTGTAGGTATATATAAAGAAAAGATTCTTTCTTTATCAGGTACTTGATTACTACATAGCTGGAGAGCATGGGACCAAGCTGAGGATTTCAATGCTGCATGACATTATTTTTTTTCTTTTTAACATTGATTTTGTACTGCATTTCTAGCATCTTGACTAGTTGGACTATTTTTCCTAGATATATATTACATTAATCATTTATATATGTTCTCCGGTTGTTTATTTATTATCAGTATTATGTTGTTTTCTTCTGTTATATGGTATTAGTATTTTTTCTGCTATTTAGTATTTGTTACCACCATGTTACTATGCTAATGAGGGACCCTTTTCATAACTATCACACCCAAGGGCCTTGATGCTAGTTGTAATCCTCTAGCATCTGGGGAAATAAACTTTAGGCATCGTGAACCAAAGGGTACGGGGCACCTTTGGCAGATACCCAGACCCGGGACATTACAAAGTTGTATCAGATGAGGTTATTTTCTACATTGTCATACTATTAGGAGCCTATAGATAGGGATATGAAAGAATATGTAGTTGGTACGATGTTTTTACTAGTAGTAGCTAACCAGTGTATGGGAAAATGAAAGTTACCTCAAGTATTGATTTTTTTTGTTTTTCAATCATTATAGTTTATTTGATTTCATAATTTGGTGATACAAATGTTTTTTTCTATTATGATTTATATCATTGTTGTTCTTTTTCTATTATAACCAGATGAGATGAGGGTATTCCACCTCATGCATCGTATAGGAACTTTCTAGAGATCACATGTCATTCATTCTTGTCAGGACATTTAGGGTGCATTATCGATTTCATGTTGTTGTGATAGATGTTGTTCTAGATATACATGATGTTGTGATAGATTCCCTGATTGAATACCTGCTATTTGATAGGGTATTGCTGATATGTAATGTATAATTTGGATTTATATGAAACATTGATCCATGAGATGTTATGGGACCTCTTGGATCATAATTTTGTGGATCCTGAATGAACTTTAATTTAATTTTGTCTTGTATGGTGTGAGTAAGGATGCCAAACTTGGATTTGTGGGAGTATGGGATCTCACGGGTTAGAATTTATCATCCCATTGACAAAAGGTTATGTTTTTAAGGGGTTTGAGAGAAGTTTTAGAGGCATAATATCTAGAAATTTAGAAAACAGAGTTTGTGGTGTTATGAACACACCCCTTGTGTTCTTCTGTTCTGGGAGAAAAAACTGTTCTTAAGTACACGTCGTGTTCTGTATGTACACTCTGTTTACTGTATGTACATGCCATGTAGTCTTTAACCATATGAATAAATGTGTGGGCATAGAAATGGGTTGGTAAATGTTTGGTAGAAAACTCTATGTACTTTAAGTACACACCATGATGTAAGGACCATGTATTCAGCTATGTGCCTAATGAAACAGATGGATGAAACACAAGTAGTACACTCCATTTCCAACTTGAACACATTGTGTGGAAGTTGAATGTGTCTCTGACCATGTGAATAACGACATGGGTGGTTAAGGATTAGGTAGTACACGTTGTGTCTAGGGATAACACACCATGTAGTATTACCTAAGAGAGAACCGTGTTGTTTATCCATGTACAAGAACTCAGGATGGAAAGAAAATTCAATAAAATTCCATGTTTGATGATGAACATGTCGTCTATGGGGGTATTACAAGACCAGGTTGGGCAGAGGTACACACCCCTATTGATGTTTAAGGGAACACTCCGTTTATGGGTTATACATGTCGTGTACCCATGTTTTTTAAAACATGATTGTATTTCTTCTCCTATTACATTCATGTACTTCTATGTTTCAGTCCTTGATAACCATGAACTGAGGTGTGCATTTGATCTTGCATAGTCATGTCATTGAGACGCCCTCTAGTTGTACACCATATTTAAGGCAATGATTAGACAACAAAAATGGTAGATCATGAACTTTTGGAAGATCCTCTCGTCATCCCTGCCTTGGTACATGCTGTTATACCAGATACAAATACTGATGAATAGTTTTGAGAAGGCTTCATGAGGTTCATATAGACCTACTAGGAAGCCCCGCATCCTGCCCTGTCTACGGCAGAATTGATGTGAGTTTTTCATCACCAGTATCCTCCCACGTTCTCAGGGGATGGAGGACCTCAAGATGCAGATTCATGGTTGGAATCCATACTATCTATCTCCGAGCATTTTGAAACACCTCTTGTGAGGTTTTGTAAAACTCGTAACCTACATGATTTGAGATTCCTCCAAGATATGGTGGGATATGATATTTCAAGAGGGACACCAACAAGTTATGTCTTTGGATGAGTTCCATCGATCCTTATATAACAATTTATACCTAGATAATTTGAGGGTTGACTGAGCCCAAGATTTCATGGGTCTAGAATAGGGTACTCTTTCCTTCATAGAGTATTATTCTTGCTTCACAGAGCTTCATACCCATTCTAGGGAGTGATGAGTTATTCCTAGCTAGGAATTTTGAGGATATTTTCATACATGAAATCTGATCCCAGGTGAACATCTTTAGGTTGAATTATATATCTTCTATAGTCAACCAAGCACTGATCACCAAGCGTAATCTGAGGGAGTCTGTTGTTGTGAGTCTGGGTGGTTCGACATCCAGGGTTTGTACTCCTTTGATTGATAGTAGGAATCACCACAAGGAGTTCACGCGCAAAGATTTGAGTATATTGTTTTACCTTCAGGTAGCTAGGTGGTAAGCTACCAGCATGGTAAGAGTAGGAATATGAAGCCATATTACCCAAGAGACCCAATTGTGTGCGGATATTGCGGTAAAATAGATAATCTTTAGTGTTTTTGTCAATTTTTCTCACCATTAGATGGTAATAGGGGTTCTTCTATGACACCATGTTCAATATTAGGACCATCAATTTTCAGTAGTTAGGGAATTTGAGTTCTTTAGGCCATTCTGGACTAGGAGGTGGATGTGTCCACGAGAGTCAGGCTACAGGTTCTCAACGATCATAGGGTGGACCAGCTCAGGCTAGTCAGGCATGGTCACAAGGTTGACGTACAAGTTAGAACATTTTAATTGAGCAAACACAGTAGGTGCAATATCCCAGACCCTCTTCAGTTAGTGGTATGATTCTAGTTTCCTCAGTTTTAGCTTTTGTTATTTTTGATATAGAGGCTTGCCATAGTTTTGATATTTGTTGCTATTATGGAGAGTATTGGGCTCTGTATCATTAATTTTAAGGAATTTATGATGCTAGACACTCTGTTTGGGATTATAAAGGATGTTGTACGTCAGTGAAATTAGTTCCATATTGAGGTTTGTGGGTTTCAGTTCTTATGGGACCTCTATATCTTAGGGATGGTAGGCTTCGATGTCATTCTCGAGATGGACTATTTAGCCTCTTTCTAGGCCATTGTTGAATACTATCACTATATGGTGAGTTTCACGTCACCAGAGGGAGAGTCTTTTCTACACAAGGTCTAATGGGATGTCTAGGATAATAGAGTAGGACTCGAGTATCTTGGATTGGGTTGAATTATAGCCCATATTTCATGTTTATATCTGGGTGTCTAGGTTTCTTCACAGATGGAGTTTCTCCAGTGGTGGATTTATTAAGGAATATATTTCCATATGAATTTTCAGGTTTACCTATGGAGCGAGATATATATTTCCCTTTTGAACTTGTGATAGGTGCAACAATGGTGTCCATTCCTCCTTATCGGATGGCTACCCGAGAGTTACAAGAGCTCAAGAAGTAGTTAGAGGAGTTACAAGAAAATGGTTTCATCTGACCTAGTACTTCTCCTTGGGGTTCGGGTGTCCTATTTGTGATGAAGGTGGATTGTACCATCAGAATTTTCATTGATTATTGGAAGGTGAACTAGTTGACAGTCAAGGACTTATATCCCTTACTAAGGTTTTGGTTATTTCATTCATTCTCACAAACGCGCCTGCAGTTTTCATGACACTGATGAACCGAGTGTTCCATCCTTACTTGTATTATTTTGGGGTAGTCTTCATGAATGATATCTTTGTATACTCTCAAACTCAACATGACCATGATACCCATCATGAGAACATTTTTTGCACAATTAGAGAGCATCATTTATCTTACAAGCTCTCAAAATTCTGCTTTTGGATGTAATAGATTCACTTCTTTGGTCATGTCATCATTGAGATAGGAGTATCAGTAGAACTAGAGAATGTGAGAGTTGTTATTTCTTGGGAGCAGCCGACGAATGTCTTTGAGGTAGAAAGTATTCTAGGGCTAGATGGATACTATAAACGCTTTATAAAAACCTTTTCACACATAGCATCACCACTAAAGAGCCTAACTAATAAGGTTGTGTAGTACGTGTGGAAACCTTCCTATGATTCAGTATTTCAAGTGATGAAAGGGAGATTGAATGCAACACTGATACTGATTTTTCTTAATATAGTAATGAGTTACACCAGTTACTGCAATGCATTAAGTATCATACTGGGAGTAGCTATTATGTAAGGGGAAGGAGTCGTTGCATATAGGTCTCGACAGTTGAGGCCACATAGGAATAATTACACGACACACGATCTCTAGTTTGCTATAGTTGTGCATGCCTTAGGCTATCAAAAACATTATTTATTGGGATAGAGTTTTGTGATTTTCACTGACCACAAAATTCTCAACAATATCATTACTCATCATGATATAAATTTTAGATAGCGAAGATGGGATGAGTACCGATAGTATTTTGACTTTGAGCTTGCCAATACACCCAGAAAGGGAAACTCAGTGGCTGATGTGTTGAGAATGAGGAATCAAATATAGGTAGTTCAGGAGACCAACAGTGAGTGGTAGCTTAAGGGACTGTTCTTTTAGATGTATTTAGAGGTGCAAGATTGACCAGGATAGAATTTTCTTTCTTATATAGCTGTTACCTCTACTCTTCTAGAGTAAGTGTAGATGTGACAACTATCAGATTCTGAATTCCTAGTACTACAGGAGAGTGTGTCAGGAGAGGACCCTAATCTTGGGTGGACTGTAGGTGAGGATGAGGTATTTCATTTTCATGGGTGTGTATGGGTGTCAACAGTCATATGAGAGGAGATGTTATGAGATTTTGATTACTCAATTTGGTTAGTTCATATTAGTGTCTCTAAGATGTATCGAGATCTACAGCGTCAGTATTGGTGGCCAGGTACGAAGAGAGATGTTGTTTGTTTCATAATGATATTTTCCACCTATTAGTAGTTGAAGGCAGAGCATTAGTGATTGGCATGGCTTCTACAGTAGTAACCTATTCCCCACTTGAAGTTGAATGATGTCCCAGTTGATATTGTGATAGGTTTTTTGAGGTCCCCTCAAGGGGATAATGTAGTTGGGTTGTCATTGATAGACTTATGAAGGTTTCACACTTCTTTTAGATCAAGGAGACATTAAATGGTTTTGAGCTTTAAAATATTTATATTCGACAGATTTTATGCTTTCATAGGATTCCTTACTCTATAATTTCATACAGGGATGCATGTTTTACTTCTTGTGTCTGCCATGGACTATACAAGGCTCTGGGTGTATAGCTACTTCTTAGTAAAACATACCATCCCCAAACAGATGACCAGTCTGATTACATGATTTAGGTCTTCAAGGACATTCTTCAAGCATGTGCCCTTGATTTTATTGGTTCTTGGGAGAGACCTATACCCCTAGTGGAGTTTCCATACAATAAAAATTTTCAGCAAAAAATTCAGATGGAACATTATGAGGGTTTGTATAATAGGCCATGCCGATCACCCCTCTGTTTGCTGGAGGTAGGATAGGTAGCTATGTTGGGACCTCATCTTGTCTAGGAGACCACTGTGCATGTGGCATTGATTAGGAAGAGGATGGAGGCTGCATAGTCTTGTGAGAAATATTATGCTGATCAACACAGACGACCTTTGGATTTAGAGGTCAGAGATCATGTTTTCTTACGTGTCACACCGAGGTTGGTACACTTGAGGATTAGGAGATAGGGGAAGCTTTCACTGAGATACTTCAGGACATTTGAGGTGTTGGAGAGAGTTGGGATGGTTGCATATCAATAGTAGTTACCTCATTGGTACCAGGCTATGCACAATGCCTTTTATGTTTCTCAGATACGATGTTACTTTTCAGACCCGTCTCACATTTTTCAACCTGATGAGGTTGAGTTGGAGGTGGATGCATCCTTTAAATAACACCCTATATAAATTGTGGATTACAGTATGAAGGTTCTACATGGCCAGTATGTTCCAACGGTGTTGGATCATAATATATATTTATATGTATATTATATGTAACAATACAAGGGGGTGAATTTTAGGTTAAAAAAATTATATTTAAACGCTCAAGAAAGAACTTTGTTTAAGAGGTCTTAAACTAATACAACTCACAACCAATATAATTGACCATACAAATCATGGATCCAATGAATAAGATATATTATAATTCCAATATTAATAGAAAACATATTTATTTTCATTGAATACAATAATCAGCGTAATACATATATAAATGATTCTACCATATTGTGTATTGAATATATTAATACAATATGTAATTCATGAATCGTAATTGAAACAATTACAATATAAATGAATATGAATAGAAAGAAGAAACAAATCAATTCTATTTCTATTAAAAATATCTATGAAAAGTAAAGGTATTTCAATTCTTTTATCTCAAAGTCTACGGTATCCTTTCATCTAGGATAAAAGGTCAGTCTTACCAGAACCTTGAGAAACCCTCAATACGATGGTTGGCAAGACTGTCTACCTATCCCCAAAATACCTCAATTAAGAAGGTAATCAACACCATTTTATTTAGAAAAATTTAAATCCCTTGATACGATAATCGACATCACATCTTCCTATCCTTGGAATCCCTCGATCATTATCACAATGACCGAACACACAAAGCATAAACAATGCACTTATGGAAATAAAAGAACTTATAACAAGTCATTCAATTCTTTTATCATTAAGGCTTTCACACGACGCAAGAGAGAAGTCACATCATCTCTTTCTAGGACTTGATGAAAGAAAAGGTTAAATATTCTAGTTCGAATGGCCTACTATTTATAGGCCTCAGGTTCCAATTGTCATATTTTCTCCAACAATCATATTTCTCTGAAACATTCAGAGGGACATGAACACCTAACATTACAATGGTCAAAACAAACAGAATACATGACATCGTTTTGATTGTTAAATAACAAACTCAATGAAATAATTTTTTTTAGAAAATAGTAAGTAAAAAATTATGAAACAATGAGTATGAGTACCATGTAATCAGTATTGAAGTTAAGATAAGAGTATAATGCATTACATGTGTACGATTAATAATATTGTCATAATGCTTATCATGACTTTAATGCATATAGTTTTTATGATACAAAATATTGTTATGATTATTAACATGGATAAGAGGCATATCAGTTTCCATTTATATTATGGTTATAATGTGTGATATATAATCTGGATACAATGCATGATTACGATTCAATACTTAACATGGTTATAATTATTTATTATGATGCATGTGGTTACGATGCACAACCTAGTTACAGTACAAGTGATTAAAATTCATGTAGTTTCAATACAGGTGATTACGATTCATGTGGTTATGATTCATAACTGGGTTACGATACAAGTGATTACGATGAATGTCGTTACGATGCTCAACCTGGTTAGAATACAAGTGATTACGATTCTAAAACAATATATATGGTTATGTTGTAAAACAACATACATGATTATGAAAAGAATACAGCCAATATGAAAAAATTTGAGTTATTATGATATTAAAACAATATACATGATAAAAAATATATGTGATTACAATATGTGTGATTTGTGATTTCCAAAACAGATTATTAGTGGGAAACTTGAAACATGTTTTGACTCAACAATATCCACATTTCTAGAATGAATAAAATAAAACAAAACAAAATAAAACTAATAATAAATATTTTCCCACTATGTATAGTGACTCTTTTAAAAGAATAGTGAATAAGACTACTTCCACCCTTGGTTCAAACAACTCACAAGGGATCGTATTATATTTAATTTTACTTGAGATTTATCCCCCTTAATAAGATATTCATGAAATTATTCTTTTCAAAAAATTTCTACCCCTTTGTGAAGTATTTATTTGCTAAAAATGATTAGAGAAACAAAGTATGAAACAATAATTGTTTCTTGAAACACAATTTCATTACAAAAAGAGTTCAAACATCATTATTTCCACTTTTGCTTTTCCAAAAGATTAAACATCGAGAGATTTATCTTCTTAAACTCTTTTCTATCCTCCATGAGTTTGTCAAGAGCTTATTGAGGAGGATTTAGATTCTCATCTTGTTCAGCAATAACCCTTTATTTCTTTCGGATCCTATCTGCATGAAGCCAATTAATTTCATCATGAGCATCGAGTCTTGCTTCATGGTTATTGAAATCATCTAACCTGAACCTCTAGAACTTATCTTGGATAACAAGTCTATTTGATAGAGAAATAAACTCATTACTATCATTACCTAATGTTTATTTTAGACCAATATGCTCTTCATAGACTATTCCATTATAGGTACCAGGTTCTTGAAGGACTTCAAGATTTTCATTCAACTGAGCTACCATATTCTGATACATAGAGTTGAGAACACTTACCCGATGTACCAATTCATCATGTTTATCGAAATGATTCTTGAGACTATCATAAAAATTTTATGACCACTTCACATTCTTATTGCAAGCCTTACTGGGCTTAAAAAACATGTTCCTTGAAAATCTTGAAATCGGTGTCAAGACTTAAAAACATGTCCATCAGAAACTTGACAAAGTCCATTCTATCATTATAATCATTTGAAATGATTTATAATCTAGATTTAATCTTTGTAATGAATTTTATCAACTTCTCCAATGTATTTAAGTCTTTTTTTATGTACTGAATTCCTTTCACGATGATTTTTCTTTCAGAATCACCGTATTCAGTGTATTGTGGGAGATCACTGAAATGAGTTTCAATGCCGATCACTTGAGCTAGTTGATTCCAATTCTTATCATATTATTCCCCTTCTTTATCTGAAATTTGAATAACGTTCGGGGAAGTAAACTTTTGAGAAAATTTCATGGAATGTTTGGGATCTGGAGATGGATAAATAAATGATGGATTTTCTGAGGACTCTACAGTATAACTTCTCATGTTTTATTCTACTTTATTTTCCACTGATATTTCTTCTTGTCTCTTTTGTTCTTCCATTTATTCTTCCTATTATTTTTCTTCTTTCCATTTTTATTCTTGTTCTTCTTCCCCTTCTTCATATGATTGAGCAAGAGATTGTGTAGATTATTGTTCAAAAGCTTGATTTCCATGATTTTTACTATTGGATATGATTGAGTCTAAACTGATGGCTCCCTTATTACAATTATGATTTTTTGCTCAATTATTTTTAGTAGAGTGTCACTGTCAATTTATTGAGCCATTCTTGACTTCATCCTATTCTTTATTTCTTCTTCTTTCAAAGCCTCTGTGCATCTTAATTTTTTGAGATAATGCATCAAATGGTTTCAAACAAAACTGAGGATCCCCTTCTTTCCGTTCTTTATTTTTTTCTGCACTCAGAATAAAACTTATTGGATACAGCCTTTTGTTTCTTTGATGTCTTGGGGGTTGTAGTCTTAACTACCTTGATTTTATTTGAAGATGTCTTGGATGGCTATGATGGTTTTTCACTACCTTCAACTAATTCTTTATCTTTCTCAGCATCCATATCTTTCAAAAACATTTTTGAATCCTGATTGAATAAAAACATGAGGCTCTTTATTGTATCCTTACTAACATGAGGATGCTTGAAGGAAGTCAGATCTGACATGATGGAAAAAATAAAAAATCCTAATAATTATTTTAGAAACTTACTGATAATGGTGGGAAACTTGATCACTTGTGATTTTATGGAACCAGATTTGAGCTTCTTAAATGTCATGAAGATAAATCTGATAAGGTTGAACATTATCATGTTCACAACATAATCAATGACATGCACATCTAAAACATTCCAAGTTTCATTATCCCACTTTCTTGACACCAAAAATACTTTCAATCAGAAGGATATGTAAATATTATCTCCTGATGAATGGATTAATTTTCTCTTGTCTTCATGAATCTCAACAAGTTTTTATTAAAATATATACTTATCAACCATCATATTTCGATAATTTATGAGAAAGTTAAAGTGCATCACCCTCAAATAGAACACCAAGAAACATAGTTGTTTGTTTTTTTAAAGGTTGGGGCTGAAGCCTTAATTTTTTATTTAAATCATATACCTCTTTAGACTGGGTAGAGGGAGACCCATTACATAGCCCGAAGGTCCAAGGCCAAGTGGCCTGAATACAGGGCTTGAAAGCCCATTAGATGGCCCAAAGGACCCTTCGGTGAACAGTACTGCTACAATACCCGCACTACTACAGTACCAGTTGTAGTACAGCCGCCGCTACATTCCCTCCACCACTACAGTGTCACCGCTTCTACAGTTCCACCACTGCTACAACACAGCTATAGTACCCCGAAATTCTCCCATACCCGGATTTTATCCTGGGTCTTTTGGATGCCAAGCAAGAGCATGTACCACTAGGGTATAGGCTCGTTGGCAACATAGATGTTTGTTTTATAGACGTTGTATACTTCATGTCATATATAATATAAGAAATCTCAACATCCTTGTATATATATACTAATTCATAAAATTATAACACCTCATCATGACACAGAAAATCATAATCTGAATATGGTCTTTCCACACAAATGGTGTCCCACCCTTGAAAACATGTAATTATTTTTAAAGACGAATAAAAAATCTCATAAAAATCAAGGTACACTAACATTTCACATTGAAAGGTCATTGAAGGATATTCTTTTGGAGACATTTATTTTGGAGGAGATGCAGTAGACATAGTTATAAATGACTAACTCAAACCCTGAAGATCTTCGTGATTACAAAAGCTGAGTAAATCTC
Organism: Viscum album; assembly: GCA_963277665.1. Classification (NCBI taxonomy): domain Eukaryota; kingdom Viridiplantae; phylum Streptophyta; class Magnoliopsida; order Santalales; family Viscaceae; genus Viscum; species Viscum album. The sequence goes on from OY728140.1 coordinate 4,939,597, forward strand.
TGATTATGAAAGCTGAGTACATCTCTTATTACGAAAGATGAGGTAATAACCGATTACGAACCATGCTGAATATTATAAATCAAATGGAATTTATAGAAAAACAGATGAGTTTTATGTGGTATAGGTTCATTTAAAATGAATTTGATGGCCATGATTAGATCTAAAAGATCCAATGGTCGAGAATGATTTTGAACTCTTGAGTTTTTACTTAAAATAAAAATCGTATTCAGGATGAAACCAATTATGAATGAAAAGAATGAAATGAGAAACAACTAATTAAGAAACCAAAATAATGATTTAGAAATTTTACCTTTTAGAGTATGGAAATAGATGTATTGGTTTCAATAAATTTTTCGTATGAAAACCATAAAAAAATAAAAATGTAAAACTGATAAGAATTATTAAACCGATAAAATCAAATATTATAGTATATATAATTTAGTACTGCTAGAATAATCCAATACCGATTGTCCAGTGCCGATAAGGTAATCGAACACTGATAATCCAGTATCGGTAAAGTATTTCAATGCTGATGGTTTAGTACTAATAAGTATCATAATATTGATAGTATAATCTAATATAGATTATTATGATGCTAAAATATGAAAATGATAATAACATGAAACCAATAAAGACAATACTAAAAATTGTGATTCCAATAAACTATAAAACTAATAAGTCAAACAAATTAACGTAAAACTGATATTCATGTGGACCCTATAATTAAAAACCAATAATTAAAAGTTGAAAAATCAAAATTTGTACATGTAAATGAAATAAAACCGAAAGGATTAAAACTGATAAACAAAAAACCGAAAGCTGAAACCAATATAATTATGTATGCATCCCCTTTAGAAAAGAGTAACAATATGAAAGTAGAAATGTTAACTAATAAATAGATGTGAATAACTACTTTATAGTGATCATCCATAGTTTTTATTTAATATATTCAAATATATTAGATGATATTGGTTTTTTGAAAATATCATCAATTTGTTCTTGTATTCCGATGAATTGTTAAATAATAGCTCATTTTTTTGTGAGATCCCTTAGGACGTGATGCCTAATATCTATGTATTTTTCACATGAATGATTTCCTAGGTTTTTACTACGTGAAATTGCACTATTAATGTCACATTGTATTTGAGTTGTGAAGAAACTCATGCCATAGTCAGTGACTACGTGCAGCATCCACAACACTTGAGCACAACTACTTCAAGCTACTACATATTTACCTTTAGTATTGGAAAGTGATACTGAGTGTTGTTTCTTGTAAGACTAAGAAACCAATCAATCTATTAATAAATGACATGTTCTGGATATAAATTTTTTATCCATTCTACATCCACCAATGTTATTATCTGAAAAAGACTTCAAAATAAAATCATTTGCAGAAGAATAGAATATTCTTAAATCCATGGTTCCCATTAAGTAGAGAAAAATAGTTTTCACTAATTTTAAATGAGATTCTTTTAGATTATATTGGTATCTTGAACATAAGCACCCCAAAAACATTAATTATGGACGACTAGATGTTAAGTATGAAAAACATCTTATCATACATCTATAAGATTTTCGATCCATAGGTTTCCCAGCTTCATCAAGATCAAGTGTTTTTGTGGTACCTATTCGAGTGATAATACATTTAGTGTTGTCATATATATACTTTTTTAGTAAGTATTTGATATACTTATGCTAAGATATATAGGTTACTTCTAGTTTCTGGGATATTTTAAAACCTAAAAAGAATATTATCTCTCCCATCATACTCATGTCAAACTTAGATTTCATTAGATTTGAAAATTAATCAGTTAGAAATTGCTGAGTTGATCCAAATATAATGTCATCATCATAGATTTGAACATTCAAAATATTTTTGAATTCCATTTTTTAAAAAGTGTTGTGTCTGAAATACCTTTTGCATAATTTTTTGGAAAAATAAATCTAGTATATCTATCATACCAAGGTTATTCTACAAAAACATCATCTTGTACAAAACCATAAAGAAAAACACATTTAACATCAAATTAAAAATATTGAAATTGAAGTATGTTGCAAAGGCTAATAGAATTTGAATATATTCAAGTATAGAAACAGGCTCATAGGTCTTTTCGTAGTCTATACCCTCTTGTTGATTATAGCCCTTAACAACCATTCCTTCTTTATTTCTTATAATGACTCCAATTTCATCACATATGTTTTTAAAAACCCATTTTACACTAATTACTATTGTTTCTTTATATATTTTAACCAAGCCCATCCTTGATTCCTTTAAAATTCATTTAGTTCATCTTGAATTTATTTAATCTAATATTCAACACATAATGCTGCATTTGATGTTTTAAGTTAAAATTTACATTGAAAAGAAAGATGTTCAATTTCATTTCTAAAAGAATTTCTTATCCTTATTGGTTCATTTACCTCACCAATGATATTATCACTAGGATAACTCCTATAAAACAATTTATTTGGGTCATCAACATAATATAGAAGTTATTCTGGGATAAATGTTTCAAAAAATTTTTATTGATTATTTTCTTTTTCAAAAGTGTTTTCAATCAAAGGTTGATATCAGTTTGTGAAAACACATTAGTTGTTTTATGTAAGGGTTATTTAAAAACAAAGTGGTTAGTTTCATTAAACATAACATAGATTGTTTTCTCAATAATACAAGAGTTTTTTTAATAACTCTATATGCCTTATAAGTGGTAGAATAACCTAGAAGGATTCATTCAGTATATTTGTGTGCAAATTTATTTAGATTATCTTTAGTATTCAATATGAATATTTTTCATCCAAATACTCTTAAGTAAGAGACATTGGGTTTCCGGCCTATCTACAATTCAAAAGGTGTTTAATTAAGAAAAGGTCTAGTTAAAACATGATTTATAATATAGAATGTAGAACTAACAGTTTCATCCCATTAATTCTTAGTAATTGAGTATTCACTCAATATGGCTCTTTTAATTTTCTAAAGAATATAATTTATTATTTAAACAATAACATTTCCTTAAGGGGTTCTTGGTGAGAAAAATTTGTGGGTAATATGTTTCTTACTAAATATAGTTTCAAAATATTAAATTTTAAATTCTCTACCATGATCACTATGAATAGTTATCAACAGTAGTTTTCTCACATTTTTATCTTGGGATAGAAATGTTTTGAAATAGAAAATGGATTCAGATTTCACTCCTAAGAAATAAAACCATGTAAATCTAGTGTAGTCATCGACTAAAACAAATATATAGTATTTGCCTCCAATGTGTCTAGTTTATGTAAGGAAAAAAAGATACATGTGCAGTAACTGCAATGCATTAAAAGTTGAAACATAATTAATTGATTCAAATATAGTTTTATGTATTTTACCATATTGACAAGGGTCACAAAATTTTTATGAATCATACCTTAGATCTATTATATCCTTAAAAAGTATTTTATTTGATAGTTTACAAAGTTTCTGAAGATTACAGTGTCCTAACCTTCTATGTCATAACTAGGCTTGGTCTTCCATTGCACTTAATTAAGGCATGTCTTGGATCCTAAGGTCTTCTAATTTGATTGTGTATACATTATCATGCCCATGGGTAGAAAAAACAAATTCATCCTTGGAATTTTGAACAAAACATTTATCAATCATAGAATTTACAAGGTTACAATCATCACATAATTGACATATGCTTATAAGGTTGTGCTTAAGACCATTTAAAAACAAAACATTTGAAATTAAAACATTTCCTAAAAGAACAATATTACCTATACTAATGCTATTTCCCTAAGAATTATCGATTAAGGTCACGCTTCTTCCATTCATTTCAATAATCTTTTCAAATAAATCACTGTTTCCTGTCATGTGTTGAGATGATACTCTATCCATGTACCAAATGTTCTTATTGTTGGTATACTTACTGTTTTCCTAAAAAACAAACAATTTGTTTCTTGGAACCCAAACATGTCTGGATATATAAATGTTAGATAAAATAATTTTTTTGAATAAACATTTATTTTGAAAAAAAAAAGATTTATGAAATCCTAAACATTGAGTTTTATTATGAGAGAAATTTCTTTCCAAATGTCCACCACATTGACATTTAGTGCTGAATGTAGCATTTTGGGGAACAAAATACTTCTAAATAAAAATAATTTTTGAGTGAGTTTAACCAATTCATGAACAATTCCTTAAAAGATGAATTTGAGAATACATATTGTAAAATTATATTCTTCCAGTAGTTATGTTTGATAAAAGATTCTTAAGAGAAAAGATTTCATATTTTACTATAATGACTAAATCATCATTCACACAAGATATTGTTTTGGAATTGTTTTTAGTTTCAAAACAAATTCTTTAAAATATTTGTTCAAAGACCTTAGAAAGTTTATCCTTCTTTGAATTTAATTCTATAAGGGTTTATGAAATATTTTAAAAATAAAGAGTTCTATCAATAAGATCTTTTGAATGATTTGATACTTCTTTTGTAAGAATAGATGTTCAAGAATTTTATTTATCATTAATTTTATTTAGTTTGGAATTTTCATTCTTATGTAATTTTACAAATGTGGATACTTCTTAAAAAGAAGGTAAAATATCCTCTACTGAGGAAGAATCTTCATCTAAAGAGTAAGAATACTTCTCATTGGGATAATTTTCATTTAATGATACATTTGTAAGAGATTCAACATTTTATACCTTTTCTATGAAACAATTATTTTCAATAGGTATTTTGGCTATGAGTCCTATATTTTTTTGACCAGATGATTCATATTATGAGGATCCATCTGATGAATCACTACCACTTCCATTCCAATTATCATTTTATTCCAGGAAGTTTTAGTCTTTTAATTGAAATTATTTTTCTAGTTTCTTTTAGAATGTTTATTCTTCCTATATTTTATTTTTAATAAAGAAAATTATGGTCTAATATGAACCTCTATATTACATTCATAACATATTATTTCTAATTATTTATTTTACTTCCAAACTTTCTTTTTGAATCTGTATTAAAAGTATTGATTTCTTATAATATTTTTCATTCTTTGAGCTAGATTGGATAATTCATTCTCTGAGTGATCACTTTCACTTGATTCTGATATAACAACAACTTCATTATCTTTGGATCTTGTTACCCTTTATACTGTCTTGTCTATAGATGTAGTAATAAAAGCTACACATCCATTACCATTATTTTTCTTCTTGAAATAAAACACTCATTTCATTCTTGTCTCATGATGTAATAGAGTACCAAATAATTCATTAAGAGTGATTTTAGTAACTTGCATATTCTCATCAATATCCACCCTTTTCTATTCCCACTCATTTAGAATTATATTATTTATCTTATACAAATGTGATTCATCATCAAGACCCATTTCACTCATATATTTATTACTATTGATGATTATCTTAAATCATTATTGCACCATGCATAATGGATGTTAATAAGGAAAAAAACCCATTATATTTTTCTTGGAGAATGGATATTCTTGTTTCTAAAACTATAGACGTAACAAAATGTGTGACATCCAATTTATTCAAGATTAAATTGGATAATTCACACCATGACATATGCTTATATATATTTCTGGTCATTGAACATAACAAAGTATTGCATACCTTGTTGTTTAATTGATAGTCATGTTTCTCTTGGTTAATGAAGGTTCTGACTTCCTTTTCTAGGATTTTGTAATCTCTAGTAAGAATGAAAACATTTTCAACTCTTGTATTAATAATAAAAGTCTCATTTGATCTCTCCAGTACTCATAATCATTACCAGCAAAAATAGGTGGTCTAGTTGGGTTTAGATTGTAAATTGATCCAATATTCATTTCTTCCATCTTATAAAATAATACTTCTCTAATCCACATGTTAGTGTAGTAAGTAGTTATAATCAAAAGATTTCTAATAGAAATACAATTGAATGTTAGAAATAAATAAAGAAAGAAATACCAAATAGTGGAAACCTCATTTGATACCATTATTTGTATCAAAATATAGATTTATATGTATATTATAAGGAACATTACAAGGGGGTGATTTTTTTATAAAAAATTTGTATTTGAAATCTTAAGAAAGAATATATTTTACGAGGTATTAAATTAATACAATTAAAAAAAATTATTAACCTTACAGATCATGGATCCAATGATTATTATTTGTTGTAATACCACTCTTAATAGAAAATAATTGTATTTAAATTTAATACAATAATCAGAGTAAAAAAAATATAAATGGTTCTTCTATAAAACATATAGAATCTATCAATAAAATATGAAATAAAAGAATCGTAATTGAAAAAATTAAAATAGAAATGAATATGAATAGAAATAAGAAAAAAATTGATTCCCATTCTATTATAAATAGTAGCGGAATATAATGATATTACAATTATTGTATCCCAAAGAGCAGGGTATCCTTTCACATAGGATAAATGGTCTATCATACCACGACCTTGGTATGCCCTCGATTAAGAATATAATAAGAACCTCTATCATTGAAAAAATTGAATGGCCTCGATATGATGATCAAAAACACACCTTCCTATCACTGGAAGCCCTAGATCATTATCACATTGATCGGACTCACATAGCAGAAACAATGAACCTATAGAAATTCAAGAACTTGGAATAATTTGTTAACTTCATGTATCTTCATGGATTTTACACAAAGAAAGAGAGATATCACAACATCTCTCTCTAGAAAATGATGAAAGAAAATTTTATATATTCTGGCTCAAATATCCTCTTATTTATAGGCCTCAGGTTCCAACAGAAATATTTTCTCCAACAGCAATATTTCTATGAAAAATTCAGCGGGACTTGGACAGCTGGAATTACAATGCTCAAAACAAACAAAACAAATGACATTGTTTTGATTGGTAAATAACAAACTCAACGACTTCATTTTGGTTATAAAATAGTGAGTAAAGAAGTATGAAATAATGTGAATGAGTAACATGTAATCGGTATTGATGTTAATATTAGATTATAATGTATTACATGAGTACAATTAATAATATGGTCATAATACTTTCCATGACTATAATGCATATAGTGGTTATAATAAAAAACATGGTTATGATGCTTAACATGGATAAGATTCTTATCATTTATGATTTATATTTTGGTTACAATGAATGACATATAATCTATTTACAATGCATGATTATGATTCAGGATTACGATTAAATAATTAACTTGGATACAATTCTTGATTACAGTGCACGTGGTTACAATTCATAACCTTGTTACCTTATAAGTGATTATGATGCATGTTGTTACGATACACAACATGGTTATAATAGAAGTCATTTTGTTGAATGTGGTTACGATGCATAACATGGTTACGATATAAGTGATTATGATGCATGTGATTACGATGAATAACATGGTTATGATACAGGTGATTACGATTATAAAACAATATATCTGGTTACATTGTAAAACAATATACATGATTATGTCAAGAATACAACATATATGAAAAACGATGTGAGTGATTACGACTGTAAAAAACATACATGATAAACACTATATGTTATTATGATATGTTTGACTTGTGATTTCAAAAAATGATTAATTAGAATGTTGAAACACGTTTTGACTCAAAATTTGGTATAGGTGCTATGGCAGCACAAGTGCGTACAAGACAAGAACTAGGAGTGTGAGACCGATGTATGATCATCGTTTCCAATGTTGTTTGAACATTCTTCTTCACCACCCTTGTAAGGGAAATTCAGGGATGAATTTCTTTAAGGGTGATGTTTTTAAAACTCGGATCTTCATTTCAGGTATGGATCTTGGTTTCGATGTTTTTGAAGAAAAAAAGAAGAATTTGTAAATTTTATAAGTATACATTGTGTAATTCTCATTACAGGCTATGTAACAAGGTTCTGTAGGTATTCGTGTACTAGCCATATAATGGAAGAGTACATGCCCATGTGGACCACCTAAAGAGGGGTCTGGTTGAGGCATGTACATGGAGTCCACATTAAACAAACAAGATAGTTAATTATATTTTTATTTGATTAATCAGATATGAGTCACGTCTAATATCCAAAATGATCATCTTTTAACCTTTTTTCATCCAGGAGTGATTGGGAGTGAAAATCATAGTTTGATCCACCGTTTCTCCATCCAAGGTCTGTTTCAAACTCCGTCAGGTGCGTTGGAATACCACCAGTGTTTCCTTATTTCTTTTAGAGCCCAACTTCACATTTTATCCTCATTATTGAGTTATCCACGGTTGAATATTTTTGACCTTTGGGTAGATCTACGACATTCTAGACCAATTTAAGAGCCAACATTAATGGGTGATCATTGTACAACATTGGGTTAGGTGGTTTGTTTTATTTCACAAATTTTCTTTCAGTTATATAAGTCTAATTGATAATTACTCCTAATTTGGTTATTTCATGTTAAAGAATTGAACCCTGTTAATATATAACATATATTGATTGATAGATTAAGGGTTTTTGTTTATATGTTATGCTAAATTTCATGTTTAGGGGACTCTCCATTGGAGCGTCTTCCCTGTTGAAGGTTTATGACCGTTTGGTCAAGGTTGCCAACGACTCATACCTTGTTTCTATGCTTTTCATGTTAGGTTGGAGTTTATTTCTTAATTGTGGCTTTTTAAATTCATATGTTGTGAATTTTATCTTCTGATCCCTATAGTAGTTGAGATTAATTTGGCTGCTAGATATCATTTGTTCACAATTCTATTACATAGGGCTATTAGAACCTGGTGTAATGAGACTATAAGTGGAATTAACATTGAGGGATTCCCTAGAGTGTTTGTTATATTTACATTGTGAGACCATAGGGGGGATTTTCAGGGAGTTCTCCCTCAGAGTGTCTACAAAATACCGTTACGAGACCATATAGGGAATTGATGTTGAGTGCTTCCTCAGAGAGTCTGTAGTTTATCATTAAAAGACCACATGGGGAATTTATGGTGAGTTCTTACTCAGAGAGTTTTTGTTCATGAGATCAAAGGGGTTATACTGACTAAGATACCCCATAGGGTCGTGATGTATTTATTTAAATTATGATATGTTCAACTAGATGGGATAGACTATGAGAGATTTCCAAAATAGTTTTTTTGTGAATGATTGATTGATTGTGACGAGTCTTCCAAGCCCGAGTACAAGATTGGACTTAGTATTACTTGATTGTTATACAGTCTTCTAAGAAATCTACTTTTCTCTTACCTAGGGGATACAAAGTAATGGCGAGTTCCTGGGATTCCATTATTCAAAGTTTTCATTAATTAAAAAATGTAAATGAATGTAACTGGAAACTGAAATATTGTAAATTTTTTAGTACTTCCTTGTTTATTACTTCATTATATATATATATATATATTAAATGATAGTTAGTAACAGATATTTTGGTGGTTGCCTACTGGGATTCATCTCACACTTTATTTGGGTCATGATTTTGGACACAAACTGATTATATGATTACAGTTATAGATAAGGGCAACAACCATTCTCCACCAGGTACTTGATTGCTGTGGAGACGGATATCATGGTACAATGATGAGGTTTTCGATACTGTAGAAGTTTACTTGTTTTATTTTTTACATTGTTTCTGTACTTTATTATCATCATTGTGACTTTTTTGGCTATTTTTCCCAGTCATATATCAAATTCATCATTTATATATGTGATCCGGTTGTTTATTTATTATCTGTCTTCCGATGTTTACTTCAGTTTTATGGTATTACTATGTTTAGTACTATTTACTATTTTCCCACTATGTTACTCTATTAATGAGGGTATAATTTCTCCAATACCACACCCAAAGCCCACGCTACTAGTAGGAAGCCTCTGGATTTCAGTTAAATGTGCTGGAGGCCATGTGACCCACCAGTTCTGGGACACCTTTGGGCCACACCCAGACTCTAGAAGTTACACTTTCAGAGGTAATTTATTCACAGATAGTTCATTTTTCTCTTTTTGACACAACTCCATACATATCGAGTATTAATATAGTTTATACCAACTTTCTAATGGCATGATGTTTTTAAGACAATACTAGTGAAAATATTTTTCTGATATGCTCAAGAAGATGGGGGATCAATCTCAGTTCAATAATTTTTCTGGGGAGAATTATATCCTTCTAAAATAATCTACTAATGATTATATACATTTCCATAAACTCTACCATATATTTAAATTAATTTACATTTGATCAATTTAATTGATTAATCAAATCCATGAGTTTAATTTTTTTAATATGTTCTATATATATAGATATATTAATTGTAATTTATCACCATAAAAGGAGGAGGCTAGTATTGATGGGTTCATATCATGTCCCGAAGAGTGTAATTCTATGTATCCTTTCAATGAAATTTTAGCACACATTGTTGAATTTCACTTTATAGTACACATCATTCCAGTTATGAATATGTGATGGAGACCAATGTAGTATCATTTAAATTCATGTATCATATACTTATGTGAAGTTACATTTATCAGGATTAATCCAAGACCCCTTCTAGGTAGATTAAATTTATGTGTACCATAGATTATGTTATAGTATTAGTTTTCATATATATATTATTACATGATGAATGGTTCTAGGAAATTAATTATCTAGGGATTAGGAATGATAATTCATTTCTAGTTTATATTTTTTAATAATGAGATTAGATATGGTATAGTTGGACACATGGTGAATATGTCCCAATAACATTGGGGTACATGGGGAACATGATCTATTGAGGATTATGTTAAAAAGGTAATATAGCCATATTATTATAATGTTGTACATGGAATATATCGTAGTGAGGATTAAATTTATGGGTAATATTTATTAAGGAAGATGATTTAATGAATGCATTTAATAGGAGTACCAAAATATATCTTTGGTATTTGGGAATAAGGTCAAAGAGAACTCATAAATTTCACACTTATGAAAAATTATATAACATATAATTTGAGTTTCAACATTTACGATCATATGTTATGAACATTCAATAATATTTAACATTTATTGGTTTTGAAATTTATATCATGAAAGAGATTATATATAAAAATTGTTCAAGGATTTTGTGTTGGTAATTTAGATTTGGTTCTGTATAGCATGTGAAATAGGTGAGGTGGGTTTTGGAGATTACATTCTATTGGAGGGAAATATATTCATTTGAATTGTGGAGTGGGATGGATGAAATGTAGTCAATGTGGAAGAGGTTTTGGCCTTCCCTAAACATAATGCTCATATGGTTCCTTGATAATTGAGTTAATAAAATGTTTCTACTTGATGTTTGGATGTATGTGATACATGAAATGGTCTATCTAAGATGACCATCATGATATAATAGATTTTCCCTTAGAACCCTAATGATAGGGGACCACATTATCAATGGAATTAATGAGTTTGAATACATTGTGGGTTCTCGTAGCATGGAATTAAAATAGATGAATGACAATTATCAATGGAATATATAATTGCAGGAGATTACATAGATATATATAACCTCGTTAAATATCTAATGATTTTGTTGACATTGCCTCAATAGAAGGTAATTTTTGTGCATTTACATTTGAAAAAGAAAGTAGGTGAGGTCATTTGGTTCAATTCCTCCAGGGTGTATGACCTTGGTTGTTGAAATGATATAAATGTGGCTCATTTTCAAATCAAGAGGTTTCATTATGAATCCATACATCATATTTCAAACCTCTCATAGGTTTTTATTACAAATAAGGGTCATGTATATAATTAAAAAACTCAAATTTTTGATAATATTATAATCATATAAGTGTATATATTGTCCTTGGATGACAATTTTTAGATTCTATCATCTCAATGAACATTATATGACCAGTCCTCTATAACGCGTTCTCCTAGGAATCCACTAAATGAGTAATTTTATGTTAGAGGATTCATGAAAGTTATATGTGAGAAAATAATTATCATGAAGAAATATCATAATGATCCATCCTACTCTCTGGATTGATTCCCAACATGAACATGATTTGTCTTCAGAGTATTATGAAAATAGGAATTCTTTATAATGGATTTCAGTTTATTCCCATTATTACTATCAAAAAGAACAAATAATTTTAACCTAATGTCTATCTATATTTAGTTTATTCTAGTATTTATCCCCTTTTATATTTCATTAACTGGTATGTATAGATGATATCATGTAAACTTATTCCTATATAAGGTGATTTAATAATGGACATGAATTCATGAAGAATCATCGTTATAAATACACAATGAAAGGGGATAATGTAGCTAAATGTGATATCCATCATTAGGAGACTTTGTAATCACTAGTAAATGAAGTCAATATGAGGCTGGAAAGCATCTATATGTCCAAAAAGATAAATGATTCTCTATGTGATGATTTTATGAAATCATGAACGATATCCACACATAAAGCTGCAAATCCTAAAAAAATAAAAGACTTCATTATAAAATTATTAAATTTAAATATTATTTATTCTATTATTATTAAAAGAGGAGATATCTTATTTCATAAGGGCCATTAATGACCACCATATTTGTTCTCCCAATACTACCAAATCAAGTATATCAATATTTAGTAGAAATAAAGTTCATTGTGTCTGATAATGATGTGTGTGGAATCTAATACACCTAAAATATACAATACAAATTAATTATATTATTTATATGAAAAGTAATAAATTTTTAACACTAGGGAAAATAATTATATTTATATAAAAAAATCTTTCTATTTTTTCACATGCATCATGTAGAATCTTCTATGCCAAAGTCGGTAGATTTTAATAATATCTTTGATAAAAATTTCAAATGACATGGTTTTATAATTTTAATTTTTTATTTAGGATCATAGATATTTCTTAGTAATTATTCTATATTATTATATTTATTTATAAAAAATTAAAAATTAAATATAAAATAAATTATTAGACATTATATTCATTTAATTAAATTTGAAAAAAATTCAATAATTTTCAATTATAAGGAAATTCATTACAATATAGATGAAACTCATCATTTTGAGTATTATTAATGCATATTGTGAATATTTTTATATTATAAGAACATAAAATATCATTCTAAATTGAATATTTATTAATCATTAATAGTGATAAATGTTTTATTACAATTTATTATTATTTTCCTTCCTCTTCTATAAATATTAATTAAAATGGATTCACCAATATGAAAAAACATATAATCTAAATAAACATTTCACATTATTATTATCCTTCAATAATTATTCACCTTTTATTAGATGTTCTCACTATATAATGGATTCATTAAAAATCCCCTTTTATATGTATATTCTTCTCCCATGTTGACTCCTTGAATTTTTGGGTTAATTTTATAAAATAAAATATCCTTTTTAATTTTATTAGTAAACAATTTTAAACATTTTAAAATATTAACACCATTTACATTGTAATAAATGTCTGTTTTATGTTTTTAATTGAATCTATAGGATAAACAATATTTTTGGGTCATCGATTTCATCTAGGATGAGGAGATCATAGCATGACCTTCTTAGTCCTGACGAGAGAGAGTTAGCTATTGAAAAAGGGTGAATCTATAGTTGTGTGTGTATATGTTGTGATATTGAAAATTATGGTTATTTTCTTGGTGGATACAAATACTTTTTTATGATATTTGGATAAATGCTAATAGTAATTATTATATGTAAATTTAAAACTCTCATGATCCAAACATCGTAGTGAAGTTGTTCGGGGTTTCATGGGGAAGTATTCCATTACATAATATAAATCTATTGATTGATGTCTCTAATACATTCAATATAGTAGTATAAACTCTTTCAACATGGTTTTTTAGTATAATGGAATAATATGAGGTTTTATGATTATATTTCAAATATACTACCATACATATTGTATAAAATTTGACCAATATTATAGATTAGCAATGTAGAATCATCGGTTACTATTAGACATTGTTTTTTTATAATTTTATTTTCTAGATACTAATTTAACAGAATGTTAATTTTAATGTAATTATACTCCATTGATTAATAAAATATTCTTCCACTACTTTAATGTATAGTCTCTTATAAAATCATGTACATAATGTTTCATGTGATATTAATCCTCTTCATTTCATTTTTCTCCTCTATACCATTATTCATGTATAATATATCTTTTTTTACTTTATGTATTTCTTTAAAAAATTAAAAAAAGACTAATTTCTAATCACTGAGGATAGAATTATTGAAATAAATGATGGATATATAATATTTAAAGATGAATATTGATCATCTCAATATATTTTCCATGATTTTTTGGAATATAATGATTGATGATTATATATACAAGGAAAAATGAAAATTTTGATTCCATTTATTAAATAAATATTGATTTAGAATACCAAGTGGAATATAATGGATTCATAGGTTTTAGAATTTATACACATTACATTGTAAAAAAAATTATGTTCAACATCCGAGAAGAGAAGATAATGGTTGGATAATGAGGGATAACTCAAATATATAACGTAATAAATCTGTGTAAAACTATATATATATGATGTTATGGATATTAAACATAATTTTGATGAAATATAATGTTTCTATTTTTCATTTAAATTCATTCAAAATAATATCATGTCATTTTTAATCTTTTAGAAATATTATAAATGATGATATATTTTCAATATTTATAATTTTATTATTTCATATGACTGGGTAAGATACCATAACATTGAATGAAATTTCATTGGGTATTCGAATGTTATTGTTTTATAATGTGTGGTACATCTCCCATATTGAGGTTATTATTAGAATAAAATCTAGAATATTATCTTTTTAAACTAAATAAATTAAAGGGAGTGGTTGGAACATATATTGATATAATCATATAGGACAATCAAAATCGCGAGGAATGATCTATTACCATGAAAAGAGACATGAACTTTCCTTATGATCTTATGAGAAGAATGAACACATAAAAGTGGGTGGCGATAAAATTTGAAGTCACCTAATACCAATTCATTAAAAAAATTGCATGATGGACTTAATAATGTCTTACTTTTGAGTGTGGATAAAGTTTTGGTGTCATGTATTTTATTGTATAGGTATTTATTATAATTCACATCAGAATAATGTTTCCTGAATAATTATGTATTGATATTTGTTAGCATGTTTCATTTAATTATTGGATAATCATTTTTTATTATGGTCAAGGGTAAATAATGAATCAAAATCGACAATGAGGGTTTTCCCATTCAATAAAATATATTATATATTAATTGTATAAGAAGGAATATTGTTTCCATCTTTATACGTTATGATTCAATTTTTAACCCTAATCTCACTAATTATGGATGAAAAATTCAAAATGGAGATATGTTTATATCTCATGGATTAAAAAATAAAATCTTATATGGTTTTATAGAAAATTTCTCATACATTCTCAGAAGGGAAAAAATAACAAGGGACTGAAAAAAAGTGACATTACAAGTTAGGCCACATTAGGGATAAGGGGATGAATGTCCTTGAAAAATGAATATATATAGAGTTAATTTAATTGGATTTAATATTTTTATAATATTATATGTGTGGAATTTTCAATGTTGCATATTTTTCAAAAAAATACTTAACACTAATTGTCTGGAAACTTGTAATAGTTCACAATAATGATTATGGCCTTCACCTACAATTCACTTTATGGATTACTATATTAATTTATAATAATAAATTAATCATCTTTAACGATAGGTTATAAAATTAATAAATTAAAATGTATTTTATTTACCATGTTTAAGAATAGAAAACTCAGGATGATAATAAGTAAGGGTCACTGGTGAAATTCACATTTTCTTCAATTGGAAGAGAGTACCGCAATAAATATTACATTAAATTATATTTTAATAATGAAATTAAACTCGGTAATACCCTTTTACGACCAAAAAAGTAAAATAGTGCAGATTAGACTATGAATAGAAAAAGGAATTAATTTTCCTAGAATATAAAGATATACACGGGGTTACCCTATAACTTCTAGGAAGAATCATCAGATATATGGTCATATCACATTAATATGATTTCATCTATACCAATGTTTGAATGTCTATCTTGGGGGACATAGTCAAGAAATGAGGAACAATCATACTTTTTTTGTAATTTAATTTTTTTCATATATATAAATCATTGATAATATAAATAATAATATTGATACTAAGTCCAAATACTTTTTTCTCATTATCATGAGTATTCGGTTGTTTTTTTATTTTTAGATGAAAATCACAAGATGATCATTAGAATATAGAAGGTGATATTTTCTAAAGGGGTCATATGAAGGAACTTTCATGAATTTGAATTGTATTATATTAATATAGAGTCGTGTTGTTTTTAATAAATTATAATATGAAGGTGTACATAATCATATAACACTAGACCAGTGCATCCAATAACATATATGGATTTGAAGAGATATATAAGGATTAAAATTCCTATAGAGAGGTATTTAAGATCCTTATACTATTTTTGGTAGAATTAATTTGACAATCCATAATGATTTGAATATGAAATGTAGTTACTGCATTCGGGAAAATAGAAGTTAGTTATGATGAAGGATATTTCTTAATAATAATACAATAATATATGGGAGATGACACGTTTTACTTAGGGAATGAAATAAATGGTAAAGAAATTGTTATACTCTATTAAGGATGCATGTAATGATAGGTGGATTAATAAGGAAAGGATAGTAGTTAATGGATTTAAACATAATGAAGGTGTGGAATTAAATATATTTTCTCACCTATAAATAATCTTACCACTATATTGTTGGTTAATATTTTTTTTCATTAGGGGATTTACATTTTTGAAATTAGGATTGAATGAAAAAATTCGTTCATAAATATTGATATGATTAAATTTATATATAGTATACATAGAAATATATATATCTTTAGGAAGGGTTAATTTTTGTAAAAATTCAATAATACCACACATGTATAAGAATAATAATTTAGATTCATTCATGAGAAAAAATTTATACAACTATTTTGATACAAAATTATAATATAATTACATGTCTTTAAGAGATGTATAAATTATTTTAGATATATATGTGTATGAAATTACCATTGGATGATCTTGTATAGAAATAGTTGGTGATTTGAAAGGAATTTAATCTATTAAATTAAAAATACAATATGTCAGAGAAGCTGGTAAAATTTTACTGTAGAATATCTATTGTAGAAGTGAGAGAAAAACTCTGATATTAAAATAATTTTACTATATTAGAAATGTTTTTAGTATATTTAATATTCAATAACCATATAAAAATTTTATTCCCCTAGAAATAAATTTTAATTTTTAAATGGAGAACAAAACAAATAGTATCATAAAGTTCCAAGAACAAGAAAAAGTTTCTTTCCAACTTATATATTTAAAGACTATTGTGTTCCATATTAT
Source organism: Viscum album (assembly GCA_963277665.1). NCBI lineage: Eukaryota > Viridiplantae > Streptophyta > Magnoliopsida > Santalales > Viscaceae > Viscum > Viscum album. The sequence goes on from OY728140.1 coordinate 4,957,001, forward strand.
ATAACAAACATCATATTTCTCTTAAATTGATAATTTTTATATTTTACATGAAAAAACTGGAAGGAAATATTGGGAACCAATTAATTGGGTAATATGTTATTTTAGGGGGATTAAGGATCTATCTCTTATCGTTGGTGAAGGAAATTCATAATAGGGGTATAAATATATAGTCCTTTGATGTGATACCACCATTAAGTGGAGTATAATTATTTATTTATATACATTTTAAGGGAATTATTTAACTTTATATCTCAATTATAGAAGGTAGTGACACAATCTAAGATAGTGGAAATGTACATTGTTGTAACTGGATCTAGGCTATATATATTTTAGTTAAATAACATCATGAAAGAGTTTGATATAAATTTATATTTTAATTATTATCAATATGAATATTAGAGTAATATATGATATGAAAATAAAAAAAATCATTTTTACAATAAAAATAATATTAAATAGAAATTAAAATTCATTATAGGCATAAAAAATGATTGCTAGATGAAATTGAAACTAATTTTTGGAACTATTAATCTGAAATAAATTATAATGAATCCAATGGTGATAAAGATTTTTAGCACTATTTGGAAACTATTTTTCATCATTAATGAATAGAGGATGAGAGGAAGAATATGTTAGAACACTGAAGAAGAATGGAAGTTAAAATATCTTTTATTTCATGGATTTTCATGGTGAAATAAAATTACTGATAAGAATGAACCAATAAATGGTTAATGAAGAGTTTTATATTATGATAAGAATGTTTTCCAATGTTATAACCGTAAAACATTATTAGTTTAATATATTACCAACAAGGTGGGATATTGTTGGAATGGTATATCTTGATAATTATAATTGATGTTGGGACAAATATTACAAGCCCAATCAAATCATCATTTTAAATATATTTTAAGCCAACCATTGTAGTGAGGTTTGTAGGGGTCGTATTGGATTTTGAGTCCCTTCTCACTATTAAAAAAATATACTGATTACACAAAGAATAGTACTATAATAGTATATACCTAATCAACATAGTACTGAACCATCATGGGATTTAGTCATATTAGTATTGTCTCTTAATTGATATATCCCACTGTTACTCTAGTGCATTATACCATATTTTAAGAAGAACACTCTATATATGCTAGTAACAATTGTACAACATTTCTTTAGGAGTTCATTTTTGATCTATGGTTTTGAAACTATTTGATTTTCTTAATAAATATACTACACAATAATTTATAATTATTAAAAAAATATTTATAGGTAGTGTTTTTTCAAAAAACACAAAAACATTATTTAGTATTATATTAAAATAGTTAACATTTTCAATATTCCATTTACTTTTATTAAATAATATTCTATTATTATTTCCCCTGGTATTTCTATAACATTGGTCTATGGTGTCTAAATGTGTAATTTGGAAAATAGATCTACAAATAAAAATATTAGCAATCATAAATATTTTTTTATTTTCTATATTCAATTATTTATTTCACTATAACAAAATTATTATTTAGTCCCTAAAATGAAATGTTTTGGAGGTCGCTGATTTTTCCCACAGGAAAACATAATAGTGTGGCCATTATCATCATGGTACAGATCCTCAAGTTTATGATTTAGTGGTTATTCATGTAGTATCATTATGTCACGGTACATTGTGTCAAAATGCGAAACATATTTGAAAATTTTATATTATAAATTTATGAAAACATTGAATGAGGGATATAAGTGGGGATTCGATGAATGAATCTTGGTGAAAATTCAATTGGATCTTGTTTTGGAATAAACGTGTTATATTAGGATATGATTATATAATTTTAAAGAAAATGTAAATTGATATCCCTTTTAGTTTACACAATTTTGATTATAATTAACAGGAAAATTTGATGAACCATGGTGTGTTTGTGTAGTATACTAATCTCATTTGATATATTTGAATTATTAACATTTTGAGATTATGATTTCTTCTATATGAGGTGATTTAATAAATAATATTATTTTTGTTTTATTATATTTTTTCACCTGGAAGATAATTTAACTATTATATTTATTCATTTAGAAGATATTCTAACGTGATAAAGACATTTTTAGAGATTGCATATATTATTGATGATTCCCATGGTTTGATCTCAATAATGAAATAATATATTCATTGTGTTGTGATTTTATGATGATATATAATTCATCAACTAAGACAGGTGATTGAATAGTTCCGATTTAGTTTTTTTAAATTATGAAATTAAATTGGTAATTTTTCTTTTGGTTGAAGTTTATATATTTTTTAATAAAAACTAAAATAGATATAATGAAATTGATGTGGGAAGGGATGAATCAAATGTTTTTCCTTTCTTGTTATTTCTCACAATTTAATACATGATCACGTGTGGTATCTTATCTATTTACTTTATGTTATTTTCATTTCATTTTATTGGTGTGATATTTTTTAGAACATCATTCATAAATTGGTAAAAACATAAATTTTTTAATAGTGGGTTTTTGAATAAATTAAAATAAATGATAACCAGACATGAAATAGGAATTTTCATGATACTATCAATAATTATCTATGAGATGATAAAGCTTGTTATTATGCTTATTTTTTGTGATTATTGTGTGGTTATTTAGTTTTATAATTCCGACCTCATATTGGAATGATATAATTATAATTATCTTAAATTGATGTAATTAGGATTATGATCTATTTGTCATCTATATAGTTTTTATAGTAGAGTAACAAATTGACCGAGTATGTTGCATGATAGGAGGACCATCCAGTCCGTAGTTGATACTAGTCGAGATGCTAGTGTGGGATTTATAGTAGGGATACAATTTCCTTCCATCAGTTCGAAAGAGGGGATGTAATGGTTATCATGGGTTGATAGAATGAATTATTTTTGAAGTGTTTTTAACAATATCTTATTTGGTAGTATATTAATGTTAATTGTAATGAAGAAATAGAAATTGGGAATAAATGGAATAAAAATAATTATGGGATGTGATTGGAATATTAATAAAAGAATTTAATGGGAAATGATAGGGATAATTTCTTGGATTTCTTTGAATGGATTTTTATTATACATGGAATTTAATGACTTAAATAATGTAAATGAGTTTCATTATGGATAATTTAGAAATTGTTTAATGGTATGACTTAATGGTAATTGCTTAGTGTTCATTGTGGTTTTTATATTTGAAATAGTGGAAATGTTTTTCATTTGATGAATGAAAGTTATGGCTGTGTGTGATAATAGTAGTTTGATAATAATAATTCATTATGAGGGTGTTGTATTAATGTGAACCCGTTATTATGGTATTGTGTGTTTTTTCATACGCACACAAAAAAATATATATGATGTATTTTCCATTTTTTGTAAAATACACAACCAAGATAGATATCATATTGATTCCCTAATTTAAGGTATTATATGTTTCACGATATCTTATTGTTAATTTTATTGATTTCATGATGATGGGATGTTGTTGTGGTATAAAAATTGGTAGACATATGTATTATGATTAGGGTAAAAAAATAATTTCCATCATGTTCATGATTAATTAATATTATAATCAGTGAGGATGATATACAACTCTGTGAATATTGTGGATGTTTCTTGTTATATAGGTGTAGTTATTGTATAGATGTGGAAATTCCAAAAAAGTATGTTGGAACCAATAATAGGTTGTGGTTGGTATGGTGATGATGAGACTTACATTAATATTAGAGTGATTTAGAACATTACATGTGACATTGAGGAATGTGTGTATAAAATTAGTGGGGAAGAATATTCACAATATTAAATTATTTCTCTTTATTGTGATAATTATTGAGTTAGACTTGGAGTGGATGGGTGTTGTTCATATGGTGTTTGTGCTATATAGTTCTTTTATTTTTCACTGATTCATTATTTTAGATTATACATATTTTCTAGAGATGTATATAGTTTTATCCTACTATGAATACATGTTATTACCACAGCTATATATATAAAAATAATTATTGATTTTTGGGTACTTTTTGGTAACTGAGTTAGAGAGTAATATCATAATCATTGGGATTATATTTGGATTAACTTCAAAAACATTTATTTATAATTTAAATCAACAATTATATTTTTCAAAATTAATCTTTCATTGTTGGATTATGAAAGATCATGGAATATTTATATTCTATTGTTGAATGTAATTTTTATCTTCTTATTCTTATGTTGTATAAGGTTAATTCCCCCATTTTTATTGTTTTATTCAGATAGAGTCTTTCTCCAACTTATGTCCTATCAGACATGGGCTTCAGGGGTTACTCTAAACATCATAATAGGGATTGGAGGGGTTTATATTCGATTTGGGTCATGAAGTAATGGTTTCAATGCTTTTTGTTAATATTTATAGTATATAATGGTGTAAGAAACTATTGTGTATTTATTTTATAATAGGGAAACAAAATGACATAAAAATAATTAATGGAATGGGAAAGGGAAACCAAATAGGACACAAGATTATTTTTCACCATGTGGCAAGATGTAAGGAATATAATCTCTCTAAAAAAATTATATTTTTAATGATTTTTAAAAGGTAAAAACCATTTTGAGGTACAAGAATCAATATTTTGTAATCTTATATTATAATGATTTGATTTTGGTGATATAAAATAAATACAATATAAGGAATATAAATATTTAAATTTAATGCTACCATTAATAAGTAATGGGTTTTCTATTTTTTGAAATGTTTGTTAGATATTGTCCATGATTGGTTCTATTTTTTCTGGTTTACAAAGATGACATAGTAATCCATTAAAAAATTTACATGGCTAAGGTGGATGATATTTTTAGGAAGATATTCTAGAAGTTTTAGATTATGGAATGTCAAACTACGATGGAATTTCCTCTTATGAAAACCCAAATTATAGTAACCCAGAGTTAGTGTTTATAATACTATAATAGAATAGGATACAAAAGATAAAATACTAAAGGGATAAATATATTTTTTTTATTGAGTTACATTTTGAAAAAAATATTCTCACATTACAATAGAATAATGAATTAAAACATGATATTTTATTTTCCGTCAATTATTTCCATAAAATCATTCACATTTCACTTCTTCTACAGTGGGAAATGAAATCATTGACAAGGTGAAATTATATTTTCGTGAAGGGAATTCTTATATAATAAGATATAACAAAATTATCTATTCATGAAAAATATATAAAAAGTAAGAAATAATCAAATATTACATATAAAGTGTATCCTAAATGATTAATATATCAACATATTACATGGGAACATAAAATATATCATGAATAATTATAAATTGTATCATAATAGTAGAATTTTTATTTCCAACCCTCATCATCTTAGCATAAATAACTCATACAAAGACATAATATGTAAATTGTCATTGAATACACCAAATAGTCAAGATTATTTCTACTTTGAAACATATTTATGCATTAAAAATCTATCAAATATCAGAAATTACCCATAAAATACTTTGTCAAATTCATTCATGGTATGAAAAGTGTAAATAAAAAACTTATTTAATCATTTTAAATAATAGTATATGAAAACTAGTGATTTGAGTATCAATAATTCCCATGTCAATAGATAAAAAAACATGATTGTTATCCATCAAGGTTAATATGATGGATAATATTAGTTTAGTATATTCGAAACATATAAAATAGTTAGTCATGTGTATTTAAATGGATGAAAAAACAACTATAAAAATTTATTACAAATTTTATTTTAAAAAATTAATAGAAATCATTTTATTTTGAAAACATTTTAAAATATAAAATTCAATGAATATTGGTAAAATAATTTTTTGTAAAGAAATAAAGAAATGTATAGTGTATGTTCAATAAAAAATAATCACTATGACCAATGGAAGTGTAGGTCACAAATTAAAAGTAAAAAATATTCTTTTAATAATTTAAAACAAGAAAAAATTGGGTAGTATGGAAAATAACAACAATATTCTACAAAAAATATAATAATAAAATTATAAGATAGTATAAAAAATTAAATTGTAATCATGTAAATATATTTAAGAAAATAAATAAAAAATATATGAATATGAATTGATTATAGATATTCCTTACCAATAGAAGGGAAATAAGGTCAGATTTTTTAAAATCATTATTTTTTCCTTTAATATAAATAACTTGGGAAAATAATAATTTATAAATAAAATACATAAATTACTATATAATAAAAAATAAATAGGGTTTTAAGAGAGGAAAATAATCAATTAACCCAACTAAAACCTAGAAATAAACTATTCTAAATAGTAATAGAATATTTAAATAACCCCATACATTGAACATCAACATGGTCAGACATACATAAAAATATGTTTTAATGAATTTATTTATATTGAGAATAAATATCTGAAACATATTGGGATTTAAATATATAGCTATTATTAACTAATAACTACTTCGTACAAAATCATTAATAATTCATTTATAAAATAAATATTATAATGATAAAAAAATTTCCCTATATTTTTCATTTGAATTTTTAATCCTTAAAAATTGGTGATAGATTAATCATCCTTATATTCATAATACTTTTATAATTATCATGGTTATGCATGGAATAATCTTGGTGAATAATTCATTAAAAGGGTACTAATAAATTAAATTCATCTTTTCATAGAGCTAGGTTACTATACTTACGCAAGAGAAATGTTCTAATATTTCTAATGGGTGAAAAATTAATAAATTATAATATCTTTATACAGTAATAAAATAGTAATATAAATATAAATATCATATTTGTTTATTAAGTCCATCCTTATTAATATTGGTCGTTTCATGGAATAATAAATGTTTCACATTACATCATGGAGGTGGTTTTCCACTTGTATTCAAAAAACCAATTATCCAATGGATAGAAGGGAAGGGTTGAAGAGAATATCTTATATTCATAAAACCCTAATTGTGTAACATGAAACACCCAAGCCTTAATTATAGTAAGTGATAATTATATTTCAATAATAATAATAATAAAATGATCATATTCATATTTCATGGATGGAAAATACTAATTTTATTGAATGAATATTGATTAGTAATTTACTTTTCATCAATATGAATAAAATGATTTCTTGAAATTTTCCCCTAGAAATTAAAGTTTATGATAAATTAGAAATATATCCTTTAACTATTCATAATTTTTTATATACTGATGTACTATATATTGGGAATTAACTATTTTATAAAAATAAATTTTATAGAAATTATGATAATATCATTTGGATGTAGTAGGGGTATTTTTTATAAAAATAGTTTTCTTCCTAAAATTATTATTTTTGTATAAAAAAGAAAAAAGTGTACAAATAATAATTAATAAAAATAATATTTAATGGTTAATTTTTAAATTAAATTTATATAATTCATATAAAACCATTTTAATTTAAATTAATATAACTAATATCATTACTCATATTTTTTATATAATATTATCTTATTCTTCAAAAATGCATTTCTTAAAAAATCATTTTTTTGTATGTTTTCAGGGTTTATTTTCCAATTAAATTCTCACACATCCATGAAGTGAATTTGAAAAAATGGTTAAAATTTTTGGAATAATAAAAATTAATATTAAGTAATAATTTAAACTTATTTTTTTAGTTCATAATGATTTATCAAGAATTGGAATAGTTAATTACCTTTGTTAAGGCTAAAACGGGTTTAAGAGGCGATTAAAAAAAGATAATATTTTTATTGAAAATTAAACGTGTCAAAATCTTATTTTATAGACACATTTTACCCCAATCGTATCCTCCATTGAATATACGATCGTTTGGAACAATTTATATTTGGAATGATGTTATCATTTTATATTTGATGGGGAAATTTCAAATTGGATTCCAAGAAGCTCCCATTAACCAATTATAAAATGGAACCTCCATACATCCCTTATTCATAAATATCAAGCTATATATCCTACAAAAACCCTAGAAAAACCTCTCTCAAACATCATTATAAAATTTTATATATTATTCAACAAATAAATTTCTAAACCTAGTGTTCTTAATAAAATATCTCAATTATGTTCCTCTAACTTATGGTAATTATTTTCACTAACCTCATTATTATTACTTATTTTTAGCACATATATTTATGAAATAACAATTAAAATATATTAAAATATTATCTCGCATATAATGGTACATTATTATTTAGATGGATAAATATTTATCCATATCCTTCTCCATCATGTAAGATAAAAACCATCACTTGTGTGTATGACGGTCTTCCACCTCACGAACTGATGTAATTTCTTTCCATCACAAGATAATATGGATATCTATAATAAAGAAAATAATTATTATATCTGGTAATTTTTAAATTAAATTAATATTTAAATATTAATATTTCATTTAATTCCTTAACCATTCCCCCATTAATGTAATGTTATCATATTTCATGATTACGTAAGACAAACTGTCTCAAAAAAGAATTGTAATTAATTTTCCATGTAAAACATTTAATAAATTTCAAAAAATAGTTTCAAATAAATAAATATGGTACTTATAAAATTAATTTAATATTTTAGATGTATGATCCACATAATATTAACCTCAATCTAAACATCAGTGATAAAACATGCTTGAGAAAATATAGTATATAACACTCAAAATAGTTGTAATAGTGATATATTATTAAGAAATTGGTGGTTAATTATTTTAAAAGGATCCTACTTGTTGTAATAAATATGAATATTTTTTTGTATAAATTAATAACATTATTAAAACCATTATGATGTTTTTTAAATCATTTTCAATGAAAGAGAATCATTATGAAACAGTTGTTTTTTCATCAATATACACTTTCTTGGGAAATTATTGTTATTATACACCAATTAAAATTAAATTGTTGTGTATGCTTCCCATTTGATGTATTTAACAATACTATGTATTTTTTCATTATTACTAATGTCTAAATTCATGCCATTTATTTTATGGGAAAATAATATAAAACTTATCAAATATATAATAATGTGTTTTTCAATCTCAATTTCAATTGAGATTCATTTTCTTTCATTTGAAAAAATCATATCATTTATCTATCATAATATATAATAGTTGACTTATAAACTATATATTTATGGATTTTATATATTTTCGTAAAATATTTCATATCTTTGAAACATTAATAAATCAAAAAAAAGTGTTTTAAAGGGAAAAAATTCTATTTATCTTTTAATCAAATATATTTATATTTTGCGACCATTTTATCCAAAATTGTATTATAAATTTCCATTTATTAATTCATATGAATCATTAAGAAAATTTAATGATGTCCATGAAATTGTAAATATATTTAATATAATCGGTATAATGTTTTAATAAATGGATATTTTCATCTTTCTTTATGAAAAGTAAAAATGAGTATTTCCTATAACGTATATGGTGAAAGTATTCTTCCCCATCACTATAACTATTTAAAAAAACTAATATTCATCTAAACATTTCCAATATTTTTACAAGAAAAAACAATTATAATGGAATATTTTAATATTTAAATTCCATTCCATTTATTTAACCAAATGATTCTATTTTATTACCAAACCAATATTCTTAATGAGGTGATGGTCATATCTTGCCTATTATTAATTTAGTGCTCAGTCAATTTTCCTTATAATTTTACATTATTATGATAATTATACATCTCATTTCAATTAAATAACCACATTATTTATCATGAATATTCTTATTTATTAAAAATTATATCATTTTTACAATAACTTTTCATCTTTGAAATTTATTTGATTAACTGGAGAAACATTGATATTTCATATGCATTATTCAATACAAATATATCATTAATGAATTGAGTTGAAAATTTGATATATAAGTAATAAGACAGTCATAAAGTCTCAGTTGGTCCTTAATATTATATATCTCCTTGATGTATCGATAAGTCATATAATAAAAATTAGTTTTCCAAATTATGTGGATTTTTACCCAAATAATTAAACTATATTGGCACAAGGTCATGACGGTACTATTGAATAACAATATGATTAATATTTTTATTAAAATCCAAAAAAAATCTTATAGATGGAAAAAATACAATAGAGGTGAATTTTAGTATTTAATTAATTAATTTAAAAGAGTTTACACTAAAACAATTTACAAAACCTATTTATAAAATTGGATTAGATTTGGACTTCACCCTATGTCTGATTTCATCAACGTCTCAAAATAGTCATGGTTATGATAATATTAGAGTACAAAATTTTAAGTCAAATGAATATATTATACTCAGAGTGGATATGATTATATCAACATAAAAGAAACTTAATATCAAATGATCAAATCAAAGTAAATATATCGTATAAAAGATTGATAAGACTAATTTTGAATGCCTCAGATTCACAGAAGATCCGATTAAGTAATAGAGATTGTATTTATCGTAATTACATTCTTTACAATAAAATATAAAAATACAATGAATAGTGGACTTAAAATAACTTTTAAAAATAAGTAAAACAAAGTTGAAGATAAAATAATGACTTATATTAAAAATAATGAGTCTCTTTTAAAATTAAAAGTGAGGTAGCCACAAAACCATCGATTAGGGTCCCTTGTTTTATAATTACAAGAATTTATATCTTTCCTTAGAATGGAAAGACCTCGATATGCTGATAAAATTATATGTCCTCATTTCCCCATCTTCACTTGATCAGATGGACCAGATTATTTCTTGTTATCCCCTCAAGACATAGATCAAGAAGAGAAGATCATTATCTTCCTTTCCTTTGAAGCCCTCGATCATGCCCACAAAATCAGATGCAACTATTACACATAAAAAATAAAAATGGTTGCAACAAAAAAGAACAAGATGTTAATTGTTACAATCATTAGATCTCTTAAAAAGGAAATTTTTTAAAATGATTCATACAAAGAACAAAATCATGAGCTCCAAACACTTTGAATGATTGGGTATTTACCTGAGAACCTGAACAGATCACCATGATCTTCCAACAGTCATATTTTCTCCGAGTTTGGAACATTGACTTGGAATCCAAGAACATAAATGGTAATAATGTAAAATAATGTCTGATATCATTTTACATTACACCATTACAATGTAAAATATATTCCATAAAGATAATAATTAGTTTTTTATAAACAAAATAAAAACTTTAAGTCAATCTATTGGGATTCCTAACATATGTAATTATGAGGATTTTTATAAATCTGCATCTTATGGTTAATGGTTATATTATTATTATGATTATAAGAATTATTTTAGTATGTAATACATTATAAACTATCTTATAACTGATCTAATAAGTTGAATCCTATTTTATCGTTTCAATACTCATTACAATAATCATTATGAAGAATTTTAGTATAAATTATTCAACACTTTAGAACTATTTCTAAGTAAGTTAAAACATATATGTATTATAAAAAAAACATTCTAAAACCCATTTTTTACCAAATATATCAATATTAAACTATTTAAAAAAATGTTTTCATTTTCAAAATTAAAATTTATAGAAAAGTAATTAAATAAATATTTACTAAATAATATCCACCTTTTTTGGAAAGCATAAACCAAAATAATAACAAGAAATAAATACACTAAAATCATAAATTCATCATCTATTAGGAACTTTGTATTCATACATAAACAATAAATAAATATCTACCCCTGATTTTTTAATCAATTTTGAATACAATAACATATACGAATAACTCCCCCTTAGGATAAGAACTCCCTTTAAGGATCATGTTATCTTTATTATAGATATGTTTCTACCATTTACTTAAATATCTCCCCCATTCAATAAAATTATTCACCTTTGTGATTTTTAAAAAATAATGGGGAAAAACCTTGTAATACTTGAAATTGGTTAAAAAATAAATATAAAAAATAAAATAATAAAAAATGTAATAATTCACAAAATTAGGAAAGAATATTGAACCAATAAAAATTTGAAAAATAGTTAGACAAATGTATTTTGATGAGAAGAATAGTCTATTCATGTGGTTATAGAAAATAGTTAAAAAACAAGAGTCCTGAAAGGGAAAAAAATACCTATTCATAAATTTCATCATAATTTATGTGATTTTATTGAACTCATTTCGGTGTTAGTATAAATTCTTATGCTTTTCATCCTATATCCAAAAAAAATCTTCCAAAAACTGATGTTTCTATTTTTTTCATTCTTATATTTTCTTCATGCCAAGGAAGTCTTTTAGAAAATTCATTTTCTGAAGAATTGATTTCTCTATTATAAATTTTTAGTCTTTTTTTGAACATATTAATATAATTCATTATTCCATTCATCCCTCTATCTACCTGAGTACAATTGTCACTTGGATCATTGATAGACTAAACAAATTTTTTATCATTCTATAAAATCATTCATTAACTAATATAAATTATCTTCATATTCTTTTATATCCCTTATTGTATCTTCAAAATTCCAATTAGAAATAATGAGATTGGTGTTGAATTTTTTAGACCACTTCGTCACTTATCTATATGATTTTTTTCGAATCTGATTCAAAAATTAATGGGCTTTGAACTCATCTTCTTGTTCGATCACTTTCTCTTTCAACATGATTTTTTATTCTGATTTTTGATTAAGACAACCTTGAACCATCTGAAATTGAGACTCTAGATTTTGGAAATTATAAATTATTCCTTTAAGCATTTTTATTGTATAAATAATAAAATTAACACTTCTTAAACATGTTTTTCAGTATGATTCTGATTAACCTTCATCTTGTTCTCAAGGAGGAATGATGTGACAAGTCTCAATTTATTATTTAACTCCTTTACCTCATTTTATTTCATTACAAATTAATTTTCTATATATTTTAAACCCTTTTAATCCACATCTATATTATCAGAAATTTTCTGAACTTCAGCATCCTTATTAAAAATTATTTTTGAATTTTTATCATCTTCATCCATATTTGATGAAGATTGAGCTACATTAGTTATTATTTAATGAGAACTATCATAACATACAATATGATTATAATTAGAAGGTATTTCTGATAATGATGATTTATTCCTATACAAGGTTTTTAACAAATGAATATATTGAAAACATTTTCATTCACATAATTTTCATTATTTTGTTTTCTAACACCTTCATATTAATCGTATTTAATTCCAATTTATCTTCTTCATTATATTATTACATGCTATTAATTTCATAAATCTCTTCAAATTCACTTCTTTCTCTTTATTAAACTTGTCTCTCTCCATCCTCCGTTTCTTTTTTATCCTCCTGAATCTATTTTCTTCTATATTTAGATAGGGCTGACTAGTTAGAACTGGATCCGATGAGTTTTCCTATGGTCTATGAGGTATTGATTGATTTACTACCATTTACATTCCATTTTCTATGATAGAATGAACTCCATCCTTGAAAAAAAAAATCATGAAAAACTAAACTAGAAACCATAAATATTGGATCTAAAAGAAGAGAAAGATTTGATGAAACTTCCTCTGCACCATTCATCATGGAGTATTTAATAATAACACATTGAGATTTATTACACTGTTTAATTTCATTGGATCTATTTTTTGAACATTGCATCACGTAACTTGACAGAAAAATATTCACCCAAATCTAAAACAAATTAATGATCTCCTTATTTCCACTCAACTTTTTTCTTTCTCTATTCTTTAGCTACTTCATCCTGAAACTTCTTTTTTTTCTCCTCTTTTCTTGAAGGAGGGCATTCATCCATTATCCTCTTCTCTAGAAAAACCTAATCATTGTTCATTGAATTTATAAATTTTTATACTTCTAATGCAGTGGCCTGAGAATTGTTTACAAACATCATTGATTCAATATCAAAATCATACTTCAAACATTTCATTATATCATTACTAATAAATGAAATATTTTCTCAAATATAATTGAATATGTTTTCTATGATGAAATGTTTCATACTTTCATCAATCAACTTTCTTAACTGAAATGGAAAAATAATTATCTAATACTTTATTGATCTGTATTTAATATTCTTAACTATAAAAATAATAAAGCCTTCTAAGTTAATTTGTATCATGTTTAGTTTAAAATCAAATACATGTATGTTAGAGAGTATCACACTATCCCTATCTCATTTTCAATGGATAAGAAACCATTACATATAGAGGGCTATGACCCTATTATCTAGAGTAATATTAGTATCCTTTCTTGTTTCATCATCTAATACATTTTTAAACAATAACCATTTGGATCATTCTTTGTTAATTATACCCATTTATCTAGGTAATTTGTGTGATGGGAAAAAATTGTTTTCATTTTATGAAATCCCTTTTAATCATTCAGTTTCCCTACATGTCATATTATAAATTTTATCATTGAATTGGAATGAAAACCTTTCTTTTCCATCATCTTCAAAAACATGTTATGGATGCATAAAAATCACTTACTAGATCAAAGTAAATAAGATCATAATCATGATTTGTTTGTTCAATACATAAAAAATTGAAACTAGGGGACTCTATAAACATCATCAGATATAGATAATACTTTTTATAAAAATATTTTACTACCAACCATTCTCATAAAAAAAACATTTGTTGTAATCCTTAAGAGGTTCCATTTTACCAGGGATTGATAATAATGAATCAAACATGAAGATCTTTTGAAACTATGAGACATTAACTCTACCTCACATCAGGATAGAAGTATTGAGATAACTGATGAGGGGAATAGGGGGCCCAGATTATATATGCATTTCAGGTGACAGTTGATCACCCAAAAAGGATCAAACAGTAGAGATTCGATTGAACCAATCTGACTATTATGAAATTATTTGAAGATAGAATTTTATGGAGCTTGAGCTACAGATGTCTTAAAATACTATATCATATTAGAATTGAATATTATTAAAACATTTAGAAAAAAATTATCCAATCTAATGAAAATTGTAAAAAATGATCATGAATGTAAATGAATAGTACAAAAATAATGTGATAAGAAGAACAGTTTCCATAGTCATAAAGATAAATATGTTTTGATAAAAATGTCCATCTTTTTTTTATATTTAGATTCTATAGAAAATAAATGTAAGTGATCTGAATTAAATAATTAAACAGTTTATTTATATGTATAAATAAATGTTTATATAATATATATATATATATAATAATGAATAAAAAAATTTTGAAAACAAGAGTCCAACAATTTTATATTGTTATCAGATTTCAATGTTTATTTTATGAATAATAACATCAAAATATAATGTGAGTACATAAAACCCAATAAAATTTGATTTAGGAAAAATATAATTTAAAATAAATTGTTTAAAAAACAATAATTATATATAACCTCATATAAAAAGGAGTAACTTATTGTAATGAGATGTATATATATATATGAAATATCATTCCTAGATTATGTATCTTGTATTAAATATATATATATATATATATATATATCAAATTTCATTTTAAATTTATCATTCCTAAATTATATACCATGTATTAAAATATATCAGAGGGTAAGGGTTTATGAAAATATATTCAAATTGTTTTTACGTTCCAATGAATTATAAAATGATATATTCTTTGAGTGTTTAATCCATATGAATGTGATTCCTAATATCTATGTGTTCTTCATGGGAGTGATGTACATGGTTCTTACTTAATGTAATTGAAGTATATTTATCACACAGTATTTGAGTTTTTTTAAAAACTCATACCATATTTATTGAGTGTGAATTTCATCCACAACACTTAATCACAAGAACTTCTAGATACCACATATTCATAATTTTTAGTAGAATGTGAAACTAAGTTTTGTTTCTTACATGACCAAGAAACAAAAGAGTGGATTATGAAAAAATGAAATTTCTATAATTACATTTTCTATCCATTATAAAACGATGAAAATCCTCGTCTAAAAAATCTTGTAGTTGAGAATCATTACTAGAATAATAGAAAAGTCCTAAATCCAAAGTCCCCTCATGATAAAGGAAATTTTAGTTTTTATTTTTAAAATGGGAATCATTTGTATTCTTCTGAAACCTTTCACATAAGGTACAAAAAAACATTGAGTTTGGATGACTCTCTATTAATTATAGTAGGCATTCTATTATCCCTCTAATATTTGTTTGATCAAATGGTTTCTAAACCTTATGAAGATCAATTTTATTTGCGGTACTGATGCGATAAATAGTACTTTATATATTGGCATATCCAAATTTTTTAAGAAG
The DNA here is from genome assembly GCA_963277665.1 of Viscum album. Lineage (NCBI taxonomy): Eukaryota > Viridiplantae > Streptophyta > Magnoliopsida > Santalales > Viscaceae > Viscum > Viscum album. The sequence continues at coordinate 4,973,216 of OY728140.1, forward strand.
ATAATTTATATTCTTAGGTTGTGATATATAAGTAACTTTTTTGAAAAATTTGAAAACCAAGGAAAATGTTCACTAACCCATCATACCTATCTCAAAATCAAATTTTATAAGATTCTAAAAAGAATATGTTATAGATTTTTTAGTTGATCTAAATATAACATCACCATATTATATTTGAAAAATCAAAATATTTTTATTATATTTCTTTATTAAAAGATTTGGATCCTTGATTCCCGTAACATAATGTTTTGTTACAAAAATCATGTTAACCTATCATTCCAAGCAATATTGGATTCTTTAAGGTCATATAAAGCATTTGTATGGTTAGAAACATATTCTAAATATTTTCTATATTCATAACCATGTGTTTGTTTAACATAAAATTCCTCATGTACACATACATTAAGGAAATATCACTTCACATCCATATGAAAAATTGTGAAATTAAAGAATGATTTCAAGGCTAGTAGAATACATATTTATTAATGTCAACATATCATTGTATATGTTTTTTATATTTAATGACTTCTTATTGGATATATCATTTTCACCATGAAATTATTTATTTCTAATGATAATTCTATATTAATTTCATTTTGTTTCAGAAAACCCATTTACTCCTATTATAGATGTTTCTTTATGTCTTTCATCTAGGATATAGACTTGGTTCATTTATAATTCATTTAGATTATCTTCAATTTCTTTAATCCAATCCTCACAATATAATGATTCATTTTAATTTTTAGGTTTATTTTGAAAAAGAAAAGAATGATGCTCTATTTTATTTATTAAAGAACTTCTAGTCCTAACAAGTTGATTAAAATCATCGATGATATTATCACTAGGATTATTCCAAAGAAATAATTTACTTGGGTTTTGTCAAACCAATTCATAATCATAAGGTTGAAAATATTCCAGAGTAAATACATCAAAAAATATTTCTTCTATATTTTCATTATTGGAATAATTTTCCAACCATGGTGGATAATCATTTTTTTAAAAACCATTAGGGGATATTGGTTAGAGTAGTTTGATTTTCTTTTGGTTTCATCAAACATAACATTTATTTCCCCATATAAAACACTTATTTTTATAAAAAACTCTATATGCCTTAGAAATAGTTGAATAACCAAAAAATACACTTTCATCCGAATTTAGTGTGAATGTATGTAAATTATCTTTCGTATTAAATATGAATAATTTAAATATGAATACTCTAATGTAAGAGACTTTTGGTTTTTATCTTGTCTACAATTCATAATGCATTTTATTAGGAAGGGGTTGAATTAAAACATTATTTATAGTACACACAGTAGTACTAACTACTTCAACCAAAAAATGTTTAGCAATTTTGTACTAAATCAGAATTTTTCTTATTATTTCATAGAGAATACAATTTCTTCTTTCAACAACACCATTTTATGAGGAGTTATAGAAGATAAAAAGTTGTGTGTAATGACATTTTTAATAAAAAAAGTTCCAATATCAGAATTTACAAATTAACCACCACGATCACTATGAATAGTTATCAAGGGAATATTTTTATCATTTTTAACTTTTGATGGAAAAATTTTATAATAAAAAAGGATTCATATTTCTTTTCTAGAATAAAAATCCTATATGTTTCTATTATAATCATCAACCCAGATATATACATATTATTTTCCCCCAATACATCCAGTTTTTTGAAGGACTGAATAAATCCATGTGCGCTGACATTAAAGCATTAGTAGCTGTGACTTCACTAATAGATTTAATTATTTTCTTATATTTATTAATAAATTAAAAAGGGTCATAGATATTTTAAGAATTAATCCTAATATCGGATAGGTCCTTAAAAAGTCTTTCCTTAGTTAACTTAAATAAGTTTACAAGGTACCAATGTCCTAATATTCTATGTCATAACCAAGATTGATATTTCATTTCACTAAGACAATATATGTATTGTATCATATGGTCTTATATTTTGACTGTAATGATTCTCGTGCTGATGGAAAAAAGAACATATTCATCCTTGGAATAGGGTACTACACATGTATCCTTGAATATTGTCACAAAATGTTATTTTTTCAATTTTATTCTTGATAATATATTCAAAGAAAAATGTGTGTCCAGTAAAATTTATAGAACACCCACAATCCATATACCAAATATTATAATTTTTCTATTATTTCATTTTTTTTCAGAAAACCAAAAAAATTATGCTTTTAGAAACAAAACATTCTTATATCAATAAATATCAGTGAAGAAATTTATTTAGAATCCACATTTCTATTCAAAAATATGATTTATTGAAACCTAAATATTAAAAATTATTTAATGAAAATAATTTCATCCAATTTCCACCACTATGAGATTTATCATAAAATGGGGGGATTTGTTTCGAAAAAAGTGGATTTAAAAAAAAAATTATATATATAACAAATTCTGGATCAAGTTCCATGGGGAAAATGTTTTTCTACATTTTATCAAAACATTCATTATCAAATGTATTGTTTTAAAATAGTGTTCTTAATGAAAAAAGATTATGATTTTAGGTTTAAAAAAATTCATATCCTCTTGAGTAATAGTTTTGTAATGGAGTTTTTCAAAAGTAGTTTATAAAATTTTCTTTTGAGAATTTTTTTAAATAAATAATAATTGTTATATTTTTTTATAAATATCCATATCTTGATTTTTTGAATGATTAAAAACCTATTTTTATAATTATAATTTTATAATATTCCTTATCATGATTTTTTATAAACATTACAATTCTTATTTTCTAGAAGTTTTTAAAAATAAGATAATTCTTCATATTAAGGTAATTCATTTTCCTTTGAAGATAATTATTATTCATTAGAAGATTTTGAAATTTTTTCATTAGGGTAATTTTCATTTAAAGGAAAATAATTTAAGGATTATTCTATGTGCACCTAAACCCTAGAGTATTGATTTTCAGAGGGTATTGTAGAAATGAGAACAATATTCATTTTTTTGAAATTTTCATTATCATAATAATTATATGAAGAGTATACTCTAAGAGAACTATTCGAATAATAAGTATTCCTGAAATTATTTCCATTTGACTTATAATAGTTTCTTATTCATATCATAATTTATTTATTTTCTATCATTTCTTTTCAGTTTTGGAAAATAGGTTCTTATATGTCCAGATTTCTTACATTCATAACATGTAACATCATAATCATTCTTTTCACTTATAACATTGTCAGTTTTCTTATAATGATACTAAATGTATTTCATAAAAACTGTCATGGTCATAATTCCATCAATATTACTAGTTACTTTATCATACTATTCAAAAACACTAGAATCAGGTTTTATAACAACCTTATTTTTTTGAAGACTTGACTAATTGTTCTGGTGTTTGGGATTTGGCAAGAAGTGTAGTGGTATTTAATAAAACACTTGCATTCATATTCTTGTATTTCTCAACATATCTCTTTAATCTACCCGCATACTGCATAATGTTACAAATTAATTTATCAAGAGTAATATTACGAACCTTTCTTGAGTCATCAATAGCTATCCTCTTAGACTCACATTCTATTGGCATGATATCAATGATTTTATCAATGAGGGTCTCCTAATCTAATCCTTTTCTTGGAATAGAAAAAAGACTATTAAAAGTCATCATGAACATTATATGTATCTGAGAAACTGATTCACCTTATATAAATTTAAAGGGTTGATAATAGGCTCTAAAAATGGATCTTATAGATTCAATATCTTTTGAAGGTATAAAGTGTATAAACTATATCTTCTTCTAAATACAATTAGCTACTTCACAAGAAGAAATATAGTTATATATGTTTCATCTCATATAACAAAACAAAGATGTTTTTAGCAAGCAATTCAACTGATATTCTATCTTCTCTTGGTAGTAAAGGCTCTAACATTATTATAAGGTATTTTATAAACACCATTCGCATAGAGACATTATTTACTCCTGTATTGAAAAGAAAATAGTTAATTATATACTTACAATATTCATAATCAACACAATATAAAATTGGTGGACTATTGGGATTGACATTATATATAGGTCTGACATTAAGTCATATCAACATTCAATAAAAGATAAAAAAAATTATTTTACACAATAAATGTTACTATAAAACAGACTTATAAACAAAATGTTTATAAAAAATTTAAAGTTACATTCCAAGGTAAAGATGATAAATGTTTATAATGTATATGAGTAGTGGAATCTAGAGTTGATACCAATTATTGGATAAAAATATGATTAGTATTGTTATTAGGATCGAATAATTTATTCTAGATGAAATTAATACAAGATTGGGTGAATTTTAGTTTCTAAAACATTAGTTTAAAATATTTTAAACTAAAAAAATTCACCAATCCTAATTATGAAATAGGATTAGATTTTGAAGTGGCCCTCAGTACATGTTTATTAGAGTATCATAATCAGATTTGTTATGATAACATCAGAGTAAAATAATTTCAATCAAATGATAATATCATACTCCGAGTGGATATGATTATATCCGGGTAAATAAATAGTAATCAGAAAAGTCCAATCAAAGTAAAAAGATTGTATTCAAGATAGTCTTGATTAATTTATTATTTCTCAAATTCACACCAAATATGATTTAGTAATTTAGATTTAATTTATCATAATTATATTAATTACAATAAAATAAAAACATTCAATGCATAGTGTAATTGAAATAACTTGTTAGAAATATGTAAAATAGATGTAAAAATATGATATTAACTTATAATCAAAAGAAGGAGCCTATTTTAACATTAAGATTAATGTTTCCACAAAACCTTATAAAATGTTCCCATATTTTATACTATCAAGAAATAATGACTTTTCTCAGGAATAAATTCTCTCAATATGATGATAAGATTCATATATCTTCCTATCCTCAACAACCCTTGATTCGATGGATCATATTCTCTCTTGTTATCCCAGTAGTGCCTCGATCAAGATGAGAATATCTCTATCTTACAAGCCCTAGAATCCCTCAATTGTGTTGTAATAATTAGATGAAACTATTAAAAAACAAAATAATCTAAATAATTATGAAAAATAAGAAAAGTTTTTTCATGTTTTCAATTTTATGAGCTCTCATAAGGGATAAATTCTCAAATGTGTCACACACGACACAAAATCATTATCTCCGAACACTTAGAATGATTGGTTATATAGAGTTGAGCTTTAAATGGTCATCTTGATCCTCCGAAAATCATATTTTTATCACTTTTATTGCATGGATTTAGAAACATGACAATTAAATTGTAATGTTATAACTAAATTTCTAATTCCATTTTACATTACAACATTATAGTGTAAGAGAGGTTCTATAATGGTAGAATATAGTTTTCTGTATTTAGAATTTAAATATTTTTTCAATCGGATGGATTTAATTACATATGTCATGAAGATGCCTTTTATATTTTTTATCTCATGTTGATTGATTCTATTATCAGTTTGATTATATGAATTCTTTTGGTAACAAAAAAAATAAGGAATGTCTAAAAACTGATCTGATATGGCGAATCCAATTTTTATAAGTTCCATAGTCATTACTATAATCATGATGAATAAAATTACTATAAATTCTCGAATACATGATACATATTATTATGTATGGTAAGACATATATTTTTGATACAAAAAACATTTTAAAAACATTTTTAGACAAAAGAAGTTAGTAAAAAATTATTTAATAAATAATATTTGATTTCTAAAACAAAAGGAATGGAAAAGTCATAAAAATAACATTTGAATTAAAATTTATATATATCTAAATTTTTGAGATCACAACATCAAATATTAATAAATACCTTTAAATTTATTTCATATATAATTATACATGATATTATTCCAGTATATTATCAATGGATACATTTTTTGTCTATGATTATTGGTAAATTCTCTGTGTTTTCAGTTGTCTACCTTTCTATATTGATTATACATTATTAACTATATATAACAACAAATGTATATAATCCTTACCTAGAATTTGAGGTATTCAATTTTTTCTATTCCCTATGACATGAATATAAATTCTTTTATTGAGTTCATGGATTCCTAATGTTTTCCATTACTATGTTTTCTGTTTTATCCCCAATGTATAATTTTCATCATGTATGTACATGGATCTACATGCCTACAAAACTGACCATTCCTTCAAGATTATAACCCTTATATAAATACAAATGTAATAATTTATCCACCTGATTAGTGACATTAGAGTCAGGTTCATTAAATTTTTTTATTAGAAGTTGTTAATTATTAACCTGTGAAACTAGAGTTAGGGAAAATTAGATTACGTAACATAACCTGAGGATAAATATTAAGGAAATTGTAGAACAAAATGCTAAAAATTTTATAATAAAATACTATAATCATTTTTTTTGAAATACCAAACTCTATATATTTTATAATTATATATTTTTCTAGAATAGTTGTACATAGGGGTGATAGAATCAAAAAGGGTTCGTTGGGATCTGAACTGATAATCACCTGGTGAACAAAAATTGGTCCTTATTATTCACTTAGTTTGATATCCCAAGGGGATTTTCATAAGATAAATCAAATTTTACTTGAAATACATATTTTAGAATTTCAAAATATTTTTATGGTCTAAATATATTCATAATAAAAACATTTGTTATATTTTATGATTAAATATACACTAATTTTCAATTTATGTTAAGTATTACACCATATTTAGAATTATACATTATGACTTTAAATTCATAAATAATTTAGATAATTAAATAGTTTCCATTAATTACAAATTTTGTCTATAAAATGATACTGTTGAACATTCATTACCAATATATAAATTTATCTACTAATTATACAAATATAGTGGGTGTTGGAGCTTAGTAATTCGTAAAAATATTATTTTTTAAATCCTTGTATAAAAAATAAACATAAATTAATGGATAAAAAATATTTTCTTCAACATGATTATTCAATGATAGATTCGCTCATTTAATATAATTCCCCATCATTTAGTTGTTCTATTAATCCAATGATAGTTGGGTAATGGATTAGGTCCCTTGAAAATATATTTCTAACTTTGGGATGTTATAAAAAGAAAATGTATATACTTTCAAAATTTTTTATCTAGGTATATAATGATCAATGAAGGCTATTGATCCATATCATTAGGGTTAATAGTAAATAGAACACGTTAAATAGAGAACCATAATGAAATATTTGAAAAATATTTTTCTAATGAAAAGTAGGGGAAAAATATTGAAAAATCCTAAAATTATTGTTAATGGATGGAAACATTTAATTTGGCTTATTATTATACCTTTACAACACTAGTCACATATTATAAGGATTATATAAGTAATATGAAATTGGATATTGGGCATTTTTTGATGTGGTTAATCCATGTATTGAATTGGAAAATGATTCTAATATGTTTTAATTATTTGATGAAATAGTTTTATGTTACATCAAATTAGAGATGGGAATTTTTAAATCTTGTATATTAGATAAGAATCAAAATAAGAATAGATAGTATATACCACAAGAAAAAGATCAAAAATCAATTAATAAAAATAAAAAAATAATTTCCATCATGTGAAAATTGTTGGAAGAAAGATCATGGAAAATGTACAACTGAATTTTATTTTTTATAACTACTCTATAAAGGGTCATGACTTCAAGGTAAATAAACAAATAAATTATTTACGATTCATTTAATATAGATATGTTTGTTATTATTCAAACAAATAACAATTGTGTCAAGGGAATATACAATATTAGAGGATTATATGAGAAGGCCAAGCTTATGTAATTACTACAACTAATGTTGAAGTTCTAATTTTATGTTGGAATGTAATATATTAATTTAATAAAATTTATCTAATGATTAATTTTATTTTAGATATTTTTAAACTTTTATGTCTTCCATGTTTTCCTTAAAAATAGATATTTCACTAGAAAATTAAAAATTTATTGTTTTTTCAAAACTCTCAGTTGAAATGTTACTACAATAATAACATGTTATGTAGTTCCCATATTGAAACACAAATGTTCTATATTTTCTAACTATATAATATACCTAGAAGTAAATCTGATATAAACATTATAATGGACTGTATTTCAAATAATTATGTAAAACAATTCATTAAATGATAAAGATATGATTATTCATGTTGATGATTTGGAATGGACTGTATTTTGGGGAAGACCACATCATCTGAGCCATGAATAGATGCACCCATAGTATCTATTCTGCATTAGGATATTTGGAAAGAAGATAAAAACTAATCTTGGTATTAAAAATGTATTGTTCAAACTAGGGATCTAAAAAAATTATTTCAATACACTGATTTATTTCTATATGAATTACATGGACATCAACCAGAGAATGCAGTTGAGTTTTTTTTATAGATTTAATCCTTGAGGAAAGAATAATATCAAAGGCTCTCTAAAGAATGGACAATATGGAATTACTGTAGTCGAAGAAAAAATTAGAGAATTTTGTTTTGATAAGGGATTTATTGGACCATGTGTTTCACTGTGGGGATCCATTGATCACTTTATTTATAATAAAATTGATCCATGATGCTATTTATGATTATAGGGAAATTAATTTTATTATGAAAAATAAAAATTTTCATTTTCCTCACATTGATTATTTATTTTATTATATTCATGGATCTCAATATTATTCAATGATTGACCATTGTTTTCTTTATAATAAAATATATATAAATAACAAATACATTCTGAAGACAATATTCTTATGGGGTATGAAAAATATGATTTATCCCAAATTCTATTTGTATTGAATAACACACCATCCGTTTTTATTTATATAATAAATACATTATTCATGGAATATATTGATAATTTAATTTTTGTATTAATTGATGATATATTACTGTACTCTATGGGTTATGATAACCATGAGAATCATATACATATCATTCATGATGATCATAGATAAAAAGTGTTGTATGGGAAATTTGTAAAGTGTGAATTCTAGTTACATGATGTTATTTTGGCCATATTTTAAAAATGGATGGAATCTTAGTATATTCTACAAAGGAAGTCAATGAAAAATAATGGAACACACCAATGAATAATAATGAGGTATGTAGTTTAAATGGTATTTCATGTAACTAGTTGTGATTCATTTTGACTTTATCATATTTTGATAGCCCTTTAACCAATTACACATATAAAGGGTTTCAGTTTTTATGTATAAAGGTATGTGAATAAATATTTTTTGAATTGAAGTGGGGTTTGGTCAATGCTCTGATTTTGACTCTACCACTAGAAAGTGATTTTTTTGAGATATAGAGATGTTTTAATGAATTGTATTGGATATTTCCTTATAGAAAATGATAATGTTATAAAATATGACTTAAGGTAGTTTCTTATTAAAAACAATCCATGCCTTGATATTGAGCAGGTAACCATAATATTTTCATCCGGGAAATGATGGAATTATCTCTGTGGGGGATGATGTGAAAAGTAGACATTAAATAATAGCCTAAAATACATGCTCTCTTTAAAAGAGATAAATATTAAAAAAATGTGATGGCTTGATCTACTGAAGGTTTACCATTTCTCAATAAAATACAAATGAGGTAATTAATATAATGCATTAGATACATTTAAAAGGAATTATTATAGAGTATAATGAAAATATGGATTGAGATGGATCTTATGATAATTTATTTTGTAAGGATGAATATGTGAATTTTTAATTAAGGGGTGATATAAATAAATTTTCAAGTGGTTTTGAAAATACCTTCATTAGAATAGATAAAAATGTTCAATATATAATAATGAAAATTTTCATAACAAAATTTTGTAATGGTTTATGGGAATTTAGTTGATCTCACTTATCAATATAGAGTTCTGAAATTTTTAAATAGACTGTTTTTTGAAAATATAATCTATTAAAAGTATATAATTAGAGAATTCTAATAACTATAATTTATCTATACAACCTTGTAGTAGAAATATGTATTTGGATATTAGGGTACTTTTTTGTTGTATAACATGATGTGGGTAATTTCCTATTATATATTAAGATGAATGGTTTGTCAAAATATTAATATTGAGATACAACAACCATGATGATGAATGAAACCTTATCTAATTCCAATTTTGAAATTGGACGACATTAATATGGACATTATGATGGGATTACCAAATACACCAAGAAGGAATGATTCAATATAAGTTATTGCTGATCTCCTTACCAAATCTACACAATTACTCACTATAAGAGAAGATTTAAAACATTATCGCCTTATAAGAATCTATAAAAATTTTGTTTCAATATATCATGGTGCACCTATTTCAACTATTTTTTATCATGTTTCTTGATTTTTATCTAAATTCTTAATGCGACTTTAAGACAATTTTGATAAGGAGATTCATTTGATCACCACAAACCATACTAAAACTAACCTATAGTAAAAAACCACTATTCAAACATTACAATACATGTTGACGCCATTATTACTTGACTTTAAATTTATTTGTGGTCACTATTTAAATTTGCTTCTTTTTTCATATATTTGTATTTTCATTTCACGTATTCATTTAAAACTGTATAAAGCATGACATAAAATGATATAAAATACTCATAATTGTTGGGAATACATCGGTGAAAGGAATTGTGTAGGTCTTAAACATGAGTAGAATACTATTAAAATGGTAAAAGATATTCATGATCATATTAAGTTACCTGAAGGGAATCAATTGTGTTATTCCAATAACTAGAGTAATGATTTGATAAGTCATGTGAACAATCAAATTTTCATAAGTGTATCACCATAGAAGGGAATTATATGGTTTTTTGGGAATGCTAATATAATACCTAGGTACATAAAAACATTTTAAATTTCTGAATAGATAAGATATGTGTCTTACTAATTATAAATTACATAAAACCGCTATAAATGGCATGATGTGTTCCATATATAATTTATACAGAATTACATTCCACACCCAATGTGTGTTCTCTACTCTGATTAAATAAAATTGGAACCTGATATATCTTACTATGGAGAGACCATCTAGATTCTTGACACTAAAGAGAATTATTTGAGAAATCAGATGAATCAAATGAAAATGGTAGCTCTTATAAATAAAAAAATTGGTAATTAAAAATTGGTACTATAGGATGTTATGAATAAGAACCACCTTAATGTTTCTAGAAAGTGATATGCATGTGTATTTTAAGGATGAAATTTTTATAATGGGAAAGAATGTAACAAACGAGGATGAATTATAGCACGTCGAAATAAAATTTTAATAAATCTATAAGATAATACATAATTATTATTTAGTTGGAAAAAATTTCTAATTCAAGATGGTGAATATTTATTTTTAACACATGTGGTAAAAATAAGCATAGATTGATTTTATAAATTTTTAATTATAAAATTTCTTTTATGAATAATTAAAAATGTAGTATTTACATATTCTTAATTTTATTTATAATAATATATTATAGTATAATAATTAATAATTTTTTAACTCTCAATAAAAAAACTGAAAAAAACATTCGATGGTTAAAATTTGAACTTTTGAGTAAACTTGATGTTTTTAGAGAATTGTTTTTGTTTAAATTTTCATATTTTCTATCCATGTAATTATTTGAAATATTGTTTAATTATGAATTATTAAAATACATTTTGATTATTATATATCTAACTATGTGAATTTCAATCCATCTTAGGATGATTACTAGTCATATAGTTAATATAAGATCATTATATGCATGAACAGCAAATTTCTTGAAAAACTATTTATTGAGGAATTTAATGATTATTTTTTTATTATGTTCATAAAAATTATATATATAAATTCATTGATTTCATATTTACAATAATAATATTTTATTTTATGTAATATGTTTTTTATAAAAAAATGCATAATAAATATTAATAATAGTGGAAAATTAATTTCAATGGTAAATATTAAAAGATGTTGTTAGGGTTAAAATTAGATTACTTGTGGGGGGGAGGGTAAACCAAAAGATTTTCTCAATTTTTCCAATTAAAATAGTCAAAATAATTTTATTTCCAAATTTCAACCTTACCAATTAATATATTATAATCTATGATCATTTGTAATCATTTGTTTTTGAATAAATTTATCATTTTTAATTTTTTAGGGAGATTTTCATGTGGTTCCCAAGAAGCTCTCATACCCTAAATATAAAAGGGAACATAATACCCTATATTATTTAAAAATATTATAAAAAACCAAGTTATTATGGAATATGACTATAAAAATATACTTAATTTCTTTGATAAGAAGCACGTCATGCAACAATGAGTCTTAATGAATCAAAATATACTATTATTATAAATAATTGAACCTAATTATCAAAAAATAATGATTAATTTTTTTAATGAACAGTAATAAGAGATGTTTTAATGCTTTTGATAATTTTTTTAAAATAATAAATAATATTTATAAAAAATATATACTTTCATGTAAAGTCAATATATGTTTCAAAATGTTTTTTTATCAAAAATATTTTTTTTGTATTTTTTAAAAGAAATAAAGCTATTTTTCCAAATTTTAGAATATATATTTTAAACAATAAACAGAATTTTTGTAATCCACATGTCAATATTATATTAAGGTGATTTTTGATAAATTATTTAAATATTAATTTTTTGATGAATATTAAATGTACTTTTTTTAATAGACATTTTATTTTCATTAATGAAATTACAAAGTTTTATTTTAATTTTACATTTTTTTTATATTCATGTTAGTTCAAAAATATTATATTTAGTCTATTTAATTTAATTGGGATTAATTTTATGTTAAAATACGTTATAAAATCTATTTAAAAGTTTGGAAGCTTTTTCTTTAGGGAGTCGCTATTTTGTTGTGTCTTCATGTCTAATTATTTATTAAATTTCTCCACTTCTGTGAGATTAATTTTGAATATTGGAAACTATATTTGTAATTTTAGTATTTTTATTTATTTAATATGTTCAATTTATTTTATATCCAAAAATTAATAGTAAAAATTGTAACTATCAATTAAGAAATATAGGAAAATAGTATGTTTATTTTGGGTTAGATAAAAAGATTCTGGTATGTTTTCTTGTCATACAAGAATAAATATATTTGTATATACATTTTTAACCATATTCTAGCCAAATTTTGAATTTAGTTTTCATTTGAATCATTATTATTTCGAGTGACTCTATTAAATTAGATTCATTTTTGGAAATTTTAAAGAAGATTCCAATGGTGTTCCATTCCACACCTGAAAAAATAAATTATCATATCCTCTCTTCTACACACTATAGTATTTTTTGGGATCTCCATATACAAACCAAAACCATTATTTCACTCCAATAAAATTTGATATAGAGACTTACATATCAATATAATGTTCATTATTTAATATTTCTTACAACTAAAATGATAACTATGTGGTTAGGGATTTATATTATAATAAAAAAATTTATTGTGGTTTTCTATGATTACATTTATGATGATGAAATAATATGATGTATCATTCAATAAATACATTAATTTTGTTCGTCTATGCTTATATATGTATTATACCGTATTCCCATTCAATTTAACATCATACAATACTCAGGAGACTAAAAGAATGTTTTTCAGAAAAGTAAACAATATTTTTCCCTGTAGTCGAAAAAACTTTGACTTCCATGTACATGTATTCTAAAAAAATTCAATATACATTATATTATTATCTATTTATTGTTTAATGAATATTTTCCCCATTTTTTGACATTGCAAAATTGGTTTAAAAGTAATCTATTTTTCATTCTCTAATAGTGGAACTTTTTTATTATTACCAAAAATGTGAATGGAATCTTATGTTTTATAATGCTTGACATGAATGGTATTTTCATCCTTAATAAAATATATACTATTAAAACATTTCATTACATGTTTTCCATATATATTTTCAATTAAAATATTTTCATTATTAATTAGAGATTTTTATATTTTCAATATGGGAGTTGAAAATCAAAAAGATAATTTTCACATGAAATGAATAATTTGATTTTTCAAAATCATTTCTATACATGAAGAACTAAATTCATTTTAATTTAATTATACAAGAAATATGATCCCCTAATAACATCTGTATTATTTAACTAGATGGTATACTATTATAATCAAAATATTTTAATGAGACACATTCTTTTTCAATGATTTATGCTATGATGATTTTAAGAAATGATTATGAATCTCATTTCTTTTTTTACCAACTCTACAACAATGACTTGCGTATGAAACCAATTTCCATTAATATGCTATGATAAGATAAATGTTTTAGGATCTAGTGTAAAGAATATATATATATCTGTGTGTGTTATTTTAATTATGTTATTGGTGGGAAATATATATCCCTCAAATTAATTTTCTAATGATCGATATCCTAATATATAAATAAGACTAGAATGTGTACTAATCCCTATACAGTAAGGGCCTCTATTAAATATGATTATCTTGTTAGTTAACCTTTAATAATTTTATTATTGGGGGAGTGAACCCATTATACTATGATATACTTTTCAATGAGCCTTGACTACTTGGTATATATTTTTATATTCATTTGTGTATTCCATATATGTATTTATTATGAATGTTTTATTCTCTCAATGTTTCTATTATTTGACTCCACTATGATTAATGACTTTTGAACTACAATGATTTATTTAATGACTCATGTTTCTAATATGCGATATGTAGGGTAATGTTTTTTAAATGTTATTCTCATAATTTCATAACCTTATGATCATTTTATGTTGATATCTTCATTGGTTACCCTTATCCATAATTAGTGATCAACCATTCTTATGTTTCCTTTTCCCAGGTAGTGAATAAAATTATTAAGAATGATATGTCTATGAACTCCTTTTATTATGAAGATCATAGTGTGAGGTTATATATATCACTTATAAAACATTTGCTTACATGTCTATGTTTATTTATATATATATATATATGATATGTACAACTATGGAATTGTTGAATACGTTATTTAATGTATACTCATATAATAGGATGTATCATCTATGTTTGAAAATTATTATACACCATAAAGGTTATCAAAAAATGTATGAATTAATAAAATAAAAACAATAATGAAAAAAATTTATTCATATCCCTAGACATATATTAGAGGATATGTCTAGGGTTATTATAATGTACAAGACATTTTCTTAGAATTTTGATTATTGATAAAGTATATGGTTTCAAGGAAATAGCATCCTTGTCCAGATACTATAAGAGGATGTGGTCCAAAAATAGTAGTACTCTTGTTTAATAACTAAAAAATGGTGCATTGAGATAAAATCTATCATCACCTGGTGCACAAATAAGATAATTAAAATACACATAGTTTGAAACACCCATGGGATGTTTTTTAGAAATTTATAGAATCTTTAATAACCATTGTAAAGATTTGAATTAGTTATGACCATGCTTTACCTAGGATAAACCTAATATTTATTATACTAAAAATAATTTTTCATTAACTATACATCCTATGAATTAATTTTTTGATTAATCAATCTTATAAAAGACTCATTAAGGTTACAAAAACAATATTTTTTAGTATTGAATTGAATACGGAATGATTAAGTTGAGGTTGTAATAGGAATTATAAAATATTAAACAATATTATTTCTGGATAATAATATTTATTTACATATATTAGGAAAATTATATAAGAAATTTAATTTATATCATAAAATATTTGATGTTTATTATGAAATTAAATACACTAATATTTCAATGAGTTCATATCTATTAAATGACTCCCACTGGTTTATGTTTGTAGGATTGTGATTCTTAATTTTTCTTGTTCTCTATATCGTTAAATTTTATGTTATTTTATAAAAAAACTTGAATTTCCCAATATAAAAAAACCAAAAATTTAGATGGAAGGTATGTAACATTTAATATTCAAAACAAATATTTGATATTATATCATTTTGACAACCAATATTAACATTTAATGGAAATTTGATCCATTGTAAGGGAATTTATTCCAATTGAAAAGGATTTTTTTATCATAGATGGTTAGGGAGAAAATCAAAAGTGATGATATTCCAATTTTATGGGAGTTTATTGATGCCGTTGTAAAATAGTCTCTTAGTCTTCCACTAAATTTTGAGGTTGAGTTATCAATTGAACTCATACCCTATAGTACACTTATTTCAATTACTAACTATAAAATGTCACTTATTATGTTGCAAGAATGGAATAATAAACTCCTGGAGAGCCTTAATAATGAATTCATTCATACAATTGTGTCACCTTGGGGTGAACCCATATTTTTAAGAAGAAATATTGATTTATGTGAAATTTCATTGGTTATTCAGAATTAAACAAGATCATAATCAACAAAAATACCCTCTACCCCAATTTAATTGATTTTTTTATCAACAGTGTGGAGTTCTATACTTTCTCATGAATGATCATAATTTTGGATATCATAAATTTATGTTATATAAGGAGGATAAACCCAAAATAACATTCCCCAAAATTTATGGACAATATGAGGGTATTCCTAATCCATTTGGTCTTACTCATTCCTCATCTATCTTAAGGGATTCAATGAAATTAGTTTTTATAGATTACCCTAACGGGTTTTTGGTAGTCATTATTAAAAATATTCTTACATTTTTTATGATAAATAATGTGCATGAGGGAAACATGATAATTTTAATCAGTACCATAAAAAAGATGAAACATTATAAAAAATTACAATGTATAAATTTTGGTAACAAAATGTTTCAATTTTTTCGTATATAATATTAACAGAGTGATTATATGTGGATATATCAAGGGATACTTCTATTGAATCATTTATCGGACCAAACATTGTGACTGTGATCAAATTTATTCGTATTTTGGATTTATATTATGAAAGGATTATGGATAATTTATCATAGAATACTAATCTCTTCAAAATATTATCATAGAAGAGAGCGAAGTTCCACTAGACAGATGAATGTGAGAAGACATCATGTAACTAAAGAGAAGGTTATTCGACACATATATTATTAATTTACCTAATAGTATATATTCTTTTGTAATATAAATTAATCATTTAATATGGTGATTGCTTATGCCTCATGAAAATGTAGTGTTTAAGGGAAAAATTAAATAATATCACAATCTTGAGGTAGTTGATAATCGTTTTCCATTAAATATATAGAGATATTATCTCTTTGGTGGGAAATACTTATATATATAGTTATTATAAATGATTTATGTATATATTTACATATAATGAGACTAATAGTCACTAGAGTTGTTGCATGGAACTGATTAAGAATTATGACTAATGAATAATTTACGACCTTAGGAAGGAGAACAAGTTGTATGATTCTTTAAGTCGAAAGGATCAGGAAATATTATCCATGATGAGGATCACAAAAACCCCAATTTTTTTGTATTTTTAATGGATAGATACAAAAATCATGAAGGAAGGTAGAAAATATTATCTTTCTTATTTAGCATTTTATCCACCTATAAAATTAATGACTTAATATTTGAAAAAATAAAACATACATGTATTGAATAAGAATAAAAATTATCACCTGGTTACCCTTAATCATGTTTTAAAGATGAGTTTTATAAGAAGTTAGTTTTCTCCACCCATACATGATTTTACGAATGTGTAGTAATTGGATTTTCAAAATTCTCATTTATCAATTTAAAATATAAGTATACAAATCTATAAGGATTCAATATAGTTTTTAGTGGAATGAAAGGTAGAGATATTATACATTGTATTTATCTGATTAATTGGGATGTAGAAAAGTTTAGGTTGAGAGAATGAACTATAAGAGGAGATTATGACCATTTTACATAACAAAATGGAAGTTTAAAAACAACCATACGGATTTTATCTTCAGACACCCTAAAACATCTAAAGGGAACAATACTATATGGGTTGCAGTTGATCTCTTTACAACTTCAACACACATAATTTATATTAGATATGATTTTCCTCTATATCAACATGAAATTATATATCTTAATTAATATTTATGGTTTTATAGAGTACCCTATTCTTTTGTATCTAATTGTGATCTAAGGTATATCACAATGTTTCAGAGAATTCAACATAATACACTAGATATGATGTATTATTTTTGAAAAAACATATTTTTTTAGATATATGGTAACTTTGATAGTTCCATTACACCGCTTGGATATATTCTGATATATTATTCTATGTAATTCCAAGGTGGTTCATATGAACATCTAATTTTATTTATATTTCTTGAAATAATAAAATTTATTTAAGAATTCAGATTGATCATTATGAATCGATCTATATAAAGAATTATAAACCAAGAATATTTTATGATCATGTTGGAAAATAAATCTTTTTGTAATAAATTTGGTTTCCAAAAATAGCAAATATTGTTAGAGTTCATCAATAATACATAAGTGTGGTAAAATTTTGATATAAGTGTTATCCTAAAAATAAATAAAAGCATTTCTGATTCATTTTTGTTGAGATGGTGGTTCTATGGATTTCTCCATGGAATAATTTTATAATATTCAGAAAAAATTGAAACATATTCCATTTGTATATTTTTAATGGTTATATTATTTATTAAGTTGGGATGATTACTATTTTCATAAAACTTCAACTGAACATATCTCAAGTCCATGATGTCTTATATGTAACTTTCTTGAGGAAATAGATAATTGATCCTTCAAATGTACTGAGCATAGATGTAGTGCAACTTGAGTAGTTTTTCTATTCTTGGGAACAATAGATTGGTATTATTTATCGTACAGAGAAAGTGTGATGAAATAAGACCACACTCATGGTAAATGTTTCATGGTGAAGCCATCAACATGAAGAAGAGTTATGAGATCCTTAATATATGAAGAGGAATTAGTATAAAAAATATTTTATTATTTTAAAATCATGTAATGGGTAACTTCAATTTTAGGGGATGTAATATAACACGATGATATTTTTTGAAAAATAAAATAAGTTTAAATTTTATATATCTTTTATTACATGAAACATCTAGTTTTAATGAACTATAATGTAGTATTAAAATTATAATAAAATAATAATGTTATAACCTATCCCATAAATTTTGGAATATAAATAGGGAAAACCAAATATAAAAAAATATTTACAATTTTTATATCTAAATAAAACATATTCATAGAAAAGTACATAAAACCCGACCATTCTTCAAATACGTTAAAATACATTTTATCCAAAAAAATATTTTTTATATCATTTTATGATAAAATACGAAAATTAATTTTTTCTAATTATGAAAATTAATTTTAAATATAAAAATCCTTTTTGTAATTTACTTGTCTAAAAAGAGTGAATTTTTTATACTATTTGGTAGAAATTATTTATTTGATGAAAACTGATATATAATTAATTATGATGAAAATATGTTTTCATTAGTAAATATAAAAGTAATTTTTTTAATTTTAATTAGATTTTAATGTAAATTTATTTATATAACAATATTATTAATTCAATTAAATTCATTAGAATCAATTTATTGTTAAAAAATGTTTTATAAAATATATATTGTTATGGAAATGGTTTTATTAAAAAATTGATTTTTTGTAATGTCTTTTATCATTGTTATAAATTAAATAATCCTTATATAAAATTTATTTTTCAAAAATGAATAAAAATTTGGAATAATAAAAAATTATATTATTCAATAAGTGAAACATAGTTATTATTCAAAATTAATAGTTAAATTAGTAAAAATTAATAACCATGGTTATAGATAAAACATGTTTTTTAGTGGTTAAAACAAAATATAAGTGTATTTTTTCAATTAAACAAGTCTAAGTCCTATATTGAGGACATATTTCAATATTATCATTCACCATATTCAAATAAATTTTAATTTTTAATCGTAAATAATTGTAATTTCTTTTTTGTATTTGGATTATTTTAGAAATTTCCTAGTATATTCTAAGTGGGTTACAGTGCCCACTTAAAAAATAAAATATCCTCATATATTCTCTCAAAAATCTAAAGTCTTTTATTATTGACCATGACATACCCAAAACCATTCATTAATTACCTTCAAAATTCCAAGATACCTTATATAAAATAGGAATCCCTCTTAATGATGAATTAGGTATAAACCAAAATATGTTGTCTAAAAAAGAGGATGTATGAATGTGTATGAAGGATGTTGATGCATTTTATGAGGGATTTCTATCTCAATTTTATAAAATTGTGACACAAACCAAATTCAAAACTTTTTTATATGTTGTGTATATTAGTCAATAAAGTATTTTTGGTTCTTCTTTTGAAAATATTTTCTATTTACATATACATCGATAGTTCACTATTTCACATGGCATATGATTCAAAATATATCGATATTGTAGGGGATTTATGTTATGGTCTTATTGTGTATCCATATGGTTTATTATTAGGAATTATGTGATAAATACATATGATTTATTATCCCTTAAAATTGTTAATTTCATTATCCATTTTTCATTTATGAATAACACATGATTCTCTCTCATTTCCAACTTTGTATAGACTCAACATACAATGAGTTGGTTTAAAAAAATGTTATTCTTTTTCTCTATGGTAAAAAAAAACTTATCATCTATGTCCATGTTTTATTAAAATATTAAAAATATTATTTTTAATATTCTCATTTTATATATTAATGAAAATTATCCCATGCTAGTATTTCCACAAAGTGGTTTATAAGGAATCATCGTATCATTTTATGAATGAGGCTTGTTTTTATTTTTAACAAAAAAATGTTAAAGGAATATATATTTTGACATGAATTTCATGAAGGGTGTTATTTGAAATCATGACCATTAAATGATTTAAGGAATATATTACATGTTTACAAGGTTATTTTATATTGAAATAGTTTCATTAATATTTGAAAAAAATTGGATGTTAAACAATTTATTTGAATGTGAAGATCTTATTTTCCTCAAGGAATGTTGAAGTATTTTTCCAAAATCATTTTCCACCTATGATAACATCCATTGATACTAATTAATATATAATACCAATATTATCCAATGATATAATAATTATTATGTATCAAGTTGTTTTTTTTGTTTTTCTGATATGATGATTGTGAAACCCATTCCTTTTCCATGGGTTATTCTATATTGAATTGATAAAATGGTTTTGATATAAAATTTTTCCAAGGGTTTTTATTTTCTTAAATTTCTAAGAAAACCATATCTTGTAAAATTTTATGATAATATTAATTATTTAGGATCATGTGGAATACGTATGTAGTTTTTTATTATGTGTTGGGTCCAACCTATATCTCCATCTAATGAATTGTTAATTATTAATATCATAGTAGATAAATAGTGCTGGAATGTTTAGTGACCCTATATCACAAAGGGATTTTTCCCACGATAATATTTTTGGGTTTTAACCTTATCTACAATAATTTTTTGGGGATTGGAAAAATTACTTTACAACAGACATGAATATGTGCCTCAAATAATATGTAAATTATTTTATATACTAGACTATATGATAAAAACCAATTTCATATGCTAATATTACGATCCTATATCTTATGTTCATTGATTCCCATATGATTAATGTCTTATGAAATACCATTATTTATTCTATTACTCATATTTATGTTTTATGATATTAATAGTATTTTTTCAGCTAATATTCACTTATTTTAATACCCTTAGAATCCTTTTATTATGATAAGTCCCTAGATCACCCTTAATGGGAATCCTATATAACCCTCTATTATGATCCCTGTAACAATGTTATGAAGAAATTTATTATGTATGATATGTATCATAAGTTTGAATTTCATGATGAACGTAGTCGGAGATGATGCTCCTCACTTATTAGCCAGTTGTTTATATGTTCAGGTTTCCAGGTATATTAGACCCATGTGATTTTATAATTCATAATTTTGGTGTTTCAATAATATTCATCTAAAAATATGTAATATTTATTAATAAAAAAATATGTTTCTATACATATAAATCCATATATCTTGACTAACACCTATTAAAATTAATCCCCAACATCATTATCCACATAATAGTGGTGTTTAGTTTCCAAAAAGGAAACAACTTATGGTCCATAATAACAGATAAAATCTCGTTTCTTCAATTTGAAAACAAAATTCATCACTAATCACATTTACTTTTTATTTCATCTTTTACATCCTTAAATTGTTTTCCACTAGTCTTCATATCTTTTACATATTATTTTATTAAATTCAATAATGTAAAAAAATTCCAATATAATAACACTTGTTTATCCCATATACTAAGATGTATATATTTTAATGGATTAATATTTTCAATTTCATTATCTATCAAATATGAATGAAACCCTTTGCTCATTTATATGCCAGAGTTCCGCTTCTGGAACTGATATAATTTTCACCATCTCCAAAAATGGATAGTAAATATGATAAGAATAATTAACTTATGTGAAGTGTATGACTGGATATTATTTATTTTAGGTTAATATATCTTCCAATTTATTAATCATTCACTCAATAAGGGAATGATACCATCACTCATGAATATATTAAACATACTATCACCAAAAAGTTATGTGATTCATTATCCTTCTATATGTTCCATGAATTGTTTTAAAAAGGTATAAAATAGCTAGATATTATATTTATAACATCAAACCGATTATGTAGATGGTGCATATATAGAATCTTTATAATTACAAGTTCGTCGGTGACATAATGTTTTTGAGAAAATGAAGTACCTAACACTTAAATAAATGGTAATAATGAAATATTAATAACAACTATGTGGTTATATGTAATAATAAGGTCATATGTGGTATTATATATATATATATATATTATTATGAAATAAATTAAAAATACCTTTAAAACCATTATAGTAGAGGTTAAAACACATTTAACAAAACAGAAGCATAACGTAAGGGATTTAGTCTCATATTACACTACATTGAGACATATATGCTATTATCTACATAATCAATTTTATGTGGTGTATATATTTATACTATGATATTTATATAACCTAAATTATTATTTATTCATGAGGATTTCAATTTTAAATCTAATTTATTATTTCAAGGGTTTTCAATTTAAATGTTTCAAAAGTGATTAGAATATAGTTTTAAATATCAATTTCCTTTAGTATTGATTTTATTTTTATTGAAGTAATATTTTAATTGATAATTCATAATATCACATTATTTTAATATCCATATGTTGTTTAAGGATTTTTAAGGGTTTCTTCTTTCTTTTTCACTTTATTTATTTAATTAAACATAAAAATGTTTAAAACAATCTTCGAGTTTGAATCACATTTGATTAGATAATATTTTATTTAATATCAATGATTTTTATAATTGTGTAAAAATATAAAATTATTAATTGAAATAATTTATAATATAAATTTTAATTATACTTAAAAAATTCTTGTAATTATAAATTTCAAAAATTTTTGGATAGTTTTTTCATATTTGTTTAGAAAAAGTAAAATGGGATGATTCATTTAATGTATTTAGTTATAAAATAATTCCCTGAATCCATAACATTGTCAATGAAATATATCTTGTTTTATGTGTTTTAAATGTTTTTATAAAGAAAACATATTTATGAATGATTATGTTAATATCTTAATTTCATTCAATTTCTTCATCAAAAGTATATGATTTTATTTGAAAACCTATATTCATGATGAATCGATGGTTATCCCTTATCTCTTATTAATTTTGTTTTCATTAAATTTCTCTAGATTCATTCACTTTTTTGTGATCATTATAAATTACAATTTATTTAAATACCTATAGTCATTATCTTGGGTATTCATATTTCCCAAACTATATATCCTTTATACATATGTTTTGTTACATTTATAATTATTTGATTTAATGGGGACATATTGATATTCAATAATATTTATTCAATACAAAAATTTATTAACAAGGAAAATTGGTCATGAATTAAATTTATCATTCCATGCAGGAGGAATATGGATTTCGTGTAGTGATGGCTGGTTCCTAGAATTATAAATCCACTCAATACATCTACGGGTCTCATGTGAAAACTCATTTAGCCAAATTATATGGGTTTCAACCAATATTTTAAAACTCTACTAGAACATGGTATTTATAGTATATATATCATGATGACTTCGATCATGACATATGAAATAAGTAGTTTTCATTATTGAAGATTCAGTTATTATTATTCATCATCTTATTTCATTTATATTATCCATGGTTGCATTTTATCCTCATGGTATTGATTAAATGGTATCTGTCTTCGGTTATTTACCATGCCACATTGATTATGCCTAATTTACTCATCATAGATTCTATTGTAAGTAACATTTACACGGAATTTGATATCTCCCTTTTTTCCATTCCCAAGAATATGATGTTTAATTATATTCAATGATTTCATGTATAGTGAATTTTTTCCATTGTTGTATTTTATGTTTTATTCCCATTAACAAATGTGTATCTGGTATATATATGGAACTCTTTGAATATAAAAATTATCATTCCTTCCAGATCTTTTTCCTTTTAACTATTACTTATTTAATAATTTATCCACATGATCTGGGATAACAGATTCTGATTCATTACATAAAATGTATCATATATCTTAATTAAATTTGACTTTATATCCATCCAAGTGAGGTGGTGAGGAAAAACAAATGAAATAGTATTGTTGAAATGACAGTCTATATATACACATGATCATTGTTTTTAATATTCTATATAATGAAAATAATATGTAAAATGGTTTCATATAAACCATAAAACATCAATATTTGTGAAATATATAGACGTTATTATGTTAACATTTTTTTTTCTTATTTATATATGGGTTGAGAAGAAACAAAATTGAGAAATCTCAATAAGAAAATATAAATTTTAGATATATAAAAGTTTTTATTTAAACGTTAGTCTCCCAATAATTTAACTTTTAATGGGACCAAGACATCTATATCGAGAAAAATTTATTTGGGGAATGATTTTAGTAGTTCTTGGTTGATCTATTTTACTTATGAAGTGTAAAGATGATAGATCTGTAGGTGACTTTTATAATTGAGTTGGATGGAAATCTTATATTTACATGAAATACATCTATATAATATATTAATTTTAGAAGTCATTTTTATCTAAATATAAAATTGGAAACATTGAAGTCTTACTAACAAATTAAATTTTATAAATATTATTTATAATAATTTAAACCAAATCTATTATCTTATCCTCCTCATTAACTATTTTTTACCCTTACCATAGTGATAAATGTTTTATATTTGGACAATTAATTATGTCTATAAATGAAATAAAACTAATTTCTAAACTAAAAAATTGATGAGTATAAATATATAAATAATTTTATAGTATTCAATATTCCAATGTCAGAAAATAAAAATTTAATATAATTTAAAAAATGCAATGAAAAGTGTGATTTTGAAAAAAGTATAATTTTAAATAATCAAAATGATTTTACAAAAATATCAATTATAATTTTGTTTCATAGATAATTAATTTTATTAGAAGAAATAAATTGTGACTTATATTACTTTTGATTGAAAATAAACCATTATGATACAATGAAATAATTTAAATAAATTAAATGATCCTAATTTGTTTTATTTTAATAAAAACATTAAATATATCTTTAAAAACATAAAAAAAGTTTATAATTTCAAAATCAAATTTTTCAATTAATTATAATGAATTTAAAGTATGTATTGGGGATATACAATCAGATTAATTTATTTAATTATCATTATTATATCATGATAATGTCATAACAATTAAAGTATTTTTAAAATCATTATTTTTTACTATTAACCTAAAATTAATTTTATTTTAAATAAACAAAATAATTATCCTTATGAAACATTAATCATTAAGAACTCAAAAATGTTATCTATTTTATCAAATTAAAATTCAAGTATTTGAAAAAATTAAATTTGAATAAAACCAAAAACTATTTTTATTATAATCTAACATAATAGGATGTTCAATGGAAAATTTTATTTGGATACATTTATTAACAGCTATAGCTGGATATCAGGTATACAATTATCATAAAAACATAATTTATTTCATCCATGAAATTGTGGAAAATATCAATTCCTAATCAAATGTTTTTAATCCTTTCATATAGATTATTTGGGATCCTCTTTTCTCTCTAGATTTTTAACTCTCTAATGAACCATCATCATAAGAGATATATAAATCCTCAAAACATGCTCTATATAATCAAGAATATAAGAAAGATCATTAATATAAAACATCTACGGTATCAATTATATTTAGTCAAAGGTGGGAACATACATTGGATATGACATGTTTCCTTAATAAAGAAACACAGAAGTCATTGGGAATATTATAGAGCATGATTGGAATTGATAATAGAAAATTCAAAATTCTATTTCCCTCTACAATTTAAAATTAATCATTGTATTTAGACCTCAATTTCACATTTATAAAAAATATTACAACCCCTTCTAAAGATTCACCTTTTTAAGGAATTATAACATAATAGAAATTATAATTGTTTCCTCAGATTATTTTCACAACTCTTTTGTCTTATTTGATCTACATTAATATGATTATGAATAAACAATAAATTAAAATTTGAATACTCAATATATTTTATTCTTACTCACATCATTTCACAATCTTCTTCCCAAAATGCTATTTTATGGCATCTCTTCATATACAATTATTCTTAAAATGACAAAAATATTCAACAATTGAGAGTTTTATTATATAAAATGTCCATTAGTTGAATTTAATGAACAAATGTACCTTGAAAGTCAAATGACTAATATATTATTATTTATTCACATGTCTGAATATTCCATTAAAACTGACCACCAATATGAGGATGATAAATTGTTCTCAAACTTTTCCCAGTAGTGAAAGCCTCCCGAAGACTCTATTATATTATTAATGGGATACTAGGGTCACATGGAGATAAAATTGATATAGTCACACCTTGAATACTTTCAAATTCATTAATATATATCCAGAGAATAAAATATACTATTATATCATCCCTGACAACTAGGAAATATGTATAAATATGATGGTGATAAAAAATGATCAATATCACAATAATATTATTTGGAGTTGTATAATTCTAATAAATAATTCTATTATAAAATTTTATAACTTCCTTATTAGTAAATTAATTGGTTTTATAACTCCCTTATTATGATATCATTCATAATATTTGTACTGAAAACCCATTCATTTGGACACATAGTCTGAATTTTACAACTTACTACCATAAAGCATAAAAGGTTTTATTAAATCCACGAAAATGTTTGTGCAATATGGGTGTACAAAGAAATTTAAACTGTTTGATTCATTTAGTAGGTCACAATTTTCCCTTGTAGTAATGTAACACATAACCCCTTAACAAGTATCAACTATTCATCTAGATTATGTCTGTTAATTTTAAATCAATTAATTTACTAATATTCTTTAGTAAATTATTGTCATACATTACAAAATTATCTGTCATTTACAATAATGGTAGTTTATAACTTTCTATGAAAAATATTGATGTTTTTACATCATCAATTTTTAACTTATAAATCCTTATTAAATACATGAATATATGATACTTGTTAAGGATTTTCTTGGATAGAACTTAATAGTCCTCTCTACTCAATTCATAATCATACATTCATTCATTTCTATTATTGTATCATATGGTGAAAAATATATTCCTTCAGTAGTATACCCATCCTATTTACTTCACATTGATCCATTTTCAGAGAATATGTAATTCATTCATTTCTCGTATGTATATATGTCATTTAATTCAATATAGATATGGTTTCACAATACAATGAATGAAATGATTATAGATACAAAATTAATTATAAATTATTGGATAGTTCAATATTAACATATTCAGTTCCATTAAAAAAATTAGACACTATATAATTCTTAATAAAGACAATACCCAGTCCTCTCATTGATACATCATTGTATATAAAAATATCTACTAACTGGTGGTAATGAAAATACAGTTTCATTTTCCAATTCCTTCACAATGTTTTCAAAACATTCTTCTCATTACCTTGAACGTGTTTATTTAACAACTTTTTCTGTCAACATGGTTAAATATTTATCTAACTGGAAACAATATAGATCATATCACTTATAGTAATGCTGTAAGAAATGGAAAATAGAATTATTGTTATTAATTTTTCGAATAATTCATTCGTTTGAAACCATTTTCTTTAATGGATATTACATTATTACATCTATGGAGATAATAATGTAATTGAACGTAACATCCTAATAAAAATTCACACATAATGAATTTACCTTATAATAATTTTTCTCTAAGAATATCCAAACTTATTCCGAAACTCTTCCCAAACATTTCATATATTTTATAGTACATAAAAATATCATCAGTAAATATGAATACCTGTTTATCAAGACAATCCTTTAATACAATATTAATCATATCCATAACAAAATAGGGTACATTAGTCAGTATAAATGGAATTACCATAAACTGATAATGTATATACATCCTATGAAATTGAATCATTGGTATTTAATCAGTATTTACCCTTAATTGATGAAAACTAGAGTGACGATCTATCATTCAAAAACATTCTGATCGTTGGTGTTGATCAAATAATTTATCAATGCATTAAAAATGAAGAATAATTAGTTTCTATAATGGCATTAACATCCCTATAATTGATGAAAAACTCATAGTCCCTCCCTTATTTTGGATAAATAGATTAGGTTCCCCCCAATATGAAAAAGTAGGGAATATGAATCCTTTAAAAAAATTATGTTTATGTTATATGATACCCATTCCACCAAATAAATCTTATATAGAGTCTTGGATATAATTTTTTCAATCATGGATGATTTCAATAGGAAATGAAATTCCACACATTGGGGGTTGTCTCAATATTTATTCTATAAATACATCAATGTATTCCTTTTAAAGGGACACAATATTTATTCATAATATGACTTCTATGTTCAAATATATTTTTGTATCCTCCCCTTCTCAATGAAAGTTAATTCTCTGATCTAGTTGTGGAGGATAAATGAATAATTCATATAATGCAGCTTCCCCATGAAAAATTTGTGATTCCCTACAAATCTCATAAATTAGTATATATTTTTAATGATAATAATTTATTTTGTTATATTTTAAATTACAATTTTTAAAAAAGATTATTATAAAGGAAATATGTTGTAAAAAATACCTGAAGTTATCATTGAATCATTTTTTTGAGATGATGGTGTTTATTGAGAAAGTAGGAAGTAAAAAAATAACAGATATATGGTGGCACCATTTTCCTATGTTTACCAAATTTTTGGGCCTCGAAGTTGAAAAATGTAGAAAAGAGTTTTTGGAAAAGGGACTTCTATGCCAATTTATTAGTGGATTCGAAAGTTACATGCCACATGTATTTCATGATTAGAATATCAAAATATGGAATATTAAATTGGGGCACCCATGTTTTGGTTTGGGCATGCAAGGTGACTTGGGAGATAGAGGATCAGGTGGTTGGACAAGCGTGATGGGAGGAAAATTGTGAATGATGCTCATGGTTCCCAAAATGCCTATAAATAGAGGGCTACCCCTCCTCATTATGGTTGGAGATCAACATTTTGAGATTTTTTTAGCTGTAGACAT